>JAMZEH010000005.1:8160000-8617500 GCA_024699665.1 Ostrea denselamellosa | reverse complement strand
AAAAGTGATTTAATCCGTAAATGGGAACAAATTACATTCTGCTTTTCCATTTTCTGCGGTTGGATTATACCTATACGTACCTATATGCATGCAAATATATTTTGCGATTGTAATAACCACAGAAAGTACCTGTTGTAGTATATATATATATATATAGAGAGAGAGAGAGAGAGTTAAGAAATTTACACTGTCTTGCCTCAGAATTGACTCGGTTGGCAAGTTTGTCTGCCTCAATAGTTGAAGGTCTAATGCTATTTGAATTACAAGAAAAATGCGAATAGGCAGATGTCGAAGCAAAGAGTGGATAACATGGTAAAGAAGTGTATGTATGTGGAGTAGGATAATTAGATCATGTGAGATAATTACTGATATCTTGTGTAATTCTTAGTTTTTAACATTCCACTCTTAACTTGTACATGTAGCAATGACTTAATTTATTTATTTAATATACATTCAAACATACGGAAGGAAAAAAGTGTGATGGAATGAAATATGGTATATTTCAGATTTTCATACATAAAAACTTGCAATAATAATAATTGGAAAATGGCGTGGCAATTACATTGAACAATTATGTACGTAACTACCTAATTTACATATAATGCATGTAAGTACTCGCGAGATTGGTAGTAAAATAGGTATTCATTCACATCAATTTTCCCTTGAAATTGAAGTTAAAATATACAATGTTTCATGCTTCGGATGTTGTTGCTTTTTGTGCCTTTCTTCGCCATTTCGTTGAAAGCCCAACCATAGACATGGAAACTGAAATAAAAATGGAGGTATAAGAGGTATGATTAACAGTGTACCCGTGTGTGTGTGTGTGTATATATATATATATATATATAATGTGGCGTCTTCTGTAACACATTAATTATGCTGGCAGCATTGTTTGGGGAAATGTTTACCTTTTTCATCGTTTTTTCTTTTTTGTTTGTCTGAAACACAAGTTGGAACAAGAAATTATTCACATCAGGTAAAAACTTTCTCATAAATTCTATTGAAATACGCATTTTTTAAAAATTCAAAATGTTTGTTAGAGAAATTAATTATCTTCTCTTACCTTGTGTTTTTGCTGCGATTTCATTACCATCCTGAATAATTTCTTTCCACATGTGCGCAATATGGGAAGTTTTATTATCCGACATTAATCTGGAGAAGAGCAATTCTCTGTTCTTTTCTCTCATTAAATCAATAATTTGTGGGAGGAAATTCACGATCAAAATTATTATTCCATTTAGTGGAAGTGTTATGGACATGAACGCTCTAAACACCACGTGATCATCGCTCATCAGACGAACTATGGTCGTGACGATACTAAAGAAGGAATAGCAAACTGCTGAGAGCAATACTTGTTTTACTTCTTTTCGCCCCGTCACTTTACACTTGTAGATTATGGATAACATCATACACAGGAATAATATGATCCAGAAGAAAGTCATAAACAGAATATATTCTGTCCTGAAAAATAGAGAACGAAGGAAAGTTATCGACTATCCATATATATTAGGGTATTTCAAAATATAGGTAATAATAATAAAAAAAGTGGAGTAATGTACCTATTATATGAACACTGCCATGTGATAGATATGTCGTCAATCTTAGAAATTTGAAACAGAGTTGGCACAGACCACGTCATTCCCACGGGATCGCCTTGATTCCACACAACAAAAACAATTACGGGAGCTGATATAATTATGGGAAGATACGTAAAGGCGAAATCCCACTTAGGTAGCTTGGTGATATTCGTCCCGACAATCGCATGAAGGCAAGCAGTCTTGTTAAGTTTTATTAGCAGGCCGGTAAGAGTGATACTGTACACACTTCCTATATAATGAAAAAAATAAAACTTTTCAACAAAATATGTATTATTCATATACTAAAAATTTACAAATAATTCACGCCGCCATACATTTACCTCATGTGGCGTGTTAGTATGCAGGTATAAAGCATTGAATTTCATGCATGATGTCTTTTCAAAAATGAAATTTATTTTCATATTATATTCTACATTTATTTCTATCAGAATTCTCAGCCATTGAAATAGACGTACTATATTTATCAAGATTCATACGCGCATAGTTCAAAATTACAACACATTCATGAGGACATGGTTGTTATTACAATTTCTGAAGATAGAGACATTGAAAATAGGGCAAACACTGAACCATGGGCACACAAGAAGGGGAATCATGTGTCTAGAGGAGTAAGCACGACCTGTTGACCGGTTATTCATGCCGTGATCAGGTAAATGGGGTAATGCGTATTCAAAATCAATATTACAGAATGGCTTTCAGAGCTCTGTATATATTCCGGAAGTAAAGAAACTAGTCAAACCCTTAAGGGGTTAAAGGTTTTAGTTAGTTTTCAATAATTGGCGTTAGTACAATACAAAGCCTCCTGACCTTTGGTCTGAAAATTAATTGATACTTAGGTAATACAAAGAGAATAAATTTATAGTACTGTTATTATGAATATCAAAATTAATTACAAAATTGCAAATCATTCCATTCAAAATCATATACTTTGCTTTGATGTTAAGAAAAGAAACTGAACAAAATTTTCTGGAATTCAGAAAAACATCATCAAGTCGTGAAGGTCGACAAATGAAATTGAATTCGGAGGGAAAGATTAACCTCCAGTTTATTAGATGATTCCAATCTTCTTTGATTCTAAATAAACGTGGTTGAATTCCATCAGATGTTTTAGTAATAAATGCACTATAATGAATTCAGTTTAGAATAATCTTTGCAAACAGGGCGCAAATGACATTTGTTCGTTTAAAACCGTCGAAGCATCAAAGCAAACGTCGTGTTACTTTTACTTAAATATACACTAATAATCTTAATTCTATCTCGTAATGGCATCTAGTAGCCATATAGATTCATAGGCATTTGAGGCGACATCAACATTAGATCAAATGATCCTATTTTCATACTCCATCACAACAAAAGTGCAAGGAATGGTATATAATACGCCCATTACAAGCTCATTTAAGATGTTTTCTAAAGCCATGAGATTTACAACTTTTCTTAAAGTAGTATCAGCCACTATCAATCTGTTACTTACTTTTTTGCATTAATAAAAGTCCTAAATAGAACAGACTAAGCAAACTAAGAGCTTTGTGAGTAAAATATTCCCCAGATATGACCAAAGTCCAACAACCTGTAATTTTATCAAACATCAAGGAAAATTGAACATTCAATCTTCAAGCTGTTTACAAAAGTCTAAGCTTGAAAACTGTGAGAGGAGTGAAATGGACAGACCACGTACCCATTTTGCAAAACTTCCTAAAAATTCATCAAACTGTAATTTTCTCAAAAATTGAATAAAATCAAATTGCAAAATGCATATCTTCAATACCCATAAAATGCTCTGTACAACAAAGAAGGTCCTCGCTTGAAATCTGCGGAAGGAATCTTGTAAGCCCTATATAACATTAAATTTCACATAAAGTGGCAAAAGTCCTGCGAGAGACAGCAAAATGGATCCAAATTGCAGTATGACCTAGAGTGACCCGAAAAGAAGCTACATAAAGAACTTGTATATGTCTTGGGGATTTATGATTACGATTTACACATTGTTTACTTCGCCATTCGATATAGCAAGTTTCAGAGAAACGAAAATAGAACAGAAAATCCCTAACAAATAGTTTGTCTATGGAATACAAATACATACACACACACACGTGTGTGTGTGTGTGTGTGTGTGTGTGTGTGTGTGTGTGTGTGTATTAATTGATACGTGTGTACCCGGTTATAATTAAATTCTTATAACTTTCTATTCCAATTAGGAACACAGAGGTTTCTTCTCATACCTTATTTAATCTCTCGATAGTCATTCGTTTATGTGCTAATTGCGTTTAGATGCTAGCATATGTATGAAATTCACGGAACCTTAATTTGCTTACCAGGCAGGGCAAGATGAATTCCACAAGCCATGGGCGAACCATCAAACAAATACACTGCAGCCCCAAGAATTTGTATCGTTGTTCCAATGATAATACAGGCGTGTCCATCAGCAGAAAGACTGAATATTTTATGTGAGGAATATTTGGCCAAATAATACGTACAGACAGCTGCAAGCCCAAGACCAATGATCAGGAGAAAGATAGTGGTTAGTCCCACTCCGCTTTGGAAACTATTTACAGTTACTGGAGGAAGGGATGAAAGAAGATTAACTCTTTCTTGGTATGCGGATACAAACGCTGGGTCTACACAAGCCACACACTGGTCATTCGGGCATTCTGATTTGAAGATTCGACGCTCGCCTTTTAAGTTGTACATACTCAATTTTCGTAAGTCTATAGTTATCTCCACTTTCCGGATGCTTCCAATCTATAGCAAAATAAAAATAAATTTCGACGTTCTGAAATCAATCGTGCATATATCATATTCAACTAATTGTTATCATGATTATTAAAAATATCGTAAAAGTGACGAATAAATGCATTGTTACAATCTATATTATACCGTTACAAGTCTTGGATTTCCGTTTGGTCCATACTGAAAGTTAAGAATTGCCATAGGAACTGACGCATTTCTGTTGTCAAAACTGAACAAAGTTCCTCCCTCTGGAACAACCTTAACGTGATCTAGCTCGTATTCAAGTTGTTCGTACAGTTTTGATAAATTGCTATTCACACAACTGTCAAAATCTGATGATCCACAGTGCTTTATGAGATAATTATGGAATGCCGTGGATAGTGCATATATTCCATTCATTGTAGAAACAACAAAAGGAGATTGTTTCATTTTCAGTGTAGACAACACTAAATCTGTTGTACAGTCTTTGCTGTATCGGTTAGAAAATCTCAGGTTACATTTATGAACATCTTCCCAAAATCTTTTGCCCCACGGCAGTTGTTTAGACCAGTCTCCCTCTTCAATATTCAGGCTTTGGTAATACGATTTGAATTGCTTGTTCTCTGTCATATTATTTTGAAGAACGACCAATCCTGCAATTGATTTAAACAAGAAATTGTTATTGGTTGATCCTTTAATTCTCCAAAAAGAGTTTTCTAAAATAGATAAAATTCACCAGTGAATCCAGTTGTGCTATATCCTAACACTGACTAACCATCTACAGTCCGTTTTATCCCCAGAGTGGACTGTAGCATTAAAATCAATGAACATAATAGTTTCCATGTATGAATTATAAAGAAATGAAAGTCGATGTAAAAGTACATACCTAAAGACGGTTTACTGTATTTTGACACAATCTTGTCTATATTCTCAACATGTTTAGGAATGATAAAAACCAGTTTTCCGAATGTATTTTTCTCATGTGCCACTTTCAGTAACAACTCTATAGCAGGGGTAGGTATGAAAACCACCACAACAGTTGCGCCGTCATACTGCAACATTTTGTCGACAGCATTGGAGAGCTCATTTTCGAGATCCAACATATTTATTGTATGCTTTGTAGCCATACACATGTTTAAAGCTGATGTTTCTTGTTCCATAAGATCCAATAAAGACTGGTCACGATCACCAAATATTGCGTGAAAATACGTCCAACCGAGCCTCTTTGCCAGCTCAATGACAATGTACACGTCAAAAGTTGATGACATAGCGGTTCTAAAAACACGTGGGTTCCTTTCCCTGTTATTAAATCTCTCTGTTGTCGCAGAAATGATCTAAAATATATATATTAATATCTTTATGCTCAGTAAAACTATTCATTAAATGTGAGTTTAAACTCAGGGTCTATCATTTGAAAAAACAGAAACGAAAAATGTGAGTTCACACAATTCGGAAATGTTTACATATTATTACGTCTTCAGTAGTGTGGTTTAGCGACTTTTATAAAGAATGTTTTAAAATTTACCATCTGTAGTCTCATGTAAACTTTTGAATCTACATAGCTTAGTCCAACCCTTGCCTAGGAAGCTATGATTTCATCAATGATGAATTTGCACTGCATTGGAATGCTTGCATATCATGGTCAGTGGTTCGTATTCCCATGTAAAATTTTGATCCCTGTTGTTACTTCAACTCATCTCCCAGGACCATGGTTTAAACAAACGTGAATCTGCACTACTTGAGGATGATTGCATACTTCTCCTTACCCTATTGCTCTTGAGAAGATTTTCAAAGTTTTCCCTACATAAAACTTTGATTCAGTATTGTGTCTGAAACATGTTTCTGGAACGTTGGTTTCATTAAACTTGAATGTGCAGATGTTTGCATGTTAATATGACTAATCATGGTTCTGCTGCTCTTTAGTAGAAGATTTTAAAGGTTTTCGCATATAAATTGTCATATAAAACTGATCCCTTATTTAAACCAAATCTGATCCCTGTGTCATGTTTTGATTGAATGTTTAATGATTGATTATTTATTGATTCCCGTCACACTCAACAATTTTTCAGTTATCTGGTGGAGTCCAATTTTTATTACAGGAGGCGAGAACCCAGATACAATGTATCCGGGAAGAGACCACCGACCTTCCGAAAGTAAATAAGCAAACTTTCTCACATATATCGGTGCGAGCGAGAATCGAACACGCACCGACTAGAGGTGAGAGGCCTTGTGATTTTGAGCGCAATGCTCTAACCACTCGGCCACGTAGGCCCCTGTGACATGTGTTGAAGGGCCTTGAACCTTCAGTACCTGAGGGTGATTGCATACTAACATTGACTAACTATGACCATGCTGTTTTTGTGAAGATTGATAATTGATAAATTGAATTCCCATATATTACCATGTAAAAGTTTTATACCCTATTGTGACCCCACACTAATCCCCACGGTCAGCATTTCAATATACTGGAATCTGCATTACATGAGGATGCTTGCTTATCAACATGACTAATCATAGTCAAACGGTTCATGAGAAGATTTTTTCAAGATTGTCCCTATATATTCCCATGTAATACTTTGATCGCCTGTAGTGGACCTACTGGTTATAACTTGATGAAACCTGTATCTATACTACCTGTAAATGCATATCAATACGACCAATCATGGCCCTGTTGTTCTAGAAAAGATTTCTAACAATGTTTCCTACAGATCCCCACATAAAAATTTAATCCCCTATTGTAACCCCATTCTAACCCGGGAGGAGGGGTACATGATTTGGACATTCTTGAATCTTCATTATGTTAGGAAACTTCCACATACGTTTCATTTTTTTCTGATCCATTGGATCTTGAGAAGATTTTTAAATAAACTTTCCCTATTTTTGTCTTTTCTTGATTATCCCCCGTGGAAGGGCAAACAACTTTTCATTTTAACAAATTTCAATCCCCTATACCTTAGGAAACTCTGTGCTAAGTGCGATTGAAATTATGCCAACGCCTGTACATGTGGAAAAGATGACGTCGCCAACAGACAACAAACAAATTTAATCCGAAAAGCTCACTTGATCCTTTGGCTTGGGTGAACTAAAATGAAATTTAAGTTCCTGATTTCATATTGATTTAAAACAATACTTGGAATTTCTCTCATAATAAAATCTCAGTCTACTCCTCAAAACCCACTAGAATCCACTCTCATCAACTACGTTTTGTAGAAAACAATCTTACCATTGGAAAATCAATTGAAACTGAATTTCTGGCGTCATACATTGCTGAAGCCACAGGATTCGTTATAGCTCCGACTAGTCCTAGGATAGGTTTATTGAACGGAGAAGATGGAAGCTTTGGTACAACAAATGACGGCTTAACAACGCTCTTCGCTACTGTAGAATCATGTCCACACATCGCAAATATTCCCAATCCTATTTTAGGGTAGTTTCCAGGCTGTTTCCTATTTATGTTTTGAATGCTCCACAAGACCGAAGTTGCTACCTCAAAATGTTCCAGTATAAGAGACTCTGAGCAGATTTCTCCACTTTTTTCATAAAGTTCCAGAAAAGTATAAATCATAACATCCCCTGCGAGGAAAGTGTATTTCATTTCGGTTATATCTGTTGGTATAGAATAACAATTTGACCCCCTGCAGGACTGGATTTTGTTTTTGAATAGTGATTGTGGTATTTGCAGAGTATCATTGTTGATTATTGTTGTGCCTTGCAGCCACACTCCAACCTGCAAATCACAAGTCTACTTAAATGATTTTTTTGTTTGTTTTTTTTTATTTATAGTCGCCTGAGCAATTTTTCAGCTATCCGGCGACTGTCTACTTAAATGATAAACAAATTTGAAAATACTGGTATTAACATACTTTGACAAAGAAATTACTTTAGGGATTTTTCCTTTTGATTTCAATATCATTTTTCCTCAAATTGGTATTCATCTTGAACAGCAAAATCATAATGATTTCAAAGTCAATTAAAAATACATTCATTGACCAATATATCGATAAATATACAATAATAACGCTCACGTGTTTGTGTGTATCTGTTGGATCAGTCTGCATGATATGAAAGATATCCTTTCCATCCCCTTTGCTATCAAAATTAATTCGTTTGCCGTCGATGTCATTAATATATATCTTTTGAACAAATTCTGCCAATTTCTCCAGGTTTTGATTAGCTTCGTTACAGTAGTCAAGCAATGGACAGTAAGTCCTTATTAATGCATCCATTCCATAGGCAAGGGAAATAACAGCGTCGATAATGTGAGTTTCCCCATGAGGAGCCACGTTCTGAAACAAATTATGGAAATCAACATCTTTGCATCGAGATTTCTCAAATTCACCTGCTCCGAAAATGCAGCCATTTTCCTTTTCAACTAGTTGTCGAACATAAATATTTTCTTCAAGTAAATTGGTTTTCTCTCGGATGTATTTGAGAAACTTCTCTGGGATTTTCATTTCAAAAGCAATGAGAATTGCACTGCTGGCGACTTCAATGTTCCTCCTCAAAAAACTGTCCTCTATTCCAGCTATCCAAGTGTCGCACCCAATCCAGAAAACCTTGGTGAAATTTAAGTCATTAAGTCGCTGTAATATAGCTTTCGTGTGAGGGCTCTGCGTGAGTGAAACTACAGCTTCAACATCATTGTTATTTCCAATAATGAACTTATCGACAAGGTAGTTTACAATTTCAGCATTTTCAACGTATGAATCCTCCATTCTTAGAATGTATATTGCCTTGATTCCCTTTTCCTCTGCAAAAGTCAATACACTATTCGCTAGGTCCGATCCAAATGCATCGTTGGTGTAGACAATACCAATGCTATGAATGGAGAGATATTCTAGGACTCCAATGATGGACAGGGCTTCCTCTTTGTTCGAGGGAACCATTCGCATGAAGTAAGGATACAATTCCTTATTCGAAAATGCAGAGGAAGTTGCACTTATACTCATGGTAGGTATTTGCTTTGCGTAACTATAATGTGCCAAACTTTCAACTTCGGAACTAAATGGAAATCCCACGACACCTATATAACTATTACTCTTTCCATTTACATTTTTTTGTCCTTTTGAATAGAGAATATCCATCTGATGAATAAATCTGTCATGTACAGAACAGGTGTCAATTACATCGTATCCCAACTTAATATCTGGTAAAATATTTGTCAAGTTGTTGACATACTCAACAGCAAAAACAATAGCTTCTGACATAAGAATGTAATTTTCCCGCAAATCTCCGCAACCTTCAGGCGTATACGACGGGTAATGAAGAGGTAAAGACCCAACTATCCTAATATCCGTTTCAACAGGCGATGCCAGTTGTTGGAACTTAATATATGAACGGCAGAGGTGATGGAACGCTTCACTCCATGAAACCGCTGTCGTTTCCAAGACTCCTTTTTGCTTGTCGTACAATATAATCCGATTAATTGCTGTATAGTCGTCATTATTCATCACTCCAACCTTAAATTGAACAATCCCTGTATTTCAACAACATTTCCTATCTCTCCATATTACCATATGATTTTAATAAAATGATATTTAATATGAATGTATGAATCTTAATATTTGAGTGGCTGTTTTAGTAAGGCATATAGTCGCCTCTATGTTTTCAAATTCATTGTTTGAATTAGTTTACACAATGATACATGTGTTTGTGGGCAAATTGCATCCCACTTCGTAGTTTGCTCGGACTCATCAGCTTAATGAACTTTATCAATTTAATTTAATTTGAAAAATTTAAATTAAATTTAATTAACATTTAATAAATGTAACGTTATATTATCAATAATGGTAAAAGAAGTAAAAGAGTGTATGAGAGTGATAGTCAGAGTTTCATCATTTTGACGTCAGACCTCTGCTTCGTACTTGGGTGTTTTATTGCAGATGCTGACGGCAAACTAACAACTCAACTTTATGACAAATAGAATGATTTCAATTTCTCTATCGTCAACTTCCCTTATCTATGTAGCAATATTCCATTATCACCAGCATATGGTGTTTATATCTCTCAACTGATCCATACGCAAGAGCTTGTTCTGCAAATGATCAGTTTTTAAATCGAGGCAGGCAAATTGATTTATCATCTCGTCTAAAGTCAGCATTTCGCAAATTCTATGGTAGTTATAACTATATAGGTTCCCAGTAAGTCCTTCCATAAGGTCAAATGCTGTGTGACGTGTTTCATACCAGTTAATATGCCATTATTGGCACACTGATTCTGAATGCGGATTACTCTATTTAACTGATCAAGATATTGGGTTCACGGCGGATGTGGCTGGTCGACAGGGAATGCTTACTCCTCCTTGGCACTTGATCCCACCTCTGAAATGTCTAGGAGTCCGTGTTTGCCCATCTCTCTAATTTGTATTTTCCATACAATTAGGTGATTGAGTATTGTTCGTTATCTTAGCCTTTTCACTATTCGCGGTAACTCAATGGTTAGAGCGTTCGCTTCGTAACCGGGAGTTCGTGAGTTCGAGCCCCGCTCCTGCCATGGCCGCGTCAAACCTAAGACGTAATCATAGGTAGTGATTGCTCCTTCGCCAAACACTCGGCATTTAGAAGTGAGAATCACGGTTCTTTCGGATATGACTTAAAAAACTGAGGTCCCGTGTCATGGCAGGCGTTGGCACGTTAAAGAACCCTCATGCTATTTCCCTGAGCCCCACGCATAGGTCTAAATTTGTAGTACATCACCTACAACTGGTGCTGTCTCAATATGAGTGAAATATTCTCGATGGGACGTAAAACAAAGAAATAATCAATCAATCTTAGCCTTTTCACTTGGTCATTGAATTAATTTGTATTATAATCGTTACAGAAACATCTTCTAAGTATAATATGTGCAAACATTAAATTGGACTGTTAAGATTTCGTAACCTGTGTGTTTGTGTGCTGTCGTGAGTGTTATGAATAACGCATTAACAGGGTTTTATGTAAATAATCGTCTAACAACAGATACGAAACGTCTCAGACAGCATTCGCCCCAGTGGTAGCTCGTATTTGAAAATTAGATCCTTATTTGAGTTTGACGCGGCTTTGGCACGAGTGGGACTCAAACTCACGACCTCCCGGTTATGAAGCGAATGCTCTATCATTGAGCTTTCGCTACCAGTACATAATAATTGTGTGAAAATGCATATACAATTACTTCCCTGACAATGATATAATCTCTATGTGTTAAGATTGTACATCTGTTTTTGTCTTATATCTGTGATGTATGATTCTTTAACTGTTTGATGTAGCAGTCACTGGTCGCTTTAGGCTTTAATGCCTCTTCATACAGTTATATATAAAATGAAATGGAATGAGATACAATTGGTAAGTAACGTCAACATATCACAACGTAATTTGAAATTGTCCTTTGTGACGTCATAATAAATTACAACAGTAGCATTATAATACACACAAATATACAGCACTGGTAAAATGTAACTCTTAGTTTGTATTTATTGGAAAAGGGGCGTCAATGCTAATTATCAATTCGATTTCTATGAAAATCAGTTTTAGGCCAGCAAAAATCACGATCAAAACCAAAATAATTTCTTTATACTCTTACTTTTGATATGGTCATTAATGTCTACGATAGATAATTTTCAAAACTAAATACATGTGTAGATCCTTTGTCTAATTTCATTCAATTGTTTTTTTTGTTTGTTTTCCGCCACACTCAACAATTTTTCAGTTATCTGGTGGCGTCCAGTTTTTATTGGTGGAGGAGAGAACCCAGATACAATGTACCCGGGAAGAGACCACCGACCTTCCGAAAGTAAACTGGCAAACTTTCTCACATATATCGGCGCGAGCGGGATTCGAACCCGCGCCGACTATAGGTGAGAGGCCTTGTGATTTTGAGCGCAATGCTTTAACCACTCGGCCACGGAGGCCCAAACTTACCTGAACAAATCTTGCTGTTAAAGACATGTTGGTGACATTTCCAGGTTGATCTATTTGAATATTGAAAATATCGTTTCTTTGTTCCTTCAAGATCATTTCTGATAATAATCTGGATTTTAAACATTCATCTGAATCCTCATCCTTGTAATCATTGCATTCACTGTCGTTCACAGTACTTAACGTGTCGACAATGAAATGTGTTGTCGTTTGAAGACGCTTCAGAATAATATTTGGTATTAAACTGATCTCAGTACTTTCTGAAAAATAAAGATTTGAATGAATAACCAAGTTAAATTACATAGAAAGAAGTTGGATGCAAAATGCAAAGTGAATATCCAAATAACATCGAAAATATTTTTAATATATTGTTTTGTTTTTGATACATATACCTATTGAAGACCTGTGTTCTTTTACTTTTGATCGGGGAATAAATAACCACCCTAAAAGACAATGAACGTACAACATCATGTCTAATATATATATATATATATATTAAAGTACATGTAAATATGTAAATTGTTTCTGGTCAAACTAGAAGATGCGAAATACCTGGAATTGATTCTAGGGATGTTTTAAATGCCTTTGAATCTTCAAACAAAGCAACAAAGTGGAGCTGTTCTAGCTCCGTACTTGCTGTCCATACCTGTACGATATGTCTAAAAAAATAAAGTGTAGAGACATAACTGTATATTGGGAAATATTCACCCCCGTTATGTTTTCACCACTCTCAACATCGTTGTCAGTGAGCAGATTTAAGACTGGACAAAACCAGGGTTTTCTTTTATCTTTTAATACAACTCTATCTAGGTAAATTTAAAATGGGGTGAAACTACATGTAAAGAACATCGAAAATGTGTTTGTAACTGCAATTATCAAATTAGCAAATCAAATTGATTATCAACATCACCTTGGAAATGAGTAGCTCTCAATAATATGGGTCATTTTCAAAATATGTCAATATTTGATTTCTATTTTGTGAGATTATAAAGTAACTTGTATTCGTTCAAATTTTATTTTGGTATAACACACAACTATTCAATTATATAAAAATAAACAAGAACATTAACTTCAATGAACTGTTAGCATAAAATAATGAAATATAACTCCTTGCTATTTGCATGTGTCCCTTGTGTTACCTGAAAATTTGAAGAAAAAAAATTAATGTTTGATTTAAATGAAAAGCTTCGTAAAACCCTTAACAGAAAAAACAGTTAAAAAATACTCAAATAATATCAGTATTATCTCACTTTACCGATGAATTCATTTTTTTTCTTCAGATTATAAATTGTGGTCAAATAAAGTAATTTCTTGCTCTTTAACTTCACAAAATAACGCGAAAATTCATTTTATAATTTAACTTTTTTTTCACTTCATGAACAGGTATAGAAAATGCATAGTTAAAAAACCAAATGCGAAACAAAAAGTTAGAATAATTTTATTTGGTTTTTCATTTCCTGACCAGTAACACAAGGGACAATATGGTAACATGAAAACCCCAAAGGTAACAGAAGTGACATTCACATTTAAACATATTGTGATATCTTTCTTAAAAAAAATAATCAGTCCCGAAAATGAAGTGGCAGTAGCATTTTAAGTTGCCATTCATACGTTTACTTTAAATTATTCTAATCCTCAAAATAACTGAGAAACAAGTTTTGGTAACACAAAGGACAAAATTATCGTAACACAAAGGACAGTCATGTTATTGTCCATTTCTCTTTAGAAATGATTGTAAACTCATTTTCGAATATTTTTACGTAAATTAAATTGTGATTCCTTTCAGTATAAGGGTATAAAGTTTGCTTTGACTGTTTCATGACAAAATACAGAGGATAACAATAGGGACACTTGATAACACAAGTGACTTTTTATCATCAGTGAAGTCATTTCTTTAACATCTCCAGTGCTAGTTTCCATGCTTCGTTTTCAATTTGATACTTTTGTCCAACAAGCTTAGGTTCAGGAATAGTTCCTATGACATGTTCCATGCCATACCAACATTCATCTCTAACTGCAAGAGGCCAGTAAAAAGATGTGTTATCTAGATCCCTTCCTACTGTGTGCATACAGCTGACAAATACATCTGATTCATCACAATCTGTTACGATCCCTGGATATGGTTTATTGTCATAACTCACTAACACATATTTGCCCAGTAAATCTTGGGGACTTAGATCAGAAACATCAAGATGGTGTCGACTCTCATCACTTACTCCGACTACTGATTTACCCAGCTTATCATCTGTTCCATGCTTACAATTATCATTCTCATTTTTGTTCGGTACCTGATCCATCGGCATTAGAGCAACGAAGTGGTTGGGTACCCAGTTTTGTGTAGTCATGTCTTGTCGTGTAGTGGTCCACATAATGTACCCAGTCTCATAGCATTTTAACTCTCTTGGTTCTATCATTCGACTGAGATCTTTTCTAACATTGGGGTTCCCTAAATTTAGGTAAATCGAACATATTCTGCGCCCAAGAACACTAGACAGGGCAAACATTTGCCATATACCCATGTAGGATTTGTTTTTTGTAATTTTGATTATCTCCTTGTCGTATATATTTTCGATTTCACGGATGGAGAGGGCTTCATCGGTATATTCGTCGGAATATAGTGCATACGCTTTGGCAAGGGAGTTATTTCTGGTTTCTGTTCCTCTTTCTAGGAAGGTTTGGTTCAAATACGCGTCCTTGTAAACAGATGATTCAAGTATTATTCTCACTCTTATTTCATCTGCCATGTCCTCTGTCCCGGACGCAATGATGCTTCCTGAATATGGCAAACAATTGCCATCAGCAGTTACCCTCACAGGATAAAGAGTCATGTTTTGCGGCATATCAGTTGGGCAAATTGAAAGCGTGTTTTCATCAACCACGAACCCGGTGGTCGTAATGCAGTCTATTTCATATCCCTTCTCTTCAATAACTTTGTATATATCAGCACATTTGTCCTGTATTTCCACAATTGTCTGACATTGTCCAAGTTCTATTAGCATTCGAGAGAAAAAATATCTTCTAGTTACTGGGTTATTATCTTCAGCTCTAACTGTTGTTTCTTGACAACCAGAAACAGCCGTTTTCGATTGTCCTGTCTTAGCTTTCTTTGTCTCTAGTTTCTCTGGTTTCTCTTGAGATTGATTTTTCGATTCGTCACTTATCATTTCTTCTGTTCTGTTAACGAGAGAATGATGTTTCATTCGGTGTCCCGTGTGTAACGGATCTTCAACGCAATAATAACTCACATCCCTGTACAATACTTCTCCTAATGCTGAATATCTTATCTGATGAACTTTCAAGGTTCCTGGGACAGGTTTCAGCTTTTCTTTTGAAAGAATATTTGTCTTTAAATCTATTTCTTGTTGTCCAACTTCATATACAAAAACTTCTGAATCTTGAAAGTTTTGTACAAAGGATTTTGCACTCATTATATCTTTCCAATGAAGAACTAGTTCGTTTGCTTTTCTCTTGAGCGCACCTCCTACACCATCGGGCACTCCTTTGCCATGACCACTCTCATGAAAGTTCCAATCGGCAGACAAGTTTCGTTTTGTCATCTCGTAAGTGAAGGGGAAAAAATTTGCTTTCTGTTTGTATTGGGTCGCTGGACCATCACTAAAAAAGTGCACAGTATCAATAAGAGTATTTTCTTTTAGCATTTTATCTAAAACTGGTTCGATAAATGCCCACACTGAACTAGGGTTGTGATCCAGGCTGTCTGACACCGGTGTGAAGTGTTAACTGTTTTTTGGAAGCCCCAAAATGCATGCTTTGAATTTCTTTTGGTAGTTTGCATTGGAAGTTTTCTGCAAAGTCGACGTGAATAAGGGCTTCATTTTGCTTCATGTTTTCCTTGATCATTCTGTAGTGACCAATTTGATTCGCTATATTAAAAGCATGAATCTTAAATCTTTTCATCTCGTTCGAAAATGTGTCCATCAGTTCATGAATACTATATGTTACAGTTTCCTTGACCGTAAGCATGGTTTCTTTCACTTCACCTTTAATGTCCCGTTTCTCCTTCCTCGTTTTCCATTGCAACCATGATGTCTCGTCATTATCGTCTTCACCTTCCTGTTTGTTTTTCGGAATATTTATGTCATTACATTTCTCACAATGCCCATACATACAATTCAAATTGTTGATGTCACAGCTGAAGTTTTTAATGAGATCTGAAAGAGATTTTGATTCTATGCGTTTCAGATTGTACAGGGAATCTGCAAGAAACTGTATGTTTTCATGCTGCTTGCAAGCACAAGTATCTCGATCTGCTTCCTTTGGTGGTTGAACCCAAAACGGTCTCAGTCTGCAGAACGTAGTGTAGCTTACTTTAGTATCTGTGTTCTCAACCAAGAATTTCTCGTATATCTTTTCTACGGTGTCTGTTAGAATCCTTCGTTGTTTTTTCACACCTTTCTGAGTAACAGTGTCTTTCATTCCAGGTGTAAGCTTACTGTTGTCGTCTCTTTCGTAGAAATCAAATACCTTTGGTTCAAGTATGTATGACAATGATCCTTTCTTAAAACGTTTCGTGCCTGCTGTCATCTTGAGTTCGGTTCTTGCTTTGTCTATTAATTTGTACTTCTTGAGTAGTCTACCTTGAGTCAACTCGGCTAAGTATTTTTTCTGTTGTCTTTTTGAGTGTCTATATTTAGCTTTCAGCTCCTCACTCAATGTTAACTGAAATACAAGGGATTTCTTGGCCTTGTTTTTCATATCTCGTCTTTTTCTTCGGGGACCATGTCCATGTTCTGTATTCCAGTTTCTCAACAATTTATTTGTTTTTGTTCTTGGTGTGTCAGGTGCTTTAGTATCCTGTAACTTCTTCTTTTGTCTCTTTATCTGTACATTCAGAGTGTGGTTCAGCCTTTTCTGGGTTTCAAGTTCTTTCCTCAACTTTTCATTATCTCTATAGCATTTTGCAATTTTTCTATTCTTTCTTCGTGTGTTTTGATGTCCCATTGGTGGAGGGGTTGGACCCGGCACAGGTGATGAAGGTGGTGTAAGAATTTGATTGTCATCTCTTTTTCTTTTTCGTTGAGAAATTTTCCTTTTTCCCCACTGTTTTCGTTGTGTACGTTGTTCTCTAGGGGTCATATCTGATATATGTTTTCGCTTTCCAACTGCAAGATCCTGTTGATATTTTGTTTTGTGTTCTGCCCTTCGTATGGGATCTGCATCCCGTCTTTGTCGATAACGACGTTGTTTTTCTGCATTTGTCAGTGGCATTCTTTCTAATCTGAAAATAGAAATAGACACAAATTCACTAATATACATTATTCGTGTATTAGAAATACAATTATTCAGAGATCATTCATGGCCGATATTCTTATAGTCGGAAAAAACATTAAAATAAGACATTGAATCAAGACATTGGGACATCAGATTTTGTGCTTTTATGTCATTGTTG
The DNA here is from genome assembly GCA_024699665.1 of Ostrea denselamellosa. NCBI lineage: Eukaryota > Metazoa > Mollusca > Bivalvia > Ostreida > Ostreidae > Ostrea > Ostrea denselamellosa. The sequence goes on along the minus strand of JAMZEH010000005.1, from coordinate 8,599,894 downwards.
CTGATATAAGTGTTATAAGTGATATTTATGAAATGTTTGCTGTAACGGCATGCTGGAATCAAAATTGTTACTTTATTGTCACTTGTGTTACCAAATGTGTCATGTAAGAAACAACTTGGGATTAATTTAGATTTTGAACCCTAAATATATGAATTATAATTGATGTACTATTTTAATATTTCAAATATTTCACATATGGTTTTGATAACAAATGATATTTCTATGTATATTATTCTGTGAAATTGACATGTTTATTGTCCATTGTGTTACTTTATATGTCCCTGTTGTTACACTTTCTCAAATTTTAAATACCACCTCTGTTTTCTTTTTAAAGAGTCTATCAAGATGCCAGTATATACGTAAATAGTATTTCACCGGCTATTTCAAAACTATAGTCGTCTTTTTCTATCGATGGGAAGGAAGAGAACTATAGATTTGTCCGTTGTGTTACGAAATCAGTCACTTGCGTTACATTTTTCATGGTAACAAAAGGGACGGTAACACAAGGGACATATTCATAAGTAAATTTTATTTTATTCAAAATGGATGCTCCCTTGTGCAATGAGTCAGCTTGTTCAAAAGAGGATATTACTAAATACAAATGCTGGTCATGAGCTGGGATCTTGATTTATATAATTATTGCTCGAAAATCCAGTAACAATTTGGACAGAAATAAAAATTATGGTATCGTTTACATACCTTTGAGCTCAATTTGTAGGTCTGCACATCATCATGTTGTCTGCTACAAATCCCATAATTCCAAAGAGGAAGTTGTACCTCAGGAAGAAGCTATTAATAAAATCTTAACTAAGAGAGATAATTCTTACATACTGATTAATATTCACAGTAACACAAGGGACACGGCGAAAAGCACATAGCTTTTCCTTTATTTTTTATTAGATTATGTATATAATTGATAAAAGAGATGTATTATTTCAAAAGAATTTATGTGATATAAAATAATTATACAAGTAAACAATTACAATCATAGCTTTTTCAAGAAGATATTTTGACATTTTGTTCCCATCAAGGCGAAATCACAGGCATTTTTTTTACCACATTTTACATTTTGAAAGCATAATTTTACCGGGAATAAATAAGTAAGTGTTTACTTATGGTCTGGAAAACATTCCCCACATCACCAAAATACATACTGTAAACTTTTAAAAGGTTAACAATATCAGATATTAAATATATAGTACAATCACACAAATATCTACATATTTTGATAATAACCCATATACTAACTAACGCAATAGATCTTAGAGATACATTGTAGGATCTAGTAAATGTTCTTCCAAGCCCTGTCTTGACCCCTCATGAAAATTATTAACTTCTGTACAGGAGAAACTCCATGTACTACAAAATATGCGAGAAGTGGTGTAAACCAAATGTGGATTCTAAAAAAAGTGAAATTACAAAACTTTTCCAAAATCGACAGAATCAAAACATACAACTTTTCAACATTTTATTTCTCCATTCCTTGTGAAAAAAAAATAAAGATTAGGCTTTTAAACATCATAGACAGCTGTTTCTTCAGTAAAGTTGGAACTCGGGAAATATTCATATTTTGTTAACAGTCATAAAAACACTCTGATTATGTCCACAAATACTCTGAAATTGATATTAAAAAGATGATGGAATTTCTCATTGACAATATCTACATAGTCTCTGGAGATCAGATCTTCCAACAGTCTATTGGAATTCCCATGTGCACAAATTGTTCTCATTTATCACCTGACCTGAGTTTGTATTCTTATGAGGCATAATTGAAAATAGGCAGCTTAATGTCATACAAGTTGATGTTACGGGGGTTTCAACAGTCTCGTTTAAAGTAAAGTCAGCATTTTGCCAATTCTATTGTCGTCATGACGATCTAATTTACAAATACAACCTGTAATTATGTCGGTTGCTGTTTGATCCATTTCGTACCAATTGTTAGACCGTTCTTTACATATTTTAGATTACGGATTCCTCCGGTTCGTTTACCTCAAGATATTGAGCTTACGGCGGGTGTGACCAGTCATCAGGGGATGCTTACACATCCTAGACACCTGATTCCACCCCGGTGTGTTCAGGGATCCATGTTTGCTCCACTCTTAACTTTGTATTTTTAAAGGAATTATAATATTAATCAATGCTTGTTATCGTCATTTTTTCATTAAAAAAAACTTCTACACGAGAAGAAAAAATCTCTTGTTGTGGCCTTCAACTCGACATTTAAATAAATCGACGACCTTTTATCTATTAACAATATTCACTTTCATTCATATGTCAGATATATCCTACAGAGATACCACAGATCCTTACATACCTGTTTCATATTTTAGACATTGAAAAACGATAACAAAAAACTAACATCTCACCTTTGTGACAAACGGGAGGATTTCTCCATCGTTAACTTCCCATATTTATATAACAACATTCCATTTACCTGCATGTGGTGTTTATGTCCCTCAACATATTCGATACGCGAGAACATGTTCCACGTATGATCAATTTTCAAATCAAGACAGGCAACTGACAAGTGAGTTAATGTTTCAGGGATTTCAACGGCCTCGCTTAAAGTCCGTATTAATTTTCCAATTCTATGCTATATTGACCTGATTTGCAAATTCCACCCACAACTAGGTCGGATGCTGTCTGACGTGGTTCATACCAATTGTTAGTTATGAGATTGATCACTTTTCGTTATCCCCACTTTTTCATCTGCATGCAGCGCTATCCAATATTTTTTCTTAAAACACACGTAGTTTGTATAGATGACAAACAAATTGTATACGTGAAAGCAGCATAAAATGAAATCTTACTGTAAAAGCAGATCGTCTGTTAATATCAAAATTCCTTTTGTGTGAGCTTCATATTGAAGTGAGGTCAGCAGGATCTTAATGTCACTCCTAGATGTTTGATTTATTTCCAGTATCCTGACTGCACATATGTAGGGAGAGTCGCGAGATCGCTGGAAGGTTCTCAAAATATTTCGATAATATGAAGTCGGCTGTAGTATCACTTGGATGTACGGCCATCTTAGAGCTTCAAGCACCTTATATACAACATTACCAAGTGTTTCTGTGTCGTAGTGTGCAGAAATAACAGTTCTGTTTCTAAAGGGAAAAAATCATATTCGTAAACATAAATCTTTCTAGTTGTTTAGTTTTAAAGAATTATTCATTATTTAGTGATATATGTAGTATCAGTATGTGCATGTAGTTGTTGTAAATATACTACTATACCCAATAGTTGTGCTTCCAGTCGTAACAATAGGAACATCTGATTTCACTGACCATTTAGAAAAGTTTGCAGGTACGTTTTCCGATATAAAAACTAAAATTAAAACAGATTTTAGATTATTAGAGCGGAACATAATACATCGAAATAGTTAAAAAGAAGGGAATTAGAACGAAACTTATAGATCAAGTTATTTTCACGCACTGTCCAAATAGTTTATCATCAGAAAGTTCATATGAAATTTCTTAAGTTTATTTTATTATTATTATTATTTTGTCTGTAAAATGGTCGAAGACATGGTTCAATAATTTGCTTAAGTGAATGGACGACAGAGAGAAGTTATATTAGGAATGTTCATTTAAACGTCTTTTGTCAACCTTTGCAGAGTTTATCTCAAAGTTTTCGTTAAGGATTTTGAAATACACACAAATAATACCTGTATAATGGATGAAACAAACTCTTCTTTGCATGGCTTACCTATAAAATCTGAGAAATTCGAAATATCCTTGTCTACGTTATCAAAAGTACATACAGTTATTAAATCATTTTTCAACTGCACCTGGTTTGCGCTCATTGACGTATCATTTAGTAAAGATGACACGTATTTTGATATATTATCGGTTTTTGAAAAATTCCCATCACAGAAGATTTGAGAGTCCACAACGTACGTTATCATGATGGCATGGCATTTACACAAAATTAATATTAATATCCAAAGAGCTGAAAGTGGTATATTCACCATCATGGAAACCAGGAAATGATAAAATAGATTTTACTTCACAAGAGTGGGAAATGTCGCAAGTTATAAATCCCCTTTCAGATCGCAGTACAACAGCGAGGTTTAAATCACCGTGGAAAAATAGCCCGCACGCTTTTAAAAAGAATTTTTTTTTAATGCTGTACTTTAATAATTAAACACACAAATGCATAAATAAATTCACCTATTGAAATTAAAGGGATGTCTATTGGTGAGAAACGCTGTTGAGAGTTTGTTTTTGAGGGAGAGAAATCCTCCTTGAAAACAGGACATGCAGGTGTTTCCACATCACTATATCCCGCATTAAACTATTTTTGATGGTATATTAGAATCAACATCACCGTCCGTCCATAGACATTTTCCACATTAGATATTCTCTGATGCTATTGATATATTTCTTTACAGACATTGCAGAAACGCTTCATACCATATGCAACTAGTACAATGTATTTCATATTAATTTGAAATGATATTTAAAAATCACTTTTTCTGTACATTCTGTCGATACTAACTTACGTTTGCAACATCGAAATACTAAACAATGAAGTCTTGTCATGACCCCAGTTTAGATCATTTGTACAATGCAATGGTTGTCCGGCAAAACGCTTCATGTTTCAGGTCCTGTTTATATACTATGTATTCATTAGTCCCTAGACATTACATTTTAATTTTATTTGGATGAACTGCGTAAAAGTACAAGAGAAATACTATGTAGATTCAGAGCATCAAATTTTAGATTACCTGTAGAGACAGGTCTATGGTTAAACATACCAAGGGATGAAAGAGTATGAGCTTTGTGTAATAATAATCTGGCTGATGAATTTCATTATCTATTTATCTGTACTGATGAAACTATAAAAAAAAATCAAGATCGTAAAAATTTAGATAAATATTATATAGATAGACTAGATAATTATACGTTTAAATAGCTTTTCAATTGTAAAAATGTTATTGTACATTACACTTGATGCGGGGGTTTATCTTGTCTTATAGATGTGTCCTAATTTACTCCCAAGGTGATCTGCATGATATCAAGGTCACTTATAAAATTTTGTCCAGATCTTTGAACTTTTCTCTTCGCAGTGTTGAAATGAAAATAACAAATAGACCTTCTCTCAAGTTTTTATTCTTCATAGGATTTATGAGAATTGATCACTGTTCGTTATCTTCACTTGTTCATCTGTATATGGTATTTCTGTTTGCTTTAATTTGATTTGTTTCTAACTCTTTGGCTACAGAATCTTCCCCTGATAAGTTGAAGCAAACAACATCCACACATTCTGAAACGTGAGATTTGAATAGTTGAAATTTTTACTATTTACTTCGATTTTCAACATTCCAAACAAGTTTAGTGTTTTATGTTTATCTATGGATTAGGCGAAGAGGTGATGTGCACGACGCATAATTGTGAAATTGAAGTTATCTGTGTTTATATAAGGAGATGTAGTACCTACCAGTATACATCAGAATATATATACAATCTGTCGTCTAAATCCAACTGCCTGCTTTATTCTACATTCAACCTCTCCCCCCCCCCCCCCCCCCAAAAAAAAATAACAATCAGTTTGTTTATTATGGCGAGATGGTTTACTTACTTATGCTCAGATGTGGAGGCTGTCAGCGTACAAGGGAAGTGGAAGATAAGATGGGAGGGGAAGAAAAGGGAAAGGGAGAAGGAAGGAAATGAATGGGGACTCTAACCCTTCCTTTGTTCTTTTTCTCTCTTTCCACTGTTTTTCTCAAAGTGCTTTTTGGGCAACCTGCTGTGAATTGCCACTGTAGTTGCTAAATCAAAGTCGCCATACTGTTTTCAACACTTCCCTAGTGAAGATCTGGATGATCCAGTTTCCGCATCCGCATCTTTCATTGATCTCGTCACTGATAATGTTCATGTCTTTCATCCGTTCTCTCCTCTCATTTTTTACTTGCTGTTGTCATTGTATTCTAAGTAATTACATTCAGGCATGTGAACAGAAAGCAGTCCATCTTTTTTTTTTTATTGCAGCCTTCGATCGTTATACATCCATAGTTTGTGAACATCCAGCACCAGCTGTACTAGTTATTAATGTCTTGTGAACAACTTGGTCTTAGTGTTGCGATAGATTCTTCTAATATTTTCCATGTATTAATTGTTAAGAGGCAGAACTTTCCTCTCATTGTCGCCAGAATCCAAACTCTCTAAAGTTCCATCGAATCCTTTGTCATCTAGACCTAGTTGTTCCTCTCATGGATCCCGAGTCGATGGCAATAAGGAACAGGAAACCTGGTATTATACCAGGTATACAAATCCTTGTTTTATCAGTTCTTCTTCACTTTGTGCGTGAGGTTGTTATAAATTATCTTGACTACTTTTACTAGCTTGTCAGGGAAGCTGTTCGACCTCGTGGTCTTCGACAAGTGTACCCGCCACTGCTCAATGAGGAATAAATATTTGTTCACATGTTGTCGTTTCTTCTAAAACCTCGTAGAATAAAACTGGGTGCTTTGTTGCTACGGTATAGTCAGATTTTGGAATCTACTCGAGTGAATATTTTTTCGAATTTTATTATCTACGACTTTACCACGTACGCATTGTTTCAAAACAGAAAACGCGCTAATTTCAATTTTGCGATGGCAAAAGTGGTAGTAACGAAGTCGAAGAAATCTCTGAACAGAAAACAGCTATTCTCCTCATCTGAGAAAGTCGTAAAGAGAAAACGTAAACATGTCAAGGATCATTCGACGAAATCTACAGTGAAATCATCGCTTGGTCAATCGAGAAAAGAACAACCGACACAAAAGGTTACCTCATCTACATTTAGATCTACGGATGCCTCAACTGTTGACAAAACGTATGCTACATATGGACTAGAGATTGATGACGAAGGTATACCAGCTTTTATATAGATATTTGTATATAGAAATTAATCCTAATATTAAGAATATGTAATCTCATTCATGATAAGAAAGTACTATACAATGCTTATTGACATTTGATATGATTACCACATATCTAACACTAACTGAACTAAAATGATTCCTGTGAATGTTTTTCATGACGATAGACTTATATTTCCTCTTGTGCTATATTAGAGGTAAAAGGAAATAACATTTATTGCAAAATATTTCCTGCATAAATTCCAGTTAAAAAAAACCACAGACACTTCAAAATATATAGTCTACATGATTATTAATACAATTTAAAAGTCCTCGTTTCATGATTTTTATGACTTTTTTTGGTACATACCTTGCTTTAATACCTTGTGTGTCTTATATGTGCATATGTGTGCTTAAAATGTTTCATATATGCAATTCTTCACTTTCTGGAGGATAGGACAGTCTGGCTGCACTATTTCAGCGAATTTCATATATACAAACTGTATTTACATAAATATTATTAAAATGCCCCATATATATATATATATATATATATATATATATATATATATTAAGTAATGTCAAGTGTATTGAATACTGGTATTATATCTTATTTTTAGATAAAAGAAAAGTTATTTTCACAAAGGAACAAATGGAAAATTGGAAGCCGATATCCGAAGAATTATTTGACAACACAGCAAAAACAATTGAAACTGCAAAACAGTAAGATATTAATATTAGATATATGAGCCTTAGAATTTAGAAACATTTAGGCATCATGTTAGGATGATGATAAATTGGGTTAAATTTCTTAAATAAATCTTTCAGTGATGGGGATAATAGAATTTAGTTCATTATATAACCAATGGGTGTTCTTTCTCTTTCAGGTTAATTCTGAATAGGGCTCACGGTCTTTATTATGACAGTATCAAATCAGCCATGAATACTTCTGAGAAAAGGTAGGTTTTCAACTTCGAAATAGATAAAAACTTCATATTTTAAATTTGTGTAGGGTGATACCGCAATTTCTGTTCCAATTTATTGTCTTTTACTTGAAGGTTGCTGGCAACTTTGAAACATCTGAAAGTGCCACTTCAACATGGACAAAGGATTTCTCCCCATTTAAAAGTACATACATGGAAACTACAGGCTGCAGAGTTCTTTTAATACTGTGTATTTGATAATTTCGTTGCACTCGGACGTTGGATTGTTTGGCAAAGAAAGATTACATTGCTAAATGAGCCACATATAAATCCAAGATTAATTCCTATTATGGTCCTGACCAGTTGGGAAGGGGGAAAAGAAGGGGATCACAGTATGAATTTTATCTTGAATCTACACTACAAGATCATAATTTGATTTATCACACAACAGTACTGTTTTGGGGTTCGTAATGCAGGTTCGGAAAAATGATATGAACTCGCAGCACAGGTTAATAGCAGTGTAAAATATGTAGGGTCATGTGAGGTCAGCGCATGCTGACATAAATACAAAACTTTTTCTACAAACTTTCTTCAAACTTATCATATTAATTTTTGTTTCATTTGTTGTTGGTATATAATGACATAGCTAAAAATTAAATTCCTAAGATTGAAATTTCAATTTAGCTATCACTTTGACATGTTTATCTTTAAATCTTAAGTCTTCTGCTCGAGGACATTTTCAGACGATGCAAACAGGCTGAAAATCACTTTCTTATATACACAAACGTGAAATGGAAAGTAACTAAAATATGCATTTATTGATAGTTGTGTGATAAATAGAATTTTACCAAGGCTTGGGGAATTATAAAATCTGCCAACTCATTTCATATACCATAAGCACTTGTTCAAGATCCTCTATATGTCTGGAAAAGATTATTGTGAAAGAGTTTTCCTGCATACTTACATATATACATATATATTCTTTTGTAAAACTTTTAACCTCTCATCTGGTTCTTCCAAAACCCCAAAGATCATGGTACAAATAATTCATATCTTACTAGTCTTGTTCAGTACATGAGGATGCTTGCATTATGAGTTGAGCATTATTATTTGTTTGGGGTTAGTATACTGTTAGCTAATACTCAGGTGACTGATAAGGCCTGTAGGCCTTTTGTTTTCTTAAATCCAGGTATCGGGGAGTTATAGTGTGAACAAACTTTACTCTATACAGAATGAAGATGTTTCTATAATAATTTGACATCTTACAACCATATGGTTCATGATAGGAAGAGTTGAAGAATTTTTTTGAACCAATAGCAATTTATGAAGTAACATTTTACAAACTATTGTTAAATTAAGTCATAAATCTTTAATCATGATTTGTCAATTTTTAATTTTTGTTTTCCTGTCAATGGCAGTCCATATATTGATGTTGTGATGGCGAAAAGAAAACATCTGTCCCTCTATTAGCTTTTCTGTGAAAGCTTTTGAGGCCTAAAATCATCAAACCTTGTGAGTTGGTGTTTCGGAAAGGGGGGGGGGGGATTCACACCATAAAATTAGGTCACAGTAACCTCAAGAATGAAATATTAAAATGGTAAAACATTGATCAGCTTATAACTTGAGTACCATTTGGCCTAGAATATGTAACCTTGTCAGTTACAAGGCATGACATAATATAAAACTTCATTTACAGTGACGACAATAATGATCATGACGAAATGTCATATAGTAAAACCCTGTTAGGTTTATAATTTGGTTACTTTTAGTTTAGGACATAGATTAAAATAAAATTTCTATTGACTAGGTAACTTGAAGTAACAACTGTATAACATAACTTGACTGATAAAATATATAAGTATTGGGCCAGTGTCAGTTATCAGCACATTGAGCAATGGTGCTTAAAAAGCCGAGAAGCCAGAATCTTTAATCTGTTGCCTTTTAGGAGCACTTCCTGTTCAGTGTATAATGTGCAGTTGTGGTGCACTTAATGCATGAGGCCTTATAATGTGAATCTTGTCCTTTCAGGCATTTGCAGCAAAAGATCTGGATCAGTTAGAAATGCATGGCTGTGAACTGGAATTTAGAATTTCAAAACTGAACAAGTATGTACATTGTTTAAAAGTTCTACATGTTGCAATTGAATACAGCAGATTAGCATGGGTAAAATGTATTACAGTCTATGTAATGTATAACTGCAGAACTGAGAGGGGGGTTGGGGTGGACTATTTAAATTTTTCCCCATGGTTTTATTTATTTTTTTTAGCAGATTTGGGTTTACATGGCAGGCCATTAATTTTGATGGATAAAATTAGAATTGCTTATTTATACAGTGTACATTTGTATACTAATGTACTAAAAATTTAGCAATTTTCATGAATCTTTGGAGATTGCCAAAATATGCCAGATTTATACACATTTGTACCCACCAAAATCAAACAAAAATGACTACACGGTAATGTACTAACAATGTGTTTCTGTTAGAATAGAAAATCATTTTCATTATTTGAAAATTTTTACAATTAGTAGAATTAGGGAACATCATCTTCATTGTGTACACATTTCTTTTTCAATGTAGTTTTAGATAAATGATAGATTCATGATTGATGCATTTTTTTATTTTATTTTTTTTTTTTTTTTGGCAAGCACACCATGTTTGTTATCGATTATTATGTATGCATATCTGCATTTACATTACATTTATGCAGATTCCATTCTATCGGTAGGTTATTGGTAAATAATAATTAAATACATTTATTATATATTCTGGATATATGCTAACAAAGAAGTAAAGAAAAAAATGTTTCTTCACATTTCAGCAAAATTATCTAATAGGTTAGATGATTGTAATTTTTTATATATTCAATGTTTTGTGGGGGTGGGTTTTTTTTTTGGGGGGGGGGGGGAGGGAGCTCATGCAGAATATTTTATCAGGTAAATCATTATCATTATACATGTATCATGTGTTTCCAATTCCTAATATAGTAATGTCAGAGGTAGGCACATGTGACAAAAATATTTGGGTTACCTGTATGCAAGGGTGATCAAGAAGTCCTTAATTTAAAAGTTGCAGCCATCATTAAATGATAAGCTACATGCCTCTAATTTTACATGAATATCTATTAACCTTTTAATAATGCACAGAAAAAAATTACGGAAATTGGCACAATCTCAAAAATGACATTTTGACTTCTTGAAACAAACTGTGGCTGAATATGCAATAAATTTTTCTAATTTTACAAGTTGTCTAAGGATTGTTTCATAAGTTGTGAAGTATGTATGCTTTAATGGTGTTTGCTTGAAAAATGTTCAGAATATTCAAACAGATTTTAAAGTAAATATGATGCAGGAGGAAATATACAGAGTTGTATTTAACTCTGATAAAATCTATGAAAGATGTATGTTAAATATGTGAATTAAAAACAAAATACAAAACTGGTGCAGATCACTAGTTAACAGATGGTATAAAACCATGTTATAACCATTTGCAGTCAGATCTTATACAACAGAACAAATCCTTAAACTCGGACCAATACATCACATTACTATTGTGCTATATACATGTTCTACTGAATGAAATACACAAAGAATTAAAAAAAAAAAATCCCCTTGAAAATATCTGATGAGAGTGCAGACAGGTAGGTCTCTATATGGTTCATTTTCTATATTGTGGGGATTTGGGGACCAGAATTTGGATGGAGAGTATATTGAGAAAATGATGCTTTTATGACAAGAACATTAAAAGATCGTCGGACTTTTTCTAAGTCACAACAACTTAGGTTTGTAATATTACAATGAAATTGAGTAAATATTTACATACCAATACAAAATCTATATAGCCCCTAAATGTGAAAAATAACTTGAAAGTGCTGTACAATATAAAAATACTTAGAGACATTATAAGGAGTAAGAAATGATGGCTTTGCCAAGAGTAAAGAAAGGCAACAAAACAGAATGAGCTGTGATAAATAGATAAAAATTTTAACATGTGATTTTAGAAATAGTTATACAACAAATAAAATCTAAAATTTTAAAAAACAGTTTTACACAATATCAAAAATAAGATACAAAACACAAAAGATGTATTAAAAGTTGTCCTTTATAAAAGTCATGAATAAGATTATGATAAGCATGTAAAAAAAAAAAAAATCAATAAAACACACACAGATAGACAGACAGACTTACACACACACACAAATGTCCAAATTTTAATATCCGTAATTTTCCAAATAAATTTCATTGACACCCTTGTGTAGCTATAATTTTACAGTAATAGTTTTATGACGTCCTTCAAATGAGTGAAATGAGACAGATAATTTGGAAGGCACATGGACCGAGATGAAATTATGAATTCATGTCAGCTTTAAGTCCTTATGTTGTGGGCACATATTTATCATCATTGTTCCTATTCCAAGCAGTCGTAACAAACATTAATTTCTTCCATCAGTTAATGAAGTACATTTTTCACATTTTTGGGCACTCTGAATTGATCAGTCTGTCTGTCTATCCCTATAGTGTATCAACACTCTAATCATGTATGATGTTTGATCTTGTCTTGTTTGTATTTGTTTAGAGTTTGTGAAGATCTACAGGAAGACTGTAACAAAATCAATTCAAACAAGGAAAACTCAAAAGTAAGAGTTTACTGCAGTTTTCAGTGTATTAAACTTTTATACATGTATTTCAATTTTAAATTTTCAATTTCCAATTTTAAACAGTCATTATGACTTTAATCCCTATAATATGATTGATATATATATATATATATATATATATATGAGTGAAAGATTCTCGAATGGGACATTAAACAATATATAATCAATCAATCCTTTTTAAGAATTTTGCATATTTTACTCATAAAAGTCTGTGAAGTGATGAATAGTAGATTTATTTAAAATGACAGAAAGTATACATAAAATTGCAACATCAAGCTGTGAAGTCAAACTTTTTTTTTTTAATCAGATACACCCAATTCTACAAGAAGACTTTCAGCCATCCCTTAAGCTTCCAGTGTATATAACCATGGGATCCTAGAGAGTGTCTGATGTCAAAAGGAAATTGTCATTGACATATGCATGTATACATGTACATGTCCATTTCTAGTGACTTTACAGCTGGTCTGTACATATCTCTGACAGAGCTTAAATCTGAACAGGTCATAACGTACATATATTTACAAAAATACATATATTTACAAAAATATTTGTTACAGGAATAAATATTTGTTTGTGTTATGGAGATATCTAAAATGGTTATTAGTAATCTCTTAAAATATAATTGATATTTAAGGGATGGTAAGAGAACTTGATAGAGATTGACCTCCTCGAGTCCACTTCACATTTTTAACTCGAAAAAAATATCACTAATACTTAGTATATTTCAAAACAATAACCATGTACTTTGTTTATCCAGCAATATAATATAAAACAGATACGATTTACCTGACAGAAAATTGCACACTTTACTTTAGAAAAGTAACAAAAGCATCTCAACAGCTGTAGGTGAAGTACCACAAATTTATATGTGTGCTTAGCACTCATGGCCTTTGGTTCTTTTATGTGGCGATGCCTGTCGCAACGTGGGACTTACTGTTCTGGAGAAAGTTAGTCATACACCATGGTATTAAATGAAGAATATTGAATAGGTCAAGGTCAAATACCATGGTATCAAATGAAAGGCCTTGCCATAAAGAATCCACCTGAAATAGTTCAGGAGATCTTTGATAGGTTTGCTTTTCTTACAAGTAGGTCAAACATCAAGGTTAGAAACTTTGGAACAGGAAAAAAAGTTTTTGTCACAAGGTCTCAGGAATGCATATATATGATAACACGAGAGCCCTATCACTCACTTTCAAAAGTTATGAGTAAGGCAAGAGTTTAGAAATTTGGGTCAAACTCCAAGATCATTTATAAAATATAAGGCCTTGACATAAGGAATATGTTGCAAATTATCGGGAGATATTGAATAGGTTTGTTCAAGGTCACAAGGTTAAAAACTCTGGTCCCAGGAAAAGGTCTTGTCACAAGGAAAGTGCATTTCAAATATGAGAGCCCCATCACTTTCCATTCAAAAGTTATGAGCAAGGTTAAAGTTTCAAACAAACAGACTGACAAGGACAAAACAATATGCCCCCAACTATAGATGGGTAAACAAAACTTGGATCCACACAGTTTCAGAACATTTGCATTTGGATATGATTTAGTTTGACCTTACTAATCTTGAAAAAAAAATTGTTTAATTTCATGTATATTGCTATATAGACTTAAATTCCATATTGTGGCCCCACACTACTTCATCGGGCCACAATTCAAACATACTTCAATCTACACTACCTAAGGATGCTTGCATATTAAAAATGACTAATCATGGTCCTGTTCTTGCAGACAAGATTCAAATAAAACTCTCTGTCTTACAAACTAAACACTTTATTTATACATTTGTAGTAAGAAATGTGCAGAGTATTTTATTAAATGGTTGATATCCTCCTTAAAATCCATGCATTATATTAATAAACAAATAGCTATAAATATAACAAAAAGGAGTGCTTCGATGAGGCCTGGGAAGGTTGGACAAACTTATTAATGTAGCCATCTCTCTCTCTCTCTCTCTTATAATGTAAAATAAAAACACAATAAATTACTTCTTTTTTTTCTTTTTTTTTAAATTAAAATGACTAATCATGGTCCTGTTGTTCTTGCAGACAAGATTCAAATAAAACTCTCTGTCTTTACAAACTAAACACTTTATTTATACATTTATCGTAAGAAATGTGCAAAGAAAAGTATTTTATTGAATGGGTGATATACTCCATAAAATCCATGCATTTTATTAATAAACAAATAGCTATAAATATAACAAAAAGGAGTGCTTCGATGAGGCCTGGGAAGGTTGGACAAACTTATTAATGTAGCCATCTCTCTCTCTCTCTCTCTCTCTCTCTGTTATAATGTAAAATAAAAACACAATAAATTACTTTTTCTTTTTTTTTCTTTTTTTAAATTTAAATGACTAATCATGGTCCTGTTGTTATTGAGGAGAAGATTCAAATATTTTCCCTACATATCCATTTGTAAAATATGATCCCTACTGTGGCCACAACCTACCCCCAGGGGCCACAATTTGAATCTACTCTGTGTTGGGAAGCTTTCCTGTAAATTGGCACAGTGTGCTTGAGAAGACTTTTTCTACATATCTTCTTGTAAAACTTAAGATCCCCTGCTGTGGCTCTACCCTACTCTCCAGGACCATGATTTGATCAAATTTGAATCGACTGTCAGGAAACTTTCATGGCCCAGTGGTTCTGGGGGAAAAAAAATTTTGAATGACCCCACCTTATATTTGCCTTTTCTTGATCATCTCCCCCTTTGAAGGGTGCATGTACTTTAATTTGAATAAACATGAATACCATCATCCAAGGATGATTTGTACCAAGTTATATAATTGAAAGTTGACAAGTGGTCCATGAAAATGTGAAGTGTTTACAGACATACAGAAAGTGATCAGGAAAGTTCAGATAAGATAAGAAAAGAAATATTTAATATGTAGTTTCATGCATTATAATGTAGATATATATCAGAAGCTCATACTTGACACAAAGATTGTTTGTGAACAGACCATTGTCATTGCTAGAAAAAGAGTTAAATAATTTTCTGTGGAACAGCTATGTAATGGAGAAACATTAGGTCATATTTGAAAAAAAGGTTGCTTATGATCCATAACGATCAATGATAATCTGTAAAAAATGTTAGAGATATCTGTTTCAGGCCCTAACTTTGTAATAGTCATATACAGTAATATTTGGCCCAAAAGACGACATTTCATTATACATAACCACAGTCATTTCACTTATGTGGCTGAGATAGTGAAGATAAGAAGCATTCTCGAAGGCATACGTTTGTAATGGAGAAAATGTAGAAGTCTATTCTTGGCACAGAGGTTGGTTTGATACTATGAGGAAGTATGTTATCGGGTTAAATTCACTGCCAAAAAATGTTGTCATTCCTGCTCCTTGTAATTCAACATATTGTTACAGCAGGTGATGAAAACACCAAATAGTGTGTAATGGTTAGTCAGGTTCAATCACGGGTGGCCAGATAGCTCAGCTGGTAGAGCACCTGACTAGAGATTCATGGGGCCCAGGTTCAAATCCCGGTCTGGTCCATTACATTTTCTTCCCATACCATTTGGTGCTGAAAATGCCTGTCGGGTGTAAAGATCCTGGTATATAAGGAAGCTAGCTTCCACAACAAGTTTGGACTTTTCTGTGGCCAAGTGAGATTATTTTTAAACACTTGAACCTTTAAAGTATAATATCCTTATGACCTCTTGGAATGAAGCACTACTGAATCTCCTTTACCCAGGTAAGTTAAAAATCCACTGCTATGTAAATTGAAGAGATATAATCTGACATTAACTTATGTAACATATTGTTGATGAATAAGTGACCCATGCACCACAATGCTCACCTGAGTAGCTGCTCTGACAAAAATAAAGACCAGTATGAGGCAGTAGTAGATTAAAAACTTCAAAACAGTTATAAAGTAACACATCTTTGCCCCAGGAACATTTAAATCTACACTCTCAGAAGAAGCTTGCACATTTGTCAATTTTCCTATATTTATATTCAAATGTACAACTTTAATCCCTGCCAATGGTCCCAGATGTGGACTGAACCAACTTGCATTAAATTCCTCACTAGATATGGAAGCTTTCATGCAAGTTGAGTTCTCTGTGGTCAGTTGATTCTGGAAGAGACTTGAATTTCCTTAATCAAAGGATTTACTTTGAAGGAAGTTTGGCTGAAAATAGCCCTGTGATTCTGGAGAAGTTAAAAGTATGAATGAAAATCAAGTTGAAGACAATAGTCATTTGTAATCTTGATCTGATTAGTTTGTAGTTCTGCAGTTCAGGAGAAATTTGCAAGCAAGTTTCAGTTGTCATTTTAGAGGTGTACATGTATATATTTGAAAAAAAATTCATGTAAAATTTTATTCTCAAGAACATTAAATTGCTTTGTAAATATCAATATGATGGTAACTTTGGACAGATTCAGGCATCTACCAATCTGATATTCTTTTCTCTGCAAAAGTTAAGTGAGCATTGCAGCTTACAGATTCCTTGTATCACATTTGCAGCCTGACAAGTAGCAGTCAAGGCTAAAATAAATCTCCCCAAACCAAAATAATCTACATTTATTTTAGCTGTTTTTCAGAGTTGTTTTATTTTTAAATATGACTTATGCATGCTGGACATTTGAGTACCAGTCTGTCGCTTCCTACTCATCCAAATAACCTTCAAACTGGCATTTTTCAAAATTGCTGCAATGTGGATCAGTTGCAGACTACAGTAATATGAGTCATTTCATGAAATAAAAACTATGAATGCCATGTTTACAAGTACCTATTTATTGTTGATAATCTATCAATTCACAAAAATAACATCGCTGCAACTGGACATTCATCTACTTTAACAAATATATTATTTCTAGGGGAGTAGGTCTGTAAAAGTTTGTTTGAATAACAAAGATTATCATTACATTCAAATTGCAAAAGATATTCCCATAAATAAAGCACAATTGCAATTTTATGAAACGATCATTCACAAATTATGTGTACATGTATGCACTGTTTCATAAACACTACCAATTTTTTTCATGTACAGTGAAACTATATAATATTTTACAGGAATAACTATGCTTTTTTCATGTGAATATTATGCTCAGCATCCCAAAATACAACACAACCAATTCCTTCTCAGGTGTACTATAATATCACAAAATGCTACTGTATTCTTTATTATAGCCATGAACGACAGATGACTAGAGCAAAACATAATACTTACTGCCAAATTTAAATAGACCTTTACAAATTTATAAGTTCTTTCCTTAATATGCAGTGCACCAATATATATATCAATCAGCACTTTGTTTTCTTAGGACTGTAGCATTGTGGGATACATTTTACTGTACTGGGGAGAAGGGGGTAGGTATCAAAATCCTGGACTTCATATGGCGAATGAGTGGTACTGCAAAAATAAATAAGTACATGGCAATGCGTGAACTCAAAGTAATTATATAAATAATGATAAATTGGAGTTAAAAATGTTCCTGTGTAACTGAAATGATATGTAGCCATTTTGCTAACCTGTGTAGGCAACACATTCATCCCAGCCTGGTTTGCTCCAGGCCATTTCTCTCGTTTCTTTTCTTGTCTGTAAATCTTGGTACCCTGTTAAAACCATAAAATGTGCTTCTTAATAATATGGCCCCCATTCCTAAGTCTAGTCAGTTTATTAATTTAACAATAACTATATTGCAACAGAATATTGTCAGTGTTTAATAAGCTTTACTATACACAAAATACAGTACACTGTATAAAGTTTGCTACAATAGAACAAAAAGCAAGAATCCTGCGATAATGATTTCCTAAGAAATTTACTACATGGTGGGAAGATAAGCAACTATCATTAGTCATCCTGAAATCTGTCTAGATATAAGCTTTTACTGTTTCATGTACCTACACTTACTTAAAAGAAAATATAGAGTAAAATCAGATAAGCAACTACAAAATGAACATGTTTCATTTTGCGAAATGTTTAAAACCATATTGTGTGTCAATGTTTGAATTGTAGTTTTGTATAACACACTTAATTATTATCAAAATTTGGTACCAAAAGAAAGGTTTCGTCACAAGGAATACACACGAGAAATATGAAAGCTATATTGCCATCCATTCAAAAGTTATGGCCATGTTTAAAGTTTTTTTTGAGCACACAGACTAAACACTGCCCCCTGAATCTTGGATTTAGGGGGCAAAAAAAAAAAAAGTGTTTTTGAAACACTGCTGCTCCCACACAGCCAAACATCAAGGCCATGAAATCAAAAAATTTGGCATGTAAAGAAAGGTCTTGTCACAGGAAAGGCACACTTAGAATATGAGTGCCATAGCACTAACCATTCAAAAGTTATAGCCAAGTTTAAAGTTTTTCAAATGTAGGTCAAACTCCAATATCAAGGTCATGAAGTAAAAAATTTAGCTACCTAAAGAAATATTTTGTCAAAAGGAATAATATTTGAAATATAAAAGCCCTATAAACAATTATTGATGTTATGGTCATGGTTAAAGTTTTTCAAAAGAAGGTCAAATGTTTATGCAGACAGATCAAAACCTACAACAAATGTTCTTGTATCACTACATGGGTTCAAGGTTCAATTAATCTCGCCTTACATTCTTCCAGTTTCAATTCTATTGCAAAATAGGGATGAGCCAGTCACATATTATATCTTGCTTTCCATGTGACAGAAATTTTCTTTATAAAACTTAACTTCCTTTACTTGCAAATTCACAGTATTATGAACATTAATTGTCAAAATAAAAGCCCCCTCCACCAAACAATTGAAACACACTTACAATGCTACTAGACATACTTAATTTCAGTATAGCCTGAAGTTGTGTAATCTTAGTAATTTTATAAAATTAATAATTATGATGAGCAATATCATATTCACACTGCTCTCTAATATTATTTATATTATATATTTCTCTAACATTACTTATATTTCTCCACAGATCAATTGCACATTTTCACAAACATTAAACAGTGATATCCCTCATCCCAGTATAGTAAATTTCACAGAAAACTTGACCCATCAATAAGCAAAACTCTGCAGATTTTTCTTTTTCTTCAACATGCTTCTTACCAACATTAATACCAAAATAATTTCATTTGCCTCTGATCATTGATTATAATATACATTTAGATATTTAAAAATGAAATTTTTTTCTGTTAGTAGACAAAACTAACTATTTTAAGACTTAATGTAGAATTCCAAGTGATTAAAACTTGTCTGAATATGTATCACAAATAATCTCTCCCACCCATATTAAGCTCTTGTCACCTACTCAGTCTGTTGCTTAAATTGAACTCAAAGAGATCTGTACATAAAGAAATGTGTCAAAATGGTCGAATGATATTCACAATCTGAAAGTACAATAACACTGCAATCATTGAGCAATTTGAATTTTTTTATTTAACTATAACCAATTTATATCAGCATTAAACTTTTGATACCATAACACACTTATATAAATGAACATGTTTATAATGAATTCATACTTATTTCAATGTAATATTTATTCCCCTATGATAGGAAAATAAATTGAATTTTTTTTTTTTTTTTTTTTTTTTGGAAATAACAAAGCTGGCACTTGAGGGTTAATCATCTTTTGCTGTATATCTTTCTTCTATGTACATTGTTTAAAACAAATACTGAAATAAATTAATACTTAACATGCCTAAATACCATAAGTTCATTAACCAAAGCAAGTTAATGACTGGGGTTTTTTTTCTCAAACTCAAGTTTTTATTTAATTTTCAAGAGATAGAGGGCTTCCTGAATGCCTCTAGAAAGGCCCCTGGCCTTAACAGTCACCTTGAGTACAATGGCCCATACATAGACCATACATTTAGTTTTTGCTCACATGTCTGAGAGTAAAGATTTTTTTTAAAACACATTTTCATAAGAGAGTCTTATTGGCCCCACCTTAGGGCCTTAACCCAGGGGCCATGATTATAGAGATGGAGATCTTCATGGACATCATGACCATGTAAATAGTTTTTCTTGCACATCTAAGAGTAGTAGAGAAGATTTCTAAGATTTAATATACCTTTACTATATGGCCATATTGGCCCCACTCTGGAGACTGAACCCTAACCAAGGGACCATGATTTTCACAAGTTTGGTAAAGGGTTCCATGGACATCATAACCATGCATTTGGTTTTTCTCAAACAGGTGTGGGAGTAAAGAAGATTTTTGAAAATTTGTAATATTTTTTGCAGTTTTGGCCCCACCCATGAGGCCCTGGGGAAGCTAAGATCATAATTTTCACAATTTACTTTCCTCTTTTCCTAAAGAAGCTTCACATCAAAAATGGGAACAATTGTCATGTAGTTTTCAAGAGGAAGTTAACAACTGTTAAGAGATGACACTGCGGCAGACAAACACCAATGACAATAGGTCAGTGAGTGACTCAGGTGACCTAAAAAATTAAATAAGAAACAAGAGTTTGAGAAAACTGGTTACTAATAAGCACATTATGGGACTTCTCCATTACACACTTGCTGGGTTTGGGTTTTTTTTGTATACATCTATCCTTCAGCTGATGTGAACTCTGTTGAAATATATATTTACATGCAATAGACACAAGTTCTCTCAATGATCTGTCAAAATTAAATATACAAGGAAAATCTAGATCGAAAATATAAGAAGCAACCAGAGTTATCCCAGTTGTTTCCGAACATGTTAGTAAAACCAAAAGTGGCAGAGTGATGCAACAAAGTTGATTATGGGAGAATAGGAGTTTCTGTGACAGTTTGATGGAAGACATAAATTAAAATAAGGTAAGTATTTTTCAAATGATCATCTACACTGCATGTACACAAAAACTTGATTCCACTATAAACAAGAATAATTGAAATGCATGTATAGGAAGCTAGCAGAGGTGTTTTCTACATATTATGTACAATATACACTTAAGCTATCATAATTATGTTACCATTGATTGATGTCCTTAATAATTTCATAACTTGATAAAAAATATGCAATGACACTTCAAAATTTTATAATATACAATATGTCAGCCTTTCCCAAACATGCTAAGTGAACTCGGTATTATTTGAACAGGTAGCTGTATGAGGATAAAGTACTGTTAATTGTCCTCATTCTCTTTACACTTCTACATGTACATGCAATATTATTGAACATGAGGAAGACATACCCCAGAGATGATGTACGATATTTTGCTCTCCTATGTGAGTAAAAAATCCAGCCACTGGTTCATTGTTATTTCGCCTGTGTTCTATACCTCGTTGCCTTCACAAACAAGACAAAGGTACATGAATGACTATTATACTTGAAATGTCACATTTTTAGAAAACCTACATAGGTTCTCAGTTTGTGTCATTATCTGTTGACAAATGCACAGTGCATGATGGGGTTAAGAGCTAGTACCAACAACTTTAAAAGCTTTTATTTATAAACCCCCTCCCACCCATTCCCCTTAAGTTAAAACTTCAAAAAAAATTTTGTGGGGGACATCAAAATATTACCAGTAATGTATTCCCGTGTGCAGTATACTTTATTCTAACCTTAAATTGATGGAATATATTTGTTGTTCAACAGTTTTTTTTAGTTCTCTACATGTATCTGTGTATATTTCACTTAAAATGTAATATAGCAAACTAAAAAGGATATAAAATATGTACACATATTGTGATATAATTCTAATATCTAGCGTACATGAGTGAATTGAAAACGAAATAATTTGTAAATTGAGGAAGAACCAAAACAAATCTTTTCTATGATCTTTTAAATCTCAATCAGTATGATAAAGAATATTGACTGTGACACTGCAGCACAATTTTAAACTCAGCAAATTGAATGTAAAGTATATGCACTAGTGACTACAGAAAACATGCTCAAATGCACAACTTTAAATTTACAACACAATGTTAAAAAAAGAGAAAATAGGAACAGATGACGAAAGTCCGAAGAATTATTCCAACACAAATGGGTGTGTGGGGGTATATCCGGGCCTATCCAGTAACTAGACTTACCCCACATGTGATGCACTGTGAATAAGTCACCTAGATCGGTAAACAGTCCGCAGACTGCCACTTCATCATTATCCTGTCGATATCGTAAACCTTTTGCCCTTAAAGAAAATTCTTTATTACTGATTAACTTACAATTGCACTTTATAAATGTATACTGCTAAAATGGAAATTTATTAATTCATGTCTGGTGGTAATTGACAATATATACAAATGAGAGAACTTTTCACATAAATTTTCATCAGTTTCTTGTATTACATATATATTGTTCACAAATTAGGTCAGGTTATACATGAATTTGTATAATTAACAATACACATAAACTATCACATATATTTAATTTACAAATGCAATTAACTTTCAATACAGTTAAATATGCTCTTAACTTCAAACTGACTATCAATTCACATAGAAGTTTACACAAAATAGCCTTACCAACAATTTGACCACTCTATCATTGACCCAGGCTGAAAATGAAAAGATTTTTAATAATTTTAGCTACAAACATCCATGCAATTGCAATTTTATTTGATATAAAACTGAAAATGTAATGAGTAATTTTAAATTTCTCTTGCAACTCATACATGCTCAAAATAATGCTGTCCTACACCAGACATTAGACTGAAAGCATGGAAAGGTTAGGTTCCCTTTTTGATCCATGTTTTACTTGCACTTTTTACAGTGTACAATAAAGGTTACAGCCATGGAACAGCAGTTTTAATGGCTTCAATTCAATTTCAAGATATTTTTGTCCATTAATGTGTTTAAAACCAATCATGAAACACTGTGATCCAAATTGTACACGTATAGATTGACATCCATGCTTTATGAATAGTAAAGTAAAAATAATCAACTCTCTTTACAATTTTAAAAGTAATTTTTATGGCAGATTTAGGTTGAAATCCTTCCTTTCTATGTGGTTAAATGTGATAAACGGGCTTTAAGCTCTAGAATGCATGGTTACGATCATCTTTACGGTCCCGTTACACATATAATACACATTTTTAGTTTAATATGTTAATAAATCACGATTTACATTTGGTATTACTCATTCTCAGTATATGAAAGTATCCGTATTTGAACAGATTTGATGATGTGTACTATTATCTTGTGCGGAAAACTAAATTTTCAAATGAATTCTTAATTGGACACTAAAATTCGGCAGCATGTCTCAAAGCTTCTATATGCTTAATTGATAATAAGCCACATCATATGAGATAACCTCAAAACACAGAATTCTGCTGTTTTAACAGGTTCCTACAAATAATTATTTCTATGCATCATATAAAACTTAAGATTTTCTTCTTGAAATGATATAATTAAATCTACTCAGAAGTTTTAAAAACATGCATCAGAAGTATATTGGAACACTGTGGAAACTACTTTGCAATATTATATAAAACTTAAACTATCCCACTTGAAACCAGGTATTCTTATAATGTATCTGTATGGCGATCTACATTTTACATGTTTAAATGCTATCTGTACCTTTAGTGTGTAGCTTCTCATTTCATAAATATTCCTTCCCGCTCTGGGGACTGGAGCGGGCCAGAAGTTGAACGGTAGAAGAATTTGGTTCTTTCTGTACCGAAGCATTTTATTTCTGTTTGTTCTGTAGTTGATGAAATCCTGTTCAAAAAAGAAATCACAAGTGAACCTTCAAATGTTAATGTAAAGTTCACATCAATTACTGCTTTATAATATTGACATTGTGTATGATCAAATTCATGTTTTAGTCTTCTAATGATGCACTGATTAGCTTACTCTACATATATGAGGATTGTTCCAAAAGTTTGTGGACTGAACTCAGTTTAGAACATCTACAACTACACATAACTTACAGGACATTTTGATTTAATTTCTACTTTTTTTCAGTTTATTATTTATGAAATTATTGTATTGTACACGTAAACATGAAAATCTTTTAAACTTTAATTTCAATACATTATATTACATGTCCCTTTTTATACCATTCAGCACACCCTCAGACGCCATTAAGCTATGTACAATTAATAAATAAAAAGAAATATCAGTAGTGGTATACACTTAACTTATGATTCTGAAGATAAAAGTACTAACAACATGATTAGTACACAATGATACAATAATAATCAACAATGAATCTATGTGTAACATCACCAACTTATTCAACGTCAGTCTTTATTCACTGTCACCATGCTTTCCTCATCTTTTTTATTACTCCATGACCACTGCTTAGGATTTTTTTTTTGTTTCAGACAAATGTAACGTCTTGTTTTACACTCACAATGCACCGCATATGACACTGATACTATAAATTTTCGAAGCAATTCACATGGTTGAAGTAAAATTATTCTTCTAAATTTGTCATAATTAAAACATTGGCCCAAAGGTAACAATTTTATTTCAAAGTAAGATTGTTATTTTCCTCTAACAAATTGTCACTAAAATTTACTTTTTAGAGAGAAATGAATTCCATTTACTAAGTTTAAATACATGTAATACTCATTCTGGCAAAGCACTATCTCCATGCTTTGGAAATCAAGAGAGAAAAAATCTTTTAAAATCAATCAATACCCCTTGGTGTGTTTATTGTAATTTTACTATAAAAAATCTAATTGATCAATGACATTGGTTTATAATGACATCTGTCCACAAACTTCTGGGAAAACCCTTGTATAAAACATTGTTTTCTCAAATGGCATAAATTATGCTCCACTGAATGTATATTGCAAAATATGTGTAGTGCACATGTTAATTGCATATGTACTATCACTGCATGTTTAAAAAGTTTTCATTTCTGTATGTGTCTACAATTATACATGTATCCCCAGACTCGTTAAAGAACCATACACTTTCATAGCAGCACTGAGCATATTCTTCTATACATCGAAACCTGACAGATTGTTTGTAAAGTAACCATATTAATATAATGATTAAAAAAGTTCTTCATACAAATCAGCAATCCATCAGGATAGTCATACTAGCTTTCTGATGCTGGAAATAGACAAATATTAATGGCATCTTATAAATACAACAAATCCAGACAACTTTGGGCAAAAAGCTTGACCCTCGGCTGGCCTTTTTTTGTTTTAGGGTTACCTGGTCGGTCCTGTAGATTTCTGTGGCATTATTTAAAACTGGATACCCTCCTTTGTATTCCCAAATATGAACTGAAACAATATAACATTGGTAGCACAGACATCTCAGCCTACCCTACTAAGTAGCCAAATAAATAGACACAAAATGTCAAATAAATTTTGGAGAACAGCAAATTCAATCAGAAGAAGAATGAGTTAAAACGAAAGTACTCAAAAATTTTCTTTCAGCAATTTTGTCCTTATCTTAGGTGCCAAGTATATCAATACATAATCTGTATATATACTTACTTGCTTCATCTTGGTCTCCTATCTCCACTGTAAAACTTCCAACCAAATGAGCACCTGTTTTCTTTTCATGCATCAATTCTTGAAATTTTGAGCTATTCAAAAACATTCATTAATCTGCTTTAGTCCTTGGTCATATATTACATATACAATGTGTTACCATTATAAATTTAATCTTGCATTTTTTCAATAAAGGAACAAATTTCTATCTACATCATCATCCAATTACGTATGGAATTTCTGATCTAACCTGGTAAATATACCTAGCATGAACTACTACACACAGTCATCAGTATGACATTTTGTATTATATAGAGTTGAAATAAGGAACAGCTAAGGCATTATCTGCTACAGTACTCAGAATTTCATAAATGGTAAAACTTACAACTGTTTCAAATATTCCTCCATATTTTCTGGCTTCACTGCATGAACTGAAATAAACAACATTCTTGCTACAAGTACTGTTATGTCCATTAACTTTTAGTGAAGGAACAACTTTTAATTTACCAGTCCTCCAAAAAATGTGCTATTTGAATAGTGTGGCAGTACTATATAAGATCACTGGAGTATTTTTTTTTTAAATGATTGAGACAACTATCTATAGTTTTATGGCATTATCCCAAAAATAAAATCATAACATAATTTTAGATTTAACAGGGTTACCAGTAAAATTTTTGTTTCCATTTAATTGCAATATATACAGTGTATGAGCCTGATGTAATACAGCATTATCATCCTTTGCTAAGTGAGTACTTTAACTTGATTTTAAATGTAAACAAACCAGCCTTTACTACATTTGTATGGCATCTTTGGAAACTGAATTAAAAAAAAAAAAAGAAAAGAAAAGCACAACATAGTTTGAAAAATCTTTCAGGAGTAGAAGTTGGAGTGACACAACTCGATAGCAAAACATATGCATTGTCTGCAGGACAATACATGCAAAACTGCTGTTTCCAGTATTTAAGTAAGCTAAAGTCTGAAATAGAAAATATTCTAACTGGGGGGGGGGGGGTAAAAAAGTAAAACCTTTACCTTTTTCTGCCCCCATAACAGCACAGTATAACTTATATTTATTTCCACAATGTACTTAAACATCAGACTGATTCATTCAAGAAAAGTCATTTGACATTGCCAATTACAAGCAGAAATTCCATGAATTACCCCTAGACAAATCTGGGTGAAATGAGAACAAACTCAAAAATAATGTTTCAATTCCTAAAACTTGTACCTTGACAAAATTAGCAAAGACTTGAACCTAAGTTCTAAATCAATAAAACATATTAATACCATTGTCATCATATACCCAGAACATAGTTGATTTCTGAGGACTGGAAAACTAGTTTACTCTAAATATCATTGTACCCAATAATCATTATCAACAATAATCTCTAAAATCGCTTTGTCTATGACAAAAAGTTCTTCGTCTAAGTCTGTTGAAAATGTTGATACATTTTCAAGAGATCAAACTTGCAGCATTTGTTGAATTTGGTCATAATAGTATGGAGAGAAATAAAAAGGCCTGTCACCATGAAAAATCATACAACACTTACACTGAATTTCATACACATTTTCTTTGTCTGACAGCTGGCTTGAGTGAGATTCCTTCTGTATTTCATAAGGTCCGAAGTCAGACTTATCGAAAATGGACTTGATAAACTGTATTTGTTTGGTCCCAAAGGACTTTTTACCATCATCATCTGCTTGCAAAACAGGTGACGTCCAAAGGCACCTACAATTTTCAATCAAATTAGTTTTCTTTTTTTTTTCCCTTGTTTGCCCCCCCCCCCCCCCCCAATAAACATGCATCAAGTCCCGAAGTATTGAAGGTGTCAGTTAAAACCAATTAAAGCCTGTACTGGTTTTAGCTGGGGAATTTAAATAATTGAAAATTTAATCATAAAAGCAATTATACCAAACAAATAAACATTAGTCTGTGACTAGTGTTAGCCTACATGTTCAATGTTGACCGTGCATTCCATGAACAAGCAAAAATATATCACATTCTCTGACATTAATGCATGCATTTTCTCTTACCTATTTGAGAAAGATGATCCGTAAAGTTGTTTTACGTGACCATACTTTCCACACACGCTTGAACTCCTCAGTAGCCTTGCCATGACCGTAGCGTTCATGTTTCCATATTGCCTCTTTATCAAACCGAAAGTGAAGGTCAAAATTAGGAAAATATTTCATACATATTTTAAACCTTACCAGAGAAGTGTATTTCTTCAAGTACTACTCTAAATGGGTTTTTTTTCACAATTAATATATATCTTCAAAAAGAAAAGAAAAAAAAATCTTTTTTAATTAGTTTACAAGCTGGATATCATAAATACCCATAAAAGCATTATCGATAAATGCAATATATCTGTTATCAGATCTCTATATTATCAATGATTCTATAAAGTACCAGTAAATTTTGGTTTCAAAGATTTTCAGGTCGGTTTAATTTTATGGATTCCAATTCTGATTTCATAATTTACTAAATCCTATTTTATTTTCAAGTGGATCGAGCTCGTGATTCTTATATATTTGAATTCATAATGTTAAATTATAAATACTTGTTTGTTAAAAGATTCTTCCAGACTTTATTATTAGATTTCCTTAAAAGAAAAATATTTCTAATATATTGCTATTATCATTGTTATTAGAAATGAGGTACATGGATTTGATTTATTTTCTTTGTTACTGATTTTAGACTGCTCTATCCATGACAACCATATTTAGTTTGCATATGGCGCCCTTAGATGTAAATAATTCTTGAAGCGATCGAAGACTAAAGACTTGCAAAATTTCTGTTATATGAAATAGAAACATAAGAGAATAATCATGACAGTTAATTTAGAAGAGTATTTTAGAACAACGTTCGAGGATAAACTCCTCGTGTAAGTAATTTTACATGTAAACACCTCAAATTTATGCATTTCGCTCGAATTTCCTCATGTGAATTTCTGATGGTGTTTTTATATTATATGCATGTGTTTGTTTTTAAAGTAAAATGTGTTATATATGGATGAGAACTTAAGCATTCTGAATCTAAGTTTAGTGCGTTTTAAATAATTTATTCTATTTTTTGTTGATTTAAAAATGTTTGAGGAACTTTTTTTCATAGAACACATGGACTTATCACAAATATTCATGATTTTAAGATATACTATAATATCACAAGGAAGGCAAGTGATATATGTGAGCACATTTTAGGACTTGTCATCTGATGAATTTGATTGCATGTAAATCTAATCCACCTTCTTGTTTAATGTCTTATTAGTTTTGTCTTGAATTTAATCCCAACAGTCCTCAAATTTCAAAACAAAGTCATAAATTGTAATGCCCTGCATACAATCTCTTTGCATTTTGCAGTAAAATGCCTGAGAGGGAGGATGATCATCTTACCCCTGCCACGAGACTTCTTGAGAAAAGAAGAGAAATGCAAGAAGTTGAACAGGCATTGGCTGCCCAAAAAGAGGTTAGTGAAAAAATGACAGATGTTTCTCTTCAAATTAAATCTACAAAAATATCAAATGCTTTCTGCAGAAATTGATGCAACCATTTTTCTTTGAAAGTATCAAAATCCAACAAGCTTATGAAGAATTTCTCTTATATTTTTATTATTAGGAATTCCAAATGAAAATGGAAAGTTTGCAGCAAAGAAGAGAAGAACTTGAGAGAAAGGAATGCCAACTAAAGGAATCCTTGTTAAAATTTGACCATTTCTTAAAGGTTTGTTTTCATTAAAACAACTTCAGAATCTATGAACATTACAATTTTGGTATTTTATTGATCCATTGTGTACTGTAAATGCATTTAAGCTCACCTGTCTCCAGTATATCATTATTATATCTTTTTTACATTTTCAACTTCTTCAGAACCACTTGGCCAATTTCAGCCAAACTTACTACAAAGTGGGCCAATGTCAGAAAAAATAGGGTGTTTAAAGTTTTATGTAGTACTATCAAACATTAATATGGAAGTTTTTAAACTTTCTCAGGAACATCAAGTTGTACTATTTATCAAGCTAATATGCATATGAATATTATCATTCAAATTAGTTCAAACTGTCTGTTCCTGATCCTGAACTGGTGCACATTTTGGGCTTGATATTTTGCATATACATGAATAGGAAAATGTATTTAAAGAACCACAATAGTACAATAAGCCTCATTGAAATGGAAGTTTCCTTATGTAATGTAGATTTACATTGACCATGGATCCAGAGCAAGCCAATAATAAGGCTTCTAATCTTATATTACTCAATGGTAAATAAATATTTCTTAAACTGAATCATTACACCCTATGTTAGAGATGGCATACAATAGAAAAATAAAGATTGCATGTGGAAATCTTTAAGATTCTATGAAATACAGTTGCAATATATTAATTACAGTTTGTTAAATGGGTAAGTATCATAAGAAAATTAGCAGGTCTAGCTTTCTTCATGTTACAGTATGATGTCCAAATATGCAAGGTGGCTGAAATAAGGGTTTTGATTTATATGTCTGTTGTATATTGTTAAAGAATTTTCTTTTTGAACCTGAATAGTTTTTTTCAAAGTAAACAAACAAGTTTTCCAGATAGTCAGTGTGTTATATACACAACTGAATTAAGAAAATTCTTTTGCAAGAACATATACAATGTTAGCCGCAGATCTGTAGTTCTCTGGAAAAATATTGGGACAATATTTTCCCAGAGATCTACAGATCTGCAGTTAGTACAAGGTATTTCCTAGGTAATAATCTATGATTCACCTCAAATGTATTTAACCTTACATCTTGCTAGCTACCTATAGATTAGATGTACAGGAACTTAAAATTTTTAAAATGCAATTTAAAATATTTTGTAGGAAAATGATTCCAAAAAGGCCAGAGCACTGAAAAAAGCAGAGGAAGAGAGAGACTCCAAAAAGCAAAAAGACAA
Source organism: Ostrea denselamellosa (assembly GCA_024699665.1). Lineage (NCBI taxonomy): Eukaryota > Metazoa > Mollusca > Bivalvia > Ostreida > Ostreidae > Ostrea > Ostrea denselamellosa. Next base: position 8,569,240 of record JAMZEH010000005.1, on the reverse strand, counting down.
AGAAATTGATAAGTAAGAAAAAAGATTAAAAGTAATTTTTAAGCTTGCAAAATCATTATTAGGTCATTGTTGTGTTTCTGTTAATAGACATCAATAGAGCGAGAGAGAAAATATTAAATAACACACATCAATAGAGAGAAAAAAAAAACAATTGAAATGTTTCTATACAGGTAAAAGCTGAATGGTAATGTAGAGTGTCATATTTTAATGACATGCCTTTCCCAAAGTTTTATATTTATTTGTTTTCAATGGTTACAAATACAGATTAAAACAGGAAAGAGCAGCACTTGTGAAGTCAAAGGAAAAACTTCAAGCAAAACTGGAAAAGTACAAGATATATCACAAGTACATGGAAAAAGCTTTAGAAGCTGGAGAAGAATTCCATGAAATGAGGGACATTATTGCCAGACATGATACCCTTGTTGCCACTCATGAGGTAAATTTATGAGTAAAGGCAAGGAATGCTATAGTATGTAACATTATATAAGTACAATCATAGCAATGATCAAAATTAATGTAAGAAAAAAAGGAAAAAGGAAAGTATCTAAGCAATATAGTGATGCTATACTTGGTTTTATAGCATTCATGAGAGATTTGACATATGAAATTCACCATTCTGCTGATCAAACCTATGAAGTTATTCTATTTTTATCTGTCAGGTCAATGTTAATACACATTAGTTAGACAGAGGGGGGAAAATTATACAACAAACAAAACTTATTCAAATTCACCTATCTGGTGTAAAGTTTAACAACTTGACTAAAATATCTAAAAGCATCTGTTATCTCATGAAAATTTTAATTTCTGAAAATTTGCATTATATATTACTTAATAATATGTTAATAAACCATGTGCAGTTTTTATCCCTCCACCCATTTGTTGGGTGTACATCCTCATACTCCATGAAAATCAACATTTCAAACTCTTCAAGAGGAAGTCAGAATAAGGCCAATAATAGATAATGCAGAGCTGATATGTTAGTCTCTTTTCTAAACAGTTTGTTTTCCAATATTCATGGAAGAATTAGATTAGAATGCTCACGTCACTTCATGGAAGAATTCTAAATTGTAAAATTAAATCACTAATGTTCATGTTCACTGTTAATGTAGATGTTTACAATGTGATCATTTTTAAAAAAAAATGATAATTTTACTAATTGATGGTAAATTGTGTGCATGCATGTATTTTGTTAGTTAATATTTTCTTTTTTCATTTTTTGTCTATTTTTGAAACCTCACATATTTTTATTGCAGGATTTGTTGGAAAGGGAAACAAAGAATCAAGAGATTATTGAGAAACAGAGACAGAATTTATTGAAATACATCGAGGTTTGAATGTTTTGAAATGTTTTGTTTAAATTAGATAAGTTCTATTAATAAAATTAAATTGCTTACCTACAGAGTAAGGAACATTCTTAATTTATAACAATCAAAAATGAATTTAACTCTAGCAACATGGAGTTCAATGGAAAGATGCTAAATATGGTCTGTGGTATAGAGGAACAAATAGAGGGTTTTTAAAGAATAAGATGGTTGGTTTTTTTCTAGGATAAAGACAATGAAATTCTTTCATTCAATAATGAGCTCTCTGGACTTCAAACAAGGTTAGATACAGCCCAAAGTGAGGCAGTGAAATGGGAAAATGAGTGGACACGTATTAAAAACACATCTGCAGAGAAAACACTGGAACTTGGGAGAATTAAAATGTAAGTTGTTAATTTAAGTTACTTATTTAATTTAAGTACACATTTTGATTGAAAAAAAAATAACAGAACAGTAATGCATTTCATCTTTTATATATATATATATATATATGTGTGTATCTGGAGAATGCATCCATCATAAACTGTAAATATCAAAACTATTTCCAATAGGTTATCTATATGTATATTTAATGAATAAATTTCTTTACATGAGGCCTCTGATGGTGTAATATGATATTAACTATGTAAATTACAGCAGAAAAGAAAAACATATATTGTATGAGTTAAACAGAATGTGTGACTTTGTGTCAACTTTGTGCAGCAAGTGAAATTGTGGGCGTGTACTTTTCTTATAAGAGGAGTTGTCTCCCTTAAAAATGCAATTACAGTATAAAAATGAATATGGTGTGATTTCTGTAAACCTCAAAGTGGGTTGCATTTTGAATGTTTATATTCTAGGTCACTCGTGTGATCTACTATTGGTCTGTGTCTGTCGTCGTCCATTATACGTTAAAATTGGAACATATTTAGCTTCTTTTTTGTAACTACCCTTCCGTTTCTTTTCAAATTTGATATGAAGCATCTTTGGGACAAGTGGGCATAAATTGTAAATTTCAAGACTTCTGCACACCCAAGGAGAGGTAAAAACCGCCAAAAATTGACCAATTTTCAAAAATCTTCTCTACAATCCCACATCTTGAAGGAGAAACTAAATGCATTGTCGTGTAGATTAAGAATGCCTCTACCAAAGTTGTAAATTTCATGATCCCTGGGGAGATGTACAGAACAGAAGAATCATTATAGATTTCAATGCCCTTTGGGCTTGTAATAGTTTAATACTAAGATGGCCAATAGGCATGTGGGTCTCTTTTTATTTAACAATGTGGATAAAGTCTACTAAATCACTTATATAGATAACAGTGTTAATGTTTCAGCATATAGCTACCCTTTATTTTTATATGCCTGCATAAAGTCTGGGCATATTATGCTATACCACTGTCGTCCACATGTCCAGCCATCCGTCTGTCCCCTTAACTTTGTCTTCAGAACTCCTCCTAAACCCTGTTGGGGGGGGGGGGGATTTTAATGAAACTTGATACAAAGAAAGATCACAATGTGTAGATGTGCATATTGCAAGGGGAAAACTGTCCAATTTCAATTTTTTTAAAGGAGTTATGGTCCTTGGATTTAGTTTTGTATATGCAAAATACTTTATCTTCACAACTCCTTCTAAACTCTTTGGAGGGGGGGGGGGGGGGGGGGGATTTTAATGAAACTTTCTGGTAGAACATGTTTGTTCATAAAAACCCATGAAATTTAAAGTGGGGCTTAGGGAATTTCCCATTGTGGAGTAGGCACCATCAAACTCATTTCAGTTTTTACAAATGATGAATTTTCTGTATGATATAGCAGGCATCTATCAGTTTAAATTGCAGAAAGATTTTATTGACTGCTTGGAAATTGAATGAATTCTCTCATTACATACAATGCACTACTTTCTTGCACTGGTTCTGAAAGTGGTATGTGCTCATTTGCATAATTTCTCCAAACTTTCTGAATACAGGGCAGCCCATAACTTGTACCAGTTAGTCAAACGGCATCAGAAACAGGCTGCAGATGAGGAAGAAACATCAGAACAGCTAAACCAGGTAAGCATACAAATCATTACATTTGTTGTGCTCATTTTCAACCCCCCCTCAGTTTTACAGGATATCCTCCCTGGAGAGCAAGGTGCTTTTAATTCAAAATCTGTAATACATCCTACTTCCCTGGTTTTCTAATCCCAAATATTATTCTCCTTTAATATTGATAATCCTACTGAAATTTCTGTCTTGGGTTTGGTGTCTAAATCTTTGACTTTCACAACTGAAAATTAATTACATTTTTCAAACAACAACCAGGACTACGACCATACCTCTTATCCACAAAGTCTGGAAATATTCCAAGTTTAAATCAGTTAATATGTTCAAAGTGATCAATTGTTTAATGTTCCAAGGTTAGTTGCATCTTGATGGATTTTAAAGTTCTTCCTACTAGCATGTCTTACACCTTTTTGAAATCTCCCGCTGCCCAAATGGTGAAAAGTTCAAACCATTTATGTAGCAGGAGATATCAAAATGTGTTCATTTCAGGAGTTAGTGTTGAGGCAACTTATCATGATGATTTTTTTTCTGGATTGTTTCTTTTTTAAATTCAGTCTCTGCTTAAGTACAATGTAGATATGAAATTCACCACATCTCAGTTTCAATTTGCACTGACTTTTTCATTTGTATAGAATGCTCTTTATCATTGTTTGATTTTCTGTAAAACTGATATTCTAGTAGCAAAGAGATTATTTCAAGAATTTGTAAAATTACATCTTACTTTCATGTATCCTCCATCTTCTCTTTTATCATAAATCATATCTGAATATGGAATAGGTCTTTATACAAAAAGAATTTCAAAGAGCTTTATTATTCTTCAGCTAGTAATATAGTGTATTTTCTGAGAACTGTTAACATATTATATTTGTTTTATATTAATATTCAGTTTTTCTTTCAGTTTTTGAGTTCCGGAATGTTGACATATTGTGTAGCTGATTACTAACACTCACTTTACATAACAATTACTACCATGTTTGTGTTGTGTACATATATATAGTGTATTTATATGTGACAGTGTTCAGAATTTGTTATGTTGCAAGTACTATGCTTTACCCATTATTAAATTTTGTCAGCTATCATTATTTTTATTATTTTCATTAAAGTAATTCATTATTTACAAAAATGTTTGAATTTGGAAATATTTATAATTTTTTATACAATTAAATTCTGATTTAATATCTTCAGATAATAAGCTAGAAATACTTTAAAATGTATAACTGTCAAAACATGTAATGGAATGGGTTTTAAGCATAGCCTATTGCACATGTTGAAATCTGCTTTTTGTACACCGTAAAACATAGCTATAAATGTACACTTACTTCAGCTTCTTTCTCGTTCTGTGCATGAAAACTCAAAATGATTAAACTTAATGGTATTAAAACTACTATAACACATGATGAGATAACTTCTTCAAATCAAAAATTCATTTCAAGACATTTGTAAATGTGCCAAAATAATTTATGCTGATAATTTGTGTAGCCAATGTTAGGGAAATGTTTGTAGATATAACTGAATCTATAAATTTCTTTGAAATGCAGTATGTATTTATAAAAAAGCCATAAAATATTTTTTATTTTCTTTTGAAATCTTTAACCCATTACCTTTATTATGATTTAAATAAGCAATATCAAGTGCACTGCAGTCAGCAGGACTGGTGGGGTCTTCTTCCTTTTTAAAATCTAAAATGAAGATTTAAAATGGCCAATTAGGTTTCATGCACTTGTGTATGCATTTTAAGCTTTTAATTGGTAGTTATGTTTCTGAGCTAGTGTGGTATAGTTTTTGTCTTTTAAAAAAAAAAAAAAAAACAGTAACCCCCACATCATGTAACATGTATTACTAATATCCTTTCCCGACCATACTCCAGGCCAGAAGGGGGCGTCACATTTTCAGATTTATTTCAGGTGAGATTTCATGTTCTGTAGTGACAGTGCTTGCCCATTTGCATGTTTATACATGTAGTGAGTGTAATATTACTCTAGTGCCTACATTAAAATAAGAAGAAAAAAATCTAATTGATTTTGATATGCAGATTTGCTAGTTCTAATTTTGAGATACATACATTGTATCAAATGTAGAACAAAAGCTACAAATAAGTGATGTACATAAGACATGGTTGACTTTCAATATTTAATTATGGCATATGCAAAGTAGATATTGTGCAAGTGTGCTGCTTCAGAGCATTGCATGCAGCTTTACATTGCACTCATACAGTTGTTGAGACATAAATTTCACGATCAGCTGGATGTAAATTAATAAATCTTTCTTTTTTTTTCTTTCAATATAAAATAGACATGTTAATGACTTAATTGCGTCATATACAAAATCATTTTAAAATATATATGTAACATGATAAAAATAAAAGAATATATCAATAGATGATTATACTTACAAAATTTTATTTTTATTTTGCAGATTCAAATGTTCTTGGAAGATCTGACAGATATTGTTCGAGAATTAAAGAGATCAGACACCTTTACCTCGACATATATTCCTCCCTCCTCAAGCTGAAGATTTCTGTTTATCTGTGTAAAAATGTGTATTATCTGTATATGAATTATATGCTTTCTTTCAGATAAAAATGTTCATGCAAGATTTAACAACCATTACCAATGAAATAAAGAGAATGGAAATGCCTGGAACTTCGATTGCCCCACCCTCTTCTAGTTGATTTTAACGATGTTCTTAAAAACTTGTTCATTTAATGGAGATTCAAGAGACCAAACACAAACTTATAGGAAAAGGTGTTTATTATTTTTCATAAATAGCATATCAACTGAACTGTGTCAGTTGTCACACAGTAATAACTGCCTCTGTGGTTTTCCTTTTCTTATGATCTAAATTAAATTTTAGAAGTCTTGTACATATTTCCATCCACGAGTTTTAATGTAAGCAGTTTCAAAATGAGGAGTTTTATTTTCAAATTTGAAATTTGCTTTTTCACTGTGATTTGCTGCCTATCACTGTTTAATTGTGATATTATGTTTGTGTGAATGAGAGAGAGAGAGAAAGAGAGAGAGAGAGAGCTTTGGGAGATATATTTCTGTGTTTTTATTGCTATATATGCATGTGCAGTTTTTTTCATAATCAGGAAATATACATTTTGTTCACTTATTTTGTTATACAGTAAATAAATTCTAGATTGTAATTTTTTTTTGTTATTGATCAAATGTTCATTGTGGCTTAATGAAGCATATCTTCCACTGAATATATATACATGAGATATTTCAATGAATCAATAACAAGGCCTTGTGGAGTATTCAAAGTTTATAATTAATTTCAATTTATAACTTCAAAGTATTTCCCCGTAACTCCAAAAACACAAAGTTACACATGGATTTTCTTCTGTGCAACATTGCTGATATCCTCCATTAGTGACAACTTGATAAATACACCTTCTGTACTTGTGACAGACAGCACATGTTCCATAACATGTCATACACACATATTTACACCACCATCCATTGGTAACTGTATATGTGGACTGGGTCAGTTGTCCATTAAAGGATTACTACATGTATAAACAAAATTTGCAATGTATTGATAGGTATAATGTTATATTTTGCTTTAAAGAGGAATAACACAGTCAAAATGGCTGACTTGAAACACAGTGGAAAATCAGACTTTCAGCAAGACATTGTTCGTTGTTTTAATTTTATTGACTAGTCCAATAGCTCTATTTATATGTTGACTACTGATCTTTAGATCATGGATGCAGTCTGTTGAGAGTAGATACTGTAACATCAACCACATGTAAAAAGTGATTTATTAGGTCAAACTTCAAATGTTTATCTCAATTCTTTGATGAAACCATCCATGAAAAAAGAAGTCATCAAAAAATTACTGCAGAAGTATTGTATTAATGAAATTAGGCAAAAGTATTGTATTATTGGTGACTTAGAATGAGCCAATAGTATTGGTTACTTAAAATGAGGCAACTTTGTATTAGATACACTATCAATAAACTGGGAAATTTACATACATCAGTGTTTTATCAGCAATAGTTAAACTTCAAATATGATGTTTCATATAATGGGTATTTCTGCAGTTGTCCACTTTTTGTGGATTGGAAAAATCAGCAAAAATTACAATTGCAAAATATTTAAATGTATATAGGTACATATAAGCATAATGCAACCACAGAAATTGGAAATGTACAATATAATTTTCTGCCATTTACAAATCAAATCATAAAAATTTCCAACTGCAGAAAATACCCATGATACAGTATTTATTTCTGATTTACATTTCCAACATTTTTGCCTTCAATATCTTCACCAGTTAAAATGATAGCCATTTCCTCGTGAATGTGAATGATGCGAGTATGAATTTTGATAAATATATTGAGATTTTTTTAACAGCTGGGAATATTCCAAAAGAAATGAAAGTGAAATGTAAATATAAAAAAATTAATTTCATTTTTGAAATTACACAAGGGCATCAGCATGAGTGAGTATGAATTTTGATAAATATATTGAGATTTTTTTAACAGCTGGGAATATTCCAAAAGAAATGAAAGTGAAATGTAAATATAAAAAATTAATTTCATTTTTGAAATGACACGAGGGCATCAGCATGAGTGAGTATGAATTTTGATAAATATATTGAGATTTTTTTAACAGCTGGGAATATTCCAAAAGAAATGAAAGTGAAATGTAAATATAAAAAAATTAATTTCATTTTTGAAATTACACGAGGGCATCAGCATGAGTAACACTCCACGCTAGCATACTCCATGAAGCATTAATGCGCTTCATGACATGTTGGCATAAAGTGCAGCAGTTCATGCATATTCAAAAATGAAATTTATTTCTTAAATAAAACCACCCACTTTTCAACTTTACATAACAACCTATAAAAAATTCAAGATATGAATATACATGCAAGAAGCAAATGGCCTTATATTTAGACAGTTGCATTCTTAAAACTTGTGCAGTTTTGTGAACTTTGACCACTCAAGGTTAGAAATTCAAATGATAGTTCCCTCTGAAACACGTGTAGCAGAAGAAAAAAAAAGATTTTTTGTGATGACAATTTGTGTATTGTGCCTGTGTAACCTAAGAACATATCATCTGTGAATTACGTAGACTTAAATGTATCTTAAAATGTATTGTGCCACAGCATGTGCAAAAAGTGTGAATCACATGTGGATTCTTAAAGACTTCAAAGAACTTTTAGTAAATTTGAAATCACAAAACTTTTTCAAAATCAAAAGCATCAAATCATACTTTTCAACAGTGCTTTACATGACTATTCATCATAAGTTAACTTTTGACATCATACAATGCAGACAGCTGTTTCTTCATTAGAAATGGAACACAGAAATATTCGCATCATCCAAACAATTACCATTCTCATTTTCAATGCACAAGTAAAAAGAGGTGTTGGAGTTCTTCACTGACAATGTCTATGTACTCTTTAGAGATCGGGCACCATGACTATAAACCAAGAATGGACTTGAATCGAATTTTCAATTTAATTAAATCAATATATAGTACATGTATCGATACAGGCAGTCAATAAATTAGGTTTTGAATAACTTTGATACAAAATTTCAGTAAGGAATTGTAATTTTAACAAGCCAAGAGTGTATATTCAGAATCTTATTTTTGACTTGCATCTTTTGTCAGTTTATGGTCACGGAATAAGGTCTTCCAGCAGTCTGTTCCCATTGGCATAAATTGTGCTCCTTTATTGGCTGACCCAGTTTTGTATTCTTATGAGACATCATTTATTCAAAAGCTTCTATATGAGAAGAAAAATTATACTGCTGTGGCCTTCAACTCAATATTTAGATATGACAATGTTTTATCAATAAACTATGATCATTTCCATTCACATACAGTGTTGATATATAATCCCCAGTCAATTTGAAATAAAAGACACCACAGAGTCTTCCACATCTGCTTCATATTTGGATATTTTACTGAACATTGCCAGTAACAGCAAACTAACAAATAACAAGAGGCCCATAGGCCACATTGATCACATGAATCACTTTGGTGCTTCTGTTGTGATTTTTAAAAGATTTTTTTTCCAATCTTTATTCTCATTTAAAAAAAATTACCCCATATTATGGCCGCAACCAAGCACCAAAGAATCACAACATAACCGAACTTGTTTCAATGGGACCTTGCTATTCTGAATACAGTCAAGGCCACAAGATCATATATGATATGAAATGAAAAGTTTTGACATAAAAACACTATATACAAAAAAAAAAGAAAGAAAAATGAAATATAGTAGATACTGACTAGATTAGGTTTTCTTAATGTAGGTCAAACTCCAAAATCACAAGGTTAAACAAATGATATCAAATGAAATTTGAAGTCTTACCATAAAGTATCTACATACAAATATGAAAGCCCTATCTTAAATACAGCCGTAGTTCAAGAGATATTTTATAGGTTAGATTTTCTTAAAAGTAGGTCAAACTCCAAAATCACAAGGTTAAACAAATGACATCAAATAAAATTTAAAGTCTTACCATAAAGAATCTACGTACAAATATGAAAGCCCTATCTTAGATACAACGGTAGTTCAAGAGATATTTCATAGGTTAGGTTTTCTTCATAGTAGGTCAAACTCCAAGGTACAAGATGAGAAACTTTGGTAACAAAACAAAAGGTTTTGTCATATATGAAATATGAGAGCTCTGTCACTCACTATCTAAAAATTACGAGTAATGTTAAAGTTTTAAATTTTGGTCAAACTCCAAGTCAAGATCAAAAGATCATGTATGAAATGCACAGCCTTATTATACGGAATTTATATGCAAATTATGAAAGTTCTATCTTAAATAACACGTGTAGTTCAGGAGATTTTGAATATGTTAGGTTTTCTTAAAAGCACGTCAGACTTCAAGTTCACAGAATTGAAAACTTCAGTATAAAAAAAGATCTTGTCACAAGGAATGTGCATATGAATTATGATACCGCTGTCACTCGCCATTCAAAGTCAAATATGAGCAAGGTTGAGGTGTCTGACAGACAGGGCAGTATACCCCGACTATGTCCGCGGGGGCATAAAATTCCTTGAATCCACACAACTTTGGAACATAAATGCATTTGGATATCATTTAGTGTGGTCATGCTATTTTTGAAAACAATTTCTTATATATTCCCATAAAACTTTAATTTCCTGTTGCGGCCCCATTCTATCCCGACCATGGCCCCTGGATTGAACAAACTTGAATTTCAACAACACGAAGATTCGGATCCTCATGTAGTTTAAATTCAAGTTTGTTCAATTCATGGGCCATGGACTGTGGGGCCTGCTGTTGTTGAGAAGAATTCACAATTCTTGAATATTTTTTATGTTTCCGAATGTAAAACTCTGATCCTCTATTGTGGCCCCACCCTCCCCGGGAGGCCACGATTTGAAACCTCTTCGAACGATCTACTCTGTGTTAGGAAGCTTTCATGTAAATTTCAACATTTCTGGCTTAGTGGTTAGAAGATTTTTTAAAGTTTTTTTTTATATATATCTGCATGTATAACTTCAATCCCATACCATGCCCTCTAACCTCGGGGGTGGGGGTATGCTTTGAATAAGCTTAAATCTACTCTCTGTCAGAAAGCGTTCGTGTAAATTTTCTGACCCGGTGGTTTTTGAGATTTTTAAATGATTCAAAGATATCAACAATTGAACTGATGCGTGCTACAATCCATTAAAGAGAATAATAATTCAATTAATTCGCACAATAATTGAATTCTTGCTTTTTTTCAATTGAATTCATGACATACCTGTAATTAATTCAATTGACGCGAAAAGTCCTTTAGAGTTAGCAACTATATAATTAGAGATATCGTCAATTCAGGATATCCACATTGAATTAATGACCTCATTTATTAAATTACTGCCCTCTGTAGAAGAATTGAGACGTGCATTAATTCTTTACACAAAAGCGTTGTAAATGATTAAAGATATCTTCAACTGAATTAAAATGCATCAAATTATATTTAATTATGAGAGCAATGATTGAATCGATGTGTATGGAGTGCCAAATTAACATCAACACAAATAACTGAAGATATCTTTAATTATCTGAAGATATCATATATTCAGTTATTGAATTGATGCGCGCATTCAATTGCTAGTATAATCAATTTAGAGGAATAATTTAAATGCGATCAACAATTCAATTAATGTGCGCAATCAACTGAAATGATGATGTCTTCAAATAATTGAAGAAAATCAATTATTGTTCTCATCAATTGAATTAATGCACGCATTGATTAAATTATTGCGCGAAATAATCGAAATCATGCGCGCAGATCATTAATGGATTTAATGCGCGCAATAATTGAATTGATGATATCTTCAAATAATTAAAGATATCTTCAATTACTTGAATTTATGTTCATTTTGGCTCTCCATATTAATTACAAAATTAACGTTTCACTTGTTTGTAGGTTTTAGAAAATTGGGCAGGAAAAGCTTACATCCACAAGATCTAGTTTTCTACTGACAAGGGGCCTCCATGGCTGAGTGGTTAGAGCATCAGGCTCAAAATCACAAAGCCTCTCATCTCTGTCGGCGCGTGTTCGAATCTCGGCCGCGGCGTTATGTGAGCAAGTTTGCCAGTTTACTTGCGGAAGGTCGGTGGTCTCTTCCCAGGTACATTGTATCTGGGTTCTCTCCTCCACCAACAAAAACTGGACGCCACCAGATAACTGAAAAATTGAATAAAAGATAAAAAAAAAAAAAAAAAAAAAAAAGAGCATCAGGCTCAAAATCACAAAGCCTCTCACCTCTGTCGGCGCGTGTTCGAATCTCGGCCGCGGCGTTATGTGAGCAAGTTTGCCAGTTTACTTGCGGAAGGTCGGTGGTCTCTTCCCAGGTACATTGTATCTGGGTTCTCTCCTCCACCAACAAAAACTGGACGCCACCAGATAACTGAAAAATTGTTGAGTGTGGCGGAAAACAATAAATAATCAATCAATCATTCTACTGACAATATTGGAAATCGTTCGAACTCTTTTAATAGTTCTGACGATGTAAATAAATTGTTCTAAACATTCTAATGATTTTCTAAATTTTAACAATTTAATTTTAGGTTTTTGCTGTATCCAAATGGCACAAATTGGACCCATCTGTGTTTTCCGTGAATGAAAACATTTTAGATTAGCCTAGAAAATTTCAGAAGAGTTATCTTTCTATAATTACTCTTCTTGAGGCGGAGGAACAAAATTGATTACTGCATTGATCGTGAGGGAATCGCGAAAAGTTGAAAACGTGAGACCGACGGAGAGGCAGTTTCGGAATTTTGTCCACCTGTCCAAAGTTGGACATTTTGGACACATAGTGGTAATTTCTCTTGAGACAGGTACTTTGATACTTTCAAGCTTACAGCTTTGCGTTGTACACTGATTCTATGATTGGTCGAATTTTCTCTGATATCAATATCAGGCACTGCTTAGGAAGAAGTACCCCACCTTAAATGTGATGATTCAGTTTATAATCGAATTTCTTTTCTTTTTTCTTGAAAGATTTATACATGCAGCTTTAAACAACTATACACTGTTTATATAACTACATTCTGTAAGTTCCAGGATGAACGATCTGAGCAAAACTCATGGTGTCCATCATGAAATGCCTCACTTGTTCTGGACTGGTAACGTCACGAGACTTTCAATTACATATTCACTATTCAACAACATAGGAAAGGGGTTGTATATTCAATTCCACCATTTATTGTTAAACATAATAATAATAAAAAATTCATTATTTTTAGTTCCCAATTTTTATCAGTTAACCTGTTTAAATAAATATAAAGCGGTCATTGTGAATTGAAATATCAACTACCAAAAATTATTGATATATGATAACTAAAGGTTGTTTTTAGTAGCTTATCTGAAACTGGAAGGAAGAAGTCAACAATATAGGTTTTCAATTGTTTGTTTACTTTGAACATCTTGAAAATCAAACCATTATGATTACAGTGAATGGATAAAAAGAAAATGGAGTAAAGTCTTAGCAATGTAAAGTTACTGTAGCTGACGTCTATGCAGCAATATGGAAAACATTATCACCAGCTGGTACTAATCACATCAAAACTGTGTGAATCAACAATATATCTATCAAATTCATCAATAATTGTGATAGCAGACACATTGTGATGAATAAGCAAGGCATTGAAACAACGTAATTCAAATTTCAATTTTACAAAGTTTGATTGGTATTTGTTTTGAATGAATTTTTACTATGTGCTAACAAGATATGGCTAAAATATTCACTCATCATGAAGAGACTATCCAGAAGGGAGACTCCTATGCTTTTGGGTTCAAAGGGTCAAAGTCATATTGCTTGAAACATCAGAAGAATAATCTTTTTAATATGTTTTCCATTTATAATAAACATAAATCATATATTTATATATATGTGTGTGTGTGTGTGTGTGTGTGTGTGTGTGTGTGTGTGTGTATAGAACTTTAATCAATGGGCATACATTCACTGAAATTGTATTTAGTTTAAGAATTTGACATGAAGTGATTAAAATGTTTCAGTAACTTTGAAAACTGTATTATTTTTTTATTTTTTTTTTTTGGTCATTTCAATATTGTGTTATTTTTTTCACTGGAGAGATTGTATTTCATATGAATATGTCACCTTTTTAGGCTGTTTAGTGTGGCATCCCAAACCATGGAAAACAAAAATTTGGAGAAGTGTATAGCAAAGCTCCAGGAGGCCACATCTGACAATGAGAAATTTGCTGCCATGTTGATGGTAAAGTCCACACTTGAGACTGATATTTCTTAATGAAAACCATTTACATCAAACTTCCACAAGAATTGCCAAAAAGTTCTTTGTTATATTGTAATACATGTGATTAAAACTATCATCAAAGAAATGTACATAGCCTTTCAATATATCAATCATTATTATCATACAATATACATGTACATATAACTGCTTGTACATATTTGTAGGTGGCCAAAACAACAAGATGTTCAGACATGAATACTGAGGAAAAGAAAAGAATTTTCAATGCCATAGGATTGACTTTCCTCATACGACTTTTGAAATCAGGTGACTTGAAATTCTGCTGAATTGTCACAATTATTGTACATGTACTTTAACAAAGAGAAATATATTACATGTAATGGTATAAAGTCCAATATTTCATTATTGTACATTGTATTTTAAGTATCAGTAAAGGCAAGGTAAAATAGATTGTTAGCTATGTACACTAAAACACACTTATGAACATACTTATAATGGAATCATTGGATATAATGAAGTTTCATTATAATGAACTGTTTTTCACTGGCCCTGGAGGTTCACTATAACCATGTTTTACTGTACGATGAAGTTTGGTTATAATGAACTGTTTTTCACTGGCCCTGGAGGTTCACTATAACTGTGCTTTACTGTAGTCCATTGCACAAATCCATTGTGGTAATAAATTCAAATTAATTGATTTAGAGAAACATTTTAGGACATTGTATGTGGCGTCGATGGCCTAGTGGTTAGGATGTTGAACTCTCGACCGAAAGGTTGTGGGTTCAAGTCCTGGCCACGGCAGGATCGATGTTGTATCCTTGGGAAAGGCATTTTACTTGAATTTCCTCACACCACCCAAGTGTACAAGGGGTACCTGGCTATAGACAGTGAAAGATAGAATGTTAGTGCTCTAGCGCCTTAACGGCAGCTTGCACTGAGAAAGCTCTGAAATGTTTTAAGGTCTGCTGGGGTAATAATGTATTGTGAAGAGCTTTGAGCAGCACATGCTTGAAAAGCGCTATATAAAAACCAATCATTATTTATTATTATTTATTAGTAAATAAAGACTGGGATTAGTGTTATTTACATATAATTTTACTGTAGAATCCAGTTGCAGCACCCATTTTTCAAGGATTTTGTGGGTATACCCTCATTGTTAACTTTAATGAACAATTTCAGGTACATGAATAACTTTCTCAATATTCTATGTTAATGATACAGTAAAATTACAAAACAGTGCACAAAATTGGCAAGTTTTCGGTATGTGTTTGCGATTCATACAGATGATCAACATTAAACCTTCACAGTGCCTTAATAACACTAGTAACTGTTCATTATTCCAGATTCACATCCAGAAGAATGTTCAACCAATATTTACAAATGCATGGCTTTGACAATTGTGTCTGGACTTTGTGCAGAGACTGATTTGGTAAGCATGCAAAAACAGGAAAATAAAGACTTTACTATAGTTTATATTTGTAGAGCTTTGCTGGAGTGTACAGACAAAACTTTAGACATATTAATGCACATAATGATCCAGTAGTATGGATCATATGGCAGAAGCTTTTGACTTTATATCACACATGATATAATGTGTGTTACTGTAATGTACAAGTATGCTCATAATATACAATTTGTACTGTGTGCTCTCTCTCTTTCTCGATTGATTGATTGATTGAGAGAGAGAGAGAGAGAGAATATGTATATTGTACGATTTGATATTTGCTCTATCCAATGAGTTGAATTGATCTATTTATTTGCGAGGCTTATGAATAAATCAACATTTCAACAAGTTGGATAGATCAAATATCAAATCACGCAATTATAGATGTTCTATTTATTACATTCGGTCTTTCTATCACTTCAGTTTTGAGGTGATCCCCAATACAACAAAACAACTAATTGAAATTATTCCTGATGCATCATTACTGACAGTCGTGCTTGTTTGTGTTCCTACACGAGAAAAAATATAGTGCGATAAATATACAGAACACAGATTTTTATTCATGCCTATCAATGAGTTTCTTGGAAGGCATTTAAATTATTAAACCTAGTACTTATTTAGAGCATTTTTTTTATTAAACTATTATATTTCTTTACCAAGTATTATTATGTTGACATAACATCTTGATGTGCTTGAAAAAGTTTTGGTTGCAACATTTTGAAATCACATCAACGATCAATGACAGTGGACTGATATTACTTTAATATAGATAAAACAGTGATTTTAGTGAACAAAATGTTCATTATTGGAGTTATTTAAATAATTTTATTTAAATGTTTTTAAATAGTCAAATATCACATGTTTTCTTGGATATTGGAGGGGGAAAATAGGACTTTCCGAGACAACAACATGGCCTAGCCTGGGATACTGTATGTCATATTTGTTACGTCTAGAATGACTCTAGTTATTGTTTATACTTTAATTCAATGAATATATTTGAAAAGGTAAAAAAAAAATAATTTTATAGGTTTTTTTTAATACGTTTATCATATTGATAAACAAGAAAGCAAACTAGGGAATATTGAAATGGGGATGATCTCAAAAGTAGTTTGGACTGGAAGTGCTTTATACAAGGGGCGTTTGATCTCACATTAGCAATATACACCACACAAATGAGATACACACACACACACACACACACACACACATATATATATATATATATATATATATATATATATATATATATATATACATACTATAATGTATTGTGCATATACATGCAATATAATGTGTGTTACTGAATGAAAATCAGCAGATTGTATTAAATATAATGTCATAATTCAAAATCCATGGGAAAATTGGGCAAAGGTTGGCACATTGCATATCTGGGATTGGCAAAGCTTTTAATAATTTGAATACCAGTAATATAATCATAAAATTGATTTTTATTCTGTACTTATGTATTGGTATAATATTCCATGAGAGTTGCCATTTAAAACATCATAAAGAGCAGATAAATTTTGTTTTTGATTCACTGTGCAGAAATTTGTACAAGTATGAAGGGGAAACTACTCTGTATTACAGTCAGTGGATTTATGGCAGAGAAAAATCATTACTATTGCTGAAATACATGGTAATCAAACAAACCTCAAGAACAAAAGAATTGCAAGAATGTGCCACCTATGCTCTAGGCAGTGCCTGATTTACAATGGACAGCATCTTAAATAAAACCTGTAATATCAATTTATTGATGGATTCTTATTGATTCTTAATATTTTTTAGGTTCAGAGTGCCCCTCTGTATCGCATCCTTAAACCACTAAATGATGTCATCCTGATAAGACAGAGGTGAATTAATATGACGTTTATTTGATTGCCAGCTATTGTAAGATACCAATTTCAATGTACATATTGTGTTTTCATGGTGTAACATGACTTCCCATGATATAACTGTATGTGTAGAAGTGCTGGGTTCCAGGTCTCTTGATCTCTTCTTCTTTTTCTTTTTTTCTTTTTTTTTTTTTTTTTTGAGAGTCACCTGTCTATTTTTTCTGGTTGCTTGTTTTGTAAGCTGCACTTTGAATTTGAATTTTGTGTTTTCTGTTCTTCACAGCAATGATGATGAAGAGGTGGAAAACATGGTCAATGATGCGTTTGAGATCCTTAAGATGTTTGCTGGATCCCAGCAAGGGATTCAACATCTGTTAGACAATGGGACCATTTCTGCAATGGCCAAAGTCATAGCTAAAGAACTGTTTGGTAATTTGCATTTTTTCTTCAAAAAGTGAAATGATTTGTCTACTACCAGTATAAAACGTGTATTCTTCTATTGTATAAAAAACTACATACATTTTGTACAAGTAGTCTAGTTATATGTAAAGATGAAAGTACTTGTTTAATTATTAGTTATGTAACAAAAGTTTAATTATCTGGTCTAACACAGGTGCTAGTAAGGCCTTTGATTTGATGACCTACATTCTACAAACCATGAGACCCTGTGTCTGGACTGGTCAGGAGCAAGCCCTAGCAAGGCTGCTCAATTACTTTGCACAGAAAATGGCAGACAATCATGTAAGACAAAGGTTTTAAACTTTGAGTTGAGATGAAAAGAAAAAGTTATCCGAACACAAATCTCTGCTTGTTATGGAACACTGCTGTTTATTTTATGGATAACTAAACAATCTGTTTCAGGATCAAGAAAAATTTGAATTATGCAATTTCATAGGGATGATACTAAGAGTTACACCCATAGCTGAGGTAAAGTTAATATTCTAAATATCACATTTTTGTTAGTAAGGTTAAAACAGAATACTGTAACTGATCATAAAATGTACCCTATACTACGAGGGCGAGTCAATAAGTAATGAGGCTAAATTATTTCTGGTTGAAGTCCACCTCTTCTTTTTTGATATTATTGCCCTTTAGTGTGATGCACTTAGACTAACAGTGTTCAAGTGCCATCAGCCCAGAACTGAAAAAGTCGGTGTCCACTCCTCAACTGCCGTCACAACTTCATCATCAGACCAGAAATGACGACCATGGATATCCTTTTTCACGTTTGAGGAATAGGAAGAAGTCACCAGGAGCTAGGTCAGGCGAATAGGTCCTGTTGCAGCAAAACACCTTTAAAGAGTTTACCTCGACATTTTTCACAGATGGCGGTTCCCAGCAAGTTCGCATAGTACATTCCAGTTATTGTACTTCTCTAGGTAAAAAGTACAACATAATAATGCCTTCTGCATCCCAAAATACTATGGCCATCACCTTGCCAGCAGATGGTTGCATCTTGAACTTCTTTGGCCTCAGGGACATCAGCCCTACCCACTGACAACTCTTAAGTTTTATTCTCTGGCTCATAGTTATGAACCCAAGTCTCATTTACAGTTATCAGACACAAACAAAAATCATCTTTTGACCTAATACACTTCAACAAGGCACTGCATAATGATGCCCTGGTTGCCATTTACTTATCGCAAAAGGATTTGGGGACCTAATGGGCTGTTAACTTCCGCATACCTAAAAGATCATGTAAGATTGTTGAAACGCTACCATGTGAAATGCCTAATGCCTGCGCTACTTCTTCCATCTGAATTCGCCTATCAGAGTATACCAGATCCCGAACTTTGTTACACATTTCTTCATTGGTGGCATCCACTGGGTGTCCAGACCTGGCTTCATCTTCTAAAGACGTTCTACAGCATTTGAATTCCCCTACCCAGAATATAACCTGAACATAAGATGGTGCAGAAGACCCATAAACATCAGCTAACTCACCGTGTATTTGCCTGTTTAACCTTTTAAATGCAAGTACTGAATTACAGCACGGTACTGAACTTTAGATGAAAAGCATGCCTTTACATCCCTAGCCATCCAATATCTAATTAAAGAATGACTCAATACACATGCAATTTTGTATCCAGGTATAAAACGTGTCGAAACAAGGCATGAAAATCGTGACCATCTCAGTCAATCTGAAATAAGTGAGACTGGTTACTTATTGACTCACCCTTGTAGCATATGGTGACTTGTACCTGAAAAATATATGTACTGTATATTCCTGTAACAGTATGATGTTAAAAGAAGCATTTTATTTCAATTGTAACTTTTCATTTGAAAAGTTTTAAATTATTTTAATTACAGTTTGATAAAGCTGAAAAACAATCTTGGCACCGAGCAATCTTAAAGGGAATTCAAGATATATTTAGCAGCAGATTAGGTGAGTGAAGGAGAGCTTAAATCTATAACCATGTCTTTTGTAATGATGGTTTCTTGTAGCAATCCACTGCAGGGTTTATCCACATGTTAAAGACCTTTGAATTTAACACTCAGCATTTTCTTTTTACTATTTACATCTTATATTGCAGATATCAGGGTTACATGGGTTGTAGGAAATGGAATATTTTTCCACCAACTTGTGGCAGTTTGTTTTTGAAAATACATGGTAAAATTCACTGGGGGCCCACCTATAGGCAGGAGTCCTATAGTGATCAGCCTGTATGTGTCTGTGCATTGACAGCTTTTCATTCCTTTTATGGCTATCTCTAAAGCTACCGAGTTGAAAGTCTATACATGAACTTATATCAATGGGTTACAGGTCATGTGTGAGTTTGGGCTTTGTTGACTTATTTTCATACACCCGCCAAAGACGGGACGTTTATGGTATGGCCATTGTTTGTCTGTCCGGACCTTGTAGGCAAAATGCAAAATGAATCATAAGCTCCAGGATCTTACAGCTTGGTGCATTTGATCACCATGATGAGAGGAAGTTGCCTGTAATTTATCAAGGTCAAAGGGCAAGGTTGTATCAGTTAATAGGAAAACCTTGTAGGCAGCTACAGACCAAACTGCTCATGCCAAGTGCAGGATACCTTTGTTCTTAAAGGTCAAGGTTGTAATATCACTTAATATGAAAGCCTTGTAGACAGGATACAGACCAAACTGTTGGGGCTAGGACCATCAAACTTGTTATTCATACAATGCAAAAGAAAGACTGATACAACTTAATAATGGCTGATACTACTTGAAGTAAAGTTTTGCAACTCATGGCTTAAGGAAAACACCCTATATAAGCTTGTGATGGGTGTATTATGTAGTGTTTTCGGTACTCTTGTTGGAAGAGTTATGGACCCTGAACTTTGAAAATCGTAAGGGATCTGGACTTTTTTTTGGATATCCCTGTAGCATTTTATAGTTGAACTTATATCAATGGGTTATGTGCCTTTAAATATGGCAACAAAGCAGACTCTTTTCACTTGCCGTAACAATGATATCTAGTTTTTTGGGGACAATATGATGCTCTTTTCCAAAGGAATAGTGATATACAAAGTATATGAGGTATGTAGGACATGTAGGAGATGAGGGGTGGACAGAGGGGCATCAGCAGTTTGTCTCTGGATGATGACTTGATTAATCCTCTACCAAATCATTTGACAATTGGAATTGTAACTAAAGATTGGAATTTTACAGATTCCTCTTTTGTTTTCCTGAGTCATATGTTGTTTAATAAATGCCAAATATTAGGTTTCTGGAATTTATTATAGCTTGACTAAATTATTGTTCCATTGACTTCAGATGAAATGGTAAAATACCCAAGCTTTTGTTTCCCAGTGGTTTTCCAATAGTGATTTGAGTTGAGTCTTAACCGAATCATATGAAATGTGGAATTATTCTTACATGCATGGGTATCTAAATACGTACATGTATTGATTTCAGAATTCAACATTTTCACTTCTACCATTTTAAAATTGTTCTGGATAATACAAATTTTCTTAGGAGACTTTCACAGTGCCCCCAAAACTTTTATTCCTTTATTCAATCAACCATTTATTTTGTAGGAGAAGCACAAAGAGAACCAGCCCTGAAACTGGTGGCATCCCTGATAGACCGAGTTGGAATGGAATTTGTGCTGCCACCTAACATGAAGGATAACAAGGTCCTCCTCATGATTATTCACCTCAGTTGTATTGAGGTCAGGATGACCCTGGAGAATTATCCAATTGATAAGGTATGGCTTGTACATGTAATGGGTATTATTAAAATTCAGGCTAGATGATATAGTTAATTTATTCCTTATATGACCGAAAAGTAAATAAGGCTGATGATGCCTATAACCTTTTTGCTAAGTGTAAATCTCTCTCTCTCTCTCTCTCTCTCTCTCTCTCTCTCTCTCTCTCTCTCATATGGGTATCTTGATGGATGGATGAGATTCCAATCCATTCAAGGTTAATCATCAGGCATACATTATACTACGTTTTTGTTCAGGTACCCATTTATTGCCTGGTAATGATTTTTCAATTTTCAATTAGACCACTAAACAACATTACTGATGTAGATCATAAATCGTATTGACATTGGGAAAAAAATGCAATTAAAATCATTGTTCAACTCTGTTTCATTGAATAGATATTAATATTTGGTGAATCTGTAATTTCGTCATTCTAGTTCATGAATTTTACCATGAAGTAGTTGCTTGGTCTATTTTTGAAATACAGATTAAAAAAAAAAATTGTCCGAGACAACAGTATAGTACCAGACGTACATGTGTATATTTCAACAGATTTCTGAGAAGGCAGATTTGCTGTGTGCCTGCTATCATCTGTTGGAGAACATCATTATTTACCTGACCACCTCTCCAAGTCTTCTCCTGGATGAAAAACAAATCCTTCAACTTCATTCTGCCATGTTAGGGGCTTTCCATTCCATAATCTTCTTTCTGAAAGAACTATCAGACGAAAACAATGCCAAAGGACAGGTAGAGTATTTCAATCTACAGTATTATAACAAGCGTGAAATTATTATATCTTTGTGTATACACACACACACACATACACACACATCATATATAAATATACAAATATACATGTATTTGCATTTTCTGATTTTAAAAACAGCAAATATTCTAAGAGAAATTTAGATGAAATGACAATAGTGGCCCTAACAATGAAGACCACAATTTGCTTTGTTGATCTTATGAAATGCAATTGCAAAGTGTTTATGCTTGAGAGTTGTATATATGCTTAAGTGACATTCATATAGTGGGTTTTTTTAATGTATTTATTGCTTTCACTTTTGGTATTTACATACATTGAATAACTAATTTAAAAATTTTTCTTAAAGAAATATTCATGTACATGTATATTATGAGGGCTATATTTGCCAAACCAAAATTGACATTCATGCTTTTGTATTAAAAACAAGTGTATTTTGTGCAAGGATTCAGGACTCTCAATTAAATCAAAATTATGTAGATCCCAATATTGGGAGATCTGAAACATTAATGTTTTGTCCCTTTTGACATAAAATGGCTATTTCTTCTGCTGGTTTTCTCTTAGAGTATATTGAGTGCAGGCTTTGACAAACTTTATGTTTATATCATAGATTTACATACATATGTACAGTATCTTTGCAGGATACATACATGTAATATGTTATGGGAAAAGTCTTTTCATCCAAAACTGTTTTCTCAAAGAAAAACATTCACAAAAATCAGCATAATTAACTAAATCTGAGTAAAACTGTGTCACTTTTGATGTCATGTATGCCATATGACTGTAAATGTCAGACAGTTATGCAAAAATGTCTTTGATGTGATTTTTTTTTATGAAACAAAAGTAAATACCCTTCCTTTTAAGTTTTCTTAATTTTGAGGTGGTTTTTTGGAAAGGGGGAGTGAAAAAGGCTGTTTTCATACTTTTCAAAACTTTAGTCCAGATGTTCTCAGTACTTGTAGATGTAATCTTATTTTATCAGTTTTTATTATAATGTGTACATGTATGTACATAGTAAAAGTTTCCAGTAGGTTAGTAAATGTGAACAATACGTAACACTTTGTATTTGACCATTCAGGCGGAATTCCTACATAGATGTCACATGTAGGTTGATACAGGAAGGAGCCTGTAATTTTAATGGTCATGTTACTGTTCTGCATCAGTGATACTTATAGTCAGTTACTTTGTTATTTCAAAGCAACTGATTCTTCACTGTAGGAATAGAATTTTTGAGAAAAACATATACTTTTAGTACCTATATACTTTCAGTATCAGAATCCTGTTGTGATTGCCACTGTTCGAGTTTTAGGAGCCTGGCTTGCCGAGGAGACATCTGCTCTTAGATCCAAGACTTATGAAATCCTACCCTTCTTGTTACATTTATGGTAAGAATCAGTCTGTCAGATGACAGGATGTATCAAGTCTGTCGAAAATGATTGTAGCCTAAAAATACGGACAACAAATAGCGATTCTTGTTGCTGACACTTCTTTGAGGTCGTTGCTGTTACGAAAAATTATGTTAAGGTTACTTTATTCTAAAAGATTCTGTATGTCAAAAAGATAGGGACACTGTACAAGTACATCAATGTGATCAACATTTACAGAATGTTTAGGGTTGATAATAAATACATTTTCTATACACGCAAGTTTGAATCTATGTAAAACTCTGCTCTTTGTAAGAACTCATATTCTTTTTCATAGTTGCAGAATATGATTTTTTTTTATTACATTGTAGCAAATTACAGATGGAGTTTTCCCATGTTTTAAGTGGTCAGGAAGGAAACACAGATGCAAGTACAAAGAGCTTTATCGATGATATTGGTTTTGAAAACATCAAGAAAAAGGTGAATATAGACACTCAAGCCATTTCAGATGCATTGTCAGAATGCCTCAATTTGGAGAATGGGGTAGAGCAAGAGATAAATGCAGAAATACAAGACGGGAGGGATAGTGAGGAAGAAGGAGTGGAGAGTATAAAGAAAGAATATGAAAATGCTGAAAAAGGAAAGAAGAGTGTGATTCTACAACAGGAGAGAGAAGAGCATGAAGATGGGGAAGGCAGGGAGAAAAGTGCCAATTCAAAACAAAAACATGACACTGATCCAAGTGATAGGAATTCACAGCTGAACCATGTGGATAGTGCAACCAATAGTCTTTCATCTGGAAGTGATCCAAATATAGACAGGGATGTGACAAATATGTCAGAAGAGACATGTGAGAATGTGAGCAGTGAGACTGCCACCAATCAAAGAGATGAGGACGAGGCCTCATTTCTCGAAGACCAAGGCGGTATGAACGTGGACTTGCTGCGCTTTTTATTACCTGGACTATGTCATCTGACATCAGAAGATGAACCTAGGCAAATCTTAGTGGACAATGAATTGTTACCCATGTTGAACTATTATTTGAAGCATATGTTGAAAAGATATTTTGTGGACGACACCAACGACAATGTTATAGTACGTATTTTCTTTAGATCAAGTTTTTAAGAGGAAGTATAGAAAGGGGTGGTGTTGGATTTGAATTAGCACACATTTTTTGTGTTACAGTTTACCATGGTTGTAGATCTGTATGTATTTTGTTATGCAGGTATATAGCTCCCTAATCCTTGGAGCAAAATTTATGCTACCGTTTTTCTTGGGATTGTTGGGAAGTATGAATGAAAATCATATTACCCACAAAGTTTGATCCCACATCCTCCATTGGAAAGATTTCTAATCAGTCCACTGTCTATCTCTTGCTTATTGCCATTGAGTACAACTTCTCCTGCAGTGTGCTTGGACTGAAGTGATTATATACCCTGTAGTTGCTTACATCGCATGCAGAGATGCAAATCTGATTTTGACGATCTTTTAATTTGTTTAGTTGGAGCATTTGGCCTTTAATTGTTAACTTCGTCAGCAATTTTTCCATTGCTACTTGATGTCACTTTGACTTGCATTCATTAATAGCGTGTGAGAGCATTAACCACTCACATTGATGATTTGCAATTTGGCCATGTCAGGTTATGAGACTTTAAACTATTAAGGATCAATGAATAACACACCAGAGAAATCTGATGTGGATGGAAAGTAGAAGATATGTACAATACTATTTTGAAATTGAAAACCTTGTATAATGAAAAAAAAATGCCATTTTAGTAGTAACCTGAAAAAACCCACTGAGTTATCTAACCAGGCAATTAGATTGAAAAGAACAAGAAATAACATATATCAGGTAAACTGTAGTGCTGGAAATGTTGACTTTTGTGGTGGGATGAGGAAAATTCACCAAAACTAAAAGCACCAAAATTTTATTTTCATATTAGATGATAAATGAAATTATGCCAAAAAATGAAGAGCTACGATTTCAAACTACTTTTTAAAGAAAAATCCACTAAATATTCCTGATGCCAATATGGTATATTGCTAATATTTATTTTCCTCTTTCAGTTTTGAAATTTAGTCAGCCATTATGGCAATGTGTACTGTTATTTCTCTTTTAAGTGAGTGATTTCACAGAATACATGTACTACAAATTTGATATTAGTGCTTGACAATTTGGTTATATAAGACCTAATATTCAATTATGAACTTCACCATAGATTATTTACACAATACTAAGGTAATTTATATTAAAACATGAAACACAGAAAAATCTGTTTTTTAATAGGTTTGGTTTTTTTTTTCAATAAATAGATATTGATTACACATAATTACCAACCCTATAAAAGACTGCTGAACAATAATATATACAGCATTCATGATTTTCATTCGTTACAGTCAAAGCATTTGACGTCACAATGCAATGGGCAGATGCTAATTCAGCGATTGAAAAGACCTATCACTGAATGAGTGAAACATTTAGTATCTTCATTGCAATAAGATGTCAAATATTTTACTGTAATGGATGAAAATCACAAATGCTGTATATTTCATTTCTTGCCCCACTTAATTCTCGATGGTCTTACGACTACGGTTTTTCACTTCCCTACTGCCGTATCAACTGTATTGACCATTTTTGTTTGTTTTGTAGAAAGCATTGGAGTTGTTGTGTAACATTTTCCTTAACTTTGCTGTCATAGAACCAGGCTTGGTGAGAGGAAGTACACACTTAGTAAATGTGACACTGATTGTTATGGAAGCTGTTCCTCTGGTAGGTAAGGAATCTTCAACTCCTGCAGTCAGACAGTGACACAATTTAACAGTTCATGAAATGGAGTAAATTTACAGAGGCTAGTTTGCATGGTTGATTAATCTACCATTCATTTTTTCTTGGACTTTTTAAAAAAAATTGGGGGGGGGGATTTTGTTTGTTTGTTATGGTGAGTAATTGTATGATATGTTAAATAATTATTTTGATTGGTTTGAGAGACAATTGCTAAAAAGATAATTTAAAATAAGGGATAATGATTTATGAGAAAATATGAGGATTTTTCAGTAATGTGTAAATTTTTACCTTGTGAAATTATTTGTACGGAAATCAATCATTAATAATGATTGTTAAAGAATTACATTGTCTTCTACACTCTTGAATTATCAAATTTGTATACATAAACTCACCTACTACATGAAGTAGATCACCAGAACACCTGATTCAGTTGCTATGTTGATTATTCAAAGTACTTTGTATTGTTTATCAAAAACTGATCAAATGCAATTTTTTTCTGCAGGAAGAAAAACAGAATTTACTCCATTGTGGCTCAAAATGGTAACACTGGGCATGTTTTACTTGAGACATCAAAGTTGTGCAGTAAGAAGCAGTAAGTGAAACTAAAGTTGTGGTTAATGACTCCTCCAGATTTTTAATCTTGAAATGTTTGTTTATATCTTTTTTTTATTCTAATGTTTGATCCACTTATACTATATTCTAATGTTTGATTTTGATCCACTTATACTATATTCTAATTTTTGATCCACTTATACTATATTCTAATTTTTGATCCACTTATACTATATTCTAATATTTTTGATCCACTTATACTATATTCTAATGTTTTTGATCCACTTACACTGTATCCTAATGTTTGATTTTGATCCACTTATACTATATTCTAATTTTTGATCCACTTATACTATATTCTAATTTTTGATCCACTTATACTATATTCTAATGTTTGATTTTGATCCACTTATACTATATTTTAATGTTTGATGTTGATCCACTTACACTGTATTCTAATGTTTGATGTTGATCCACTTATACTGTATGTTGACAGTTGCTGCAGAGGATGTCCTGGTTCATTTTTTCATCTGTGCCTGTACATTTGTGAAAGGTGCTTTCATCAACAGTTCCAAAAACAGGAAAAAGGACGTCTTAACTGTTTCTCCTCATTATCTCCCTTTTTGGGAGGAGGCCTCTCAACTCTGGTTTCTTACAATACAAGGTACAATGTATATTGGAATCATTTCATTAAAATACTTCAAAATGAAGGCCATTTGTCTCTGCATCCCCTGAATGTGGATAAATCATAAAATATTCATCAGACTTGGCTACTGTATCTGTGCACATAAATTATAATGGACATGTGTATGACTTCTCTGTCAGTATGAGCTGTAGAATTTTAAGTCAAATCTTTGAACATCAGATTCCTGTATCTTGTATTATAAAGAAATAAAATTTTACATACATTTACAAAGGCCTCCATGGCCGAGTGGTTAGAGCATCATGCTCAAAATCACAAGGTTTCTCACCTCTAATCGGCGTGGGTTCAGTTCTCATTTGTGCCGATATATGTAAGAAAGTTTGCCAGTTTACTTTTGGAAGGCCGGTGGTCACTTCCTGGGTACATTGTATCTGGTTCTCTCTTCCACCAATAAAAAAACTGGATGCCACCAGATAACTGAAAAATTGTTGAGTGTGGCAGAAAATAACAATCAATAAATTATTCATTCATTTACAAGAGCATTGTACTTTATGTGTCAAAATCAACTACAGTAAAACATTGTTATAGAGAACCTCCTGGGCAGCAAAAAAAACCAGTTCATTATATCCAAAATTTGTTATGAGAAATAAAATTGTTATTTTCCTCTCATAGGGAAATAAATACATGTATCACTGTACAATAAGCATGAATTCATTATAAGGGTGTTTTACTGTATGCTGATAAAAATGTAGCTGGATTAAACAACACATTGTTTTGTTCTTAGCTTGTTAGAACCATCTAAAATGACCATTGTCCATCATCCATTGTAGCTATGACATCCTGTACGGCGATGTACCCACAGTTAGTGAAGGCTACTCTAATATCAGGAATTATGCCTCATCTGGCAAAAGTCTTCATTGCAGTACAAGGTCAGTTAACAAAATAAAAAAAGTTGGAAATAAGCTCATGTTTTTCTCAAGGGTACCAATATTCTCTTGTGACATTATTTGGGGAATTTCTATTATGCTGGTCCTCAGTATGCAGCAGCCAATCAGCAGTAATTTCCTTTGCTGTGGCTAAACAAAACCACCATTTTCTTCTCACTTCCACATCATGTAACTTAGTATTTCACAGTACAGGGGAAAAAGCAAGTTTTAGTTGTAAATAAAACAGGGATTATGAATAATTGGTGGTTAAAAAGTTTTAGTGAAGGAAAAATTTAATTTTTAATGTGTTCTTTTCTGAAAATAATTTGTACATAAACGTCAGTTGAGGAAGTAAAAGTAAGGATACAAATAAGAGATTAAATCAGCAGTTCCTTTTTCCTGATTTTAGGCTGATTTGATTTGAACATATTTTATTGCACAGATGTTGTAACAAAAGGATTAGGGACAAGTTCTTAAAACTTAGAACGCCCTCTCCTAAGCTCAGAAAGTTGCAGGATTCACCTTTATGTTGAAATATGCCATTCCTTGCATGTGTTAAGAAAAAATACATGCAAGTACCAGTACAAATTTTGTGAGATTGAATACAATTCTTCAGCAAAAAATCTGCAGCACTCATTTTGCCACAACTTAGTTTAGTTTGTGCAAATTTTTTTGCCACTGTGATGTAATTTTTCGAGCAGGTGATTTAGTGTGTAGTGTACTGAAGAGGTACAGATCAAGGTTCAGCAGATTTATTACAGGCCACGCAAGAACTCAGTCTGTCCTAAAAAACTTAAAATGTACATGCGTTTCTGCAGGATTAATGTAAATATATTTTCCCCATGATTTCTTCCAAAAATTACTGTAATTGGGGATTGAAATTATTGTTAATTTTAGCATTTGATTTGTATTAATAATCTCTAGATAGATACATCAAGAGTATATAAAATGTAATAAACATTATAGTTGTCAAATTGTATTGCATTTGTTTGGGGTTCAACTTATTTCATTTCTATCACTATTTGCTCATAAAATACAAAAGAGTGTACAGTATTTTGTGGCTTCAATACTTTTTTGGGAATTCACACAACTAGTAATATATTTAAGTGGTCATGAGATAAGAGGAGTCGAGCCTAGCCAAGTAGAAACTCCAAACCTACATATGTGCCTTGTAATATCGTTTATCTTCTGTGTAAAATTGTTTCTACTAACTAATTCTACTGACTAAAAGACATCTTAATTAAAGTACGACTTCACAGTTAATTCTTCATCCTGTAGGGATGCACAAAATGCATATCATCAGTGTGATCCAATATGAAATGTTGACATAAAAAAGAGAATGATTTCTTCATATCTTCTGCAGCTTTGCGTCAAGTTGTTTTCTTGTTGTCTATTGATCTTTGAACTTTGACAGTTTCCTCACTTCAGTGTAGAT
Source organism: Ostrea denselamellosa (assembly GCA_024699665.1). Classification (NCBI taxonomy): domain Eukaryota; kingdom Metazoa; phylum Mollusca; class Bivalvia; order Ostreida; family Ostreidae; genus Ostrea; species Ostrea denselamellosa. Next base: position 8,539,252 of record JAMZEH010000005.1, on the reverse strand, counting down.
ACATACACTGTATATAAATGACTATATTTTGAGTATTTAAAAGTAGCAAATCAGGTTTCATTCACCTAACTTTCAGCAGGATCACAGCCTGTAATAATTTCCAACAACTGGATGTTGACTTGATTTTTAAAATGTAGATGTGATGAGTTTGAGTTCAAACTTGAATATTCAGGTTTGTTCCGACTTATTTATTGGCGTTCTTTTACTGGTTACCATGTGGACACATTCGTGTCATCAATGCATCTACTGGTACTTTATTTTCCCATTTTCATGATCAACTCCAGTCATATTTTTAAATCTTATGCCAGATAATATACAACCTGCTATTCCATGAAAGAAACATAAATGTATTTGCTTTCTGTTTGATACAGGTCGTGATGTTGGAGAGGAAGTAATCAGGTGTGTGCTAGCTTTGTTCATTACCATGGCACACTGTCATGAACGTGTCAGAAATGTCATCAAAACCACGGGCGGTCTTCAACTCTCTAAGTAAGCAGTTTAATAGCAGCACTGTATAAGTCATCAAAACGCACTGTCAATATCAAGTGGTTTCTAAATGTATTGATTTACTTTTTTTTTTTAGGGTTTATGATTCAAAAGAATTGCGTTCTGAACTAGGAATTGCTGAAAAAGGTGGAAATGAAAAGAAATCCTGATGACATTTTCCAAACAGAGAAAATCCCTCAGCATAGAAATACATTCACAATTCTTGTTCCATTTCACATTTTGCTCCAGTTCTACAAACCATACAATCACTACCAAACCAAGCCTTGGTTTATTTTCATCCTGCATTTTCCACTAGTCTTGACTTTACTGTGTGTCCATAGAGTTTTATGCATATTCTCAGTGGATGAAGTTTTGAATGGTTGGCAGTAAATTTACATCTGCAGAAAGCATTATTTCAAGGTGAACATGTTAATGCCAGTTACTACTATCACTGGATGGGCAGTATAGGACTGTGATTCTGATCACTGCATACAATCTGGTCTTCAACATGTATATTAATTATGAACCTTTACAATACCTCCTTGACAAAGTTACGGGACTATATATGGTATAGGCTTCATTTCATCTCCTAAAGTAATAATTTCTTACAGCAGAGTTTAATGTATTTTGATGAAGAAATGCATACACAGTAATTCGATATATGTAATTCGATTTGTTATTTAGAGAAAATGCAGATGATCCTAGGATACCACATCTTATATGTTTAACTTGTTCTTGTGTTGAACTTTGAAAAAATGTGCACATTTTTGTATTGGTTAGCACCTGTTGGTCAGTAGGTAAACCAAGGGCTTACTCAATATCTCAAAAATCCTTTGCTCGACAGATATTAGAATTAGTACACTGGTTCTACCTAAAATGTAGATGACCTCTATTGATTTTGAGGTCACATGGTCGAACTACTCTGTACATGTACATAGATATTGCCTGCTTTATATCTTGAGAACCCTTGACAGACATCAAACTTGGTACACCAATTCCCCCAAAGAATGAGACACCCCTATTGATTTTGAGGTCACAAGATCCAAGGTATGTCAGTTGGTTGACCAGTTGTTGTCCACTCAAGAACCTTATGCTTGACAGACATTAAACTTGGTACACTGGTTCCTCCAGAGAAATAGATGTTCCTTATTGATTTTGAGGTCACAAGGTCAAGGGTCAAATTGGACTAGTAAGATATTGTCTGCTCAATATCTTGAAAACCCTTAGCTTTAAATAACAGATATTAAACTTCATGCATTGGTTCTACACATGGAGTATATGACCCCTATTGATTGAAGTCAAACTACTCAGGACATAAGAAAATATTGTTTGCTCAATATCTTGTAAACCCTTTGATAATAGACATCAAACTTGGTACACTGGTACCCCCAAAAGAGTAGATGAACCTCCTTGGTTTTCAAATACATGTGTAAGGTCAGACTGTAATGACTGGTTATTTGGAAATGTCTGCTCAGTATCTTGAGAGATCAAATTTTATATAGGATTGTGGTTGCCCCTGATTAGAAGATAACCCATATATTCCACTATCATTACAGATATTCTGTATAATTTTAATGTTGATCTCCTTTTCAAAATTGCCAATGGGGGGGATCTATGTTTCTAAAATATTTCTTGTTGCACCATTGGTATTTTCCTTTCCACAATCAGAACACACTAGAGAACATGATTTATATCAACACACTGTAGACCATGATTTATATCATTACTACATGTGTAGCTATCAAAAAAGATCAATGGTTAAAAAATAAATCATATTCTCCAATGTACTCAATGTTTTTGAAATTAAAAAAACAAGAATTTCAGTGAAAAATCATACAATAAAATGCTTTGTGACAACAAATAACAAAGTTGTAAAACCTGTAATAAATATTATCATGTCAATAGTCATACAAAAACATGTATTATTAAAGTTTGTGAAAAAATCTATTTCATTTCTTTAAGATGTCATATGTACTATTTGGGGCCAAATTTAGGCCCTTACCAGACATATATAAATCTTGTAAGGACTAATGCCTGTAATGTGGTGTTTTTCATATGGCCACAGTTGGAGGATCATGCTGTACCCTTTAAAAACCTTTGCGTTTATTACAAGTTAAAATATAGTTGCTGCATTGGCAATAAAACATTACTTTAATTGTTGTGAACATCTTGTAAGGGAACACAAACCCTGCTTTGATTATGAATGTCTTCCTTTTGAAGTTTTGGCACAGATAAGGGTTTATGCTATCCACTGAAAGTTGGTTCACAAGAACAAATATTTTGATATCTCTTTATATTCATCAACATGTACAATTACACACTTAAAAATTGTGTATGAAATTTGAATCTGAAGTGCAAAGTTTTGTATACTCCATGCATCATATGTACAGTGTACATAAACAAGTAAGAATTGAATTACCTATTCAAAACATAGAACATAAAGAAATATGCTTTGAGATTGTGGGTTTGTTTTTTTTGTGGTTTTTTTCAAGGGATTATTCCAGTTTCATTCTTCAAGTTTGTCCATGAGTTATAAATGAAAACTTATGATTAGTGACTCTTTCTGATATGATCAGTTATGCTGCAATCATGTGTGCATACAAAAATAAATAGGTGAAGTTAATGAGTAGTTTGTTTTGAAAATTTTCAAAAAAGAGTGAAGTTCTTCACAAATATTGGCAGCTACATGTAAACACAAACTGTTAAAGGAGCAGATGATTTAAGAAGAAGCCTCCAGATATGTTTCTGATGTTAAATCGTTGTAATGTCTTGCCATACAGATCTGATCAGCTCTGCTCTATTTGCTGTTCCACTATATTCTCCCCGAGAGGATGACCTTCTATGGAATGTATTATATTCTGCTCGATGGACTGAAATTGTTGGACATCTTGAATGGTCTGAATTTCAACCATGGAGTTCTCTATGTGTGAATGGTTGACATACTGGATAATATATTGCTGGTGCACTCCATCGGACTGGTTCCCGTCTGTCATTAGCACCTGTTCCCCACCTTCCTGGACAATGATGGTTTCGGGGTCAACAGTTACTACTTCCCCTGAATCTGACTGAATGGTGAACTGTTGTGGTTCACTAGAATTCTGTAGAGTGACAAATGATGTTTTAGTGACTGCATATAATGCATGTAACTTTACTACTTTGCAAAAAATGGAATTAGCATCCTCATGAAAATTCCCAAGTTTATTTTTTTTTTTTTTTTTTTTTTTTTCATATTTTTGATATTTCATTAAAATCGAAACAAAGAGGCTCATGGGCTTTAAGGATCCCCTGAGTTCCATGCATCAAATTTTCCAAAGCTGTACATAAAATTATAACAATTCATTAATACACAAACATTTGTAATATACAAATGTATCTTTAGTTAATTTGCTATAGAGCCCAAAACTCCTACTCTAGGGATCTTCAGTAGAAAATGCCATGCTTGTTTGCTTGTGTAATAATAATAGAACCTGCACTCTGGAGTCATAAATTTCACAATGTTAGTAGATGACTCGTGCTCATTATTGTCCTGCAAACATTTTGCCTCCTTGATGTCCAGAAGTAAAGAAAAGTGTTTCCAAGATAATTGCATTTTTCAATGTATGACCAACTTAGCTCCACCATGGGACCTAAATCAAGAGGCCTGAGTACTCGTTGTAATCATGGAAACATTTTGACTCCTTGATGTCCAGAAGTAAAGAAGTTTTTCTAAGATACAATACTTTTTTCAATATTTGCTAAATTTGCCTTACTCTGAGGCCTGAAACCAGGAGTCATGAATTTCACAATTTTGGTAGAAGGGCAATTGCTTATTATCACCATTCAAAACGTTTGACTGCTTTATGACCAAGCATGAAGATTATATTAATTTTGATGGTTTTAATCACACCGCTCAGGCCCCAGGGAGGCAGGGTCCATGAAATTCAGTTTTTTTCCCCTTTACCCACTGATGCTATATATACATACATCAAACCTGGTTAGAATTGGTTCAGCCATTCAAGAGAAAAAGCTGAAAATGTCCTAAAGTTTAAGACTGAAGTATGACAATGGATGAAAACGGATTGTACCTGAATGACTTAGGGTGACCTAATAAAACTTTAAAATGGTCAGATATCACAGGAAATATGCAGCGATGATCTCCACTACCATTAATGGAGAATTGTTTTTTAATGTATACCTGTTGAGACATCCCAAATATCTGTTGTAAGATATTGACAGCTGATGCTGTTTTCTCATCCAAACTTGAATTATTGATGTCTGTAATAATATGAACACATATTTAATCTCAATTTTCGGCATGTTAAACATAAAAAGTGTTGTTATATAAAGATCATGTATTAGTATTGATCAATATTAAAATCTTTCAAGTAAACGAACCCTTGAAATATGCACTTGGGAACAGTTAAAGAAGGAAAATTTTGTTTTTACCTGTTGTCACAGCATCAATTGTCTGAACAGAACTAATTTCTGGAACAGAGCCGTCTTGTCCTATCTCTGTAATCATACCAGTAGTAGCACTCTCTTCAGGAAATGCTATGGGCTGAAATTCACAGCAGAAAGTGTTTATTTCATGTAAAAATCAAGATCATTTTAATTACAGTAAGTTTTATATATTTCAGCAGAAGGGGGTGTACTCCTCTCTGCTTTTTCTTAAATATACATATCGCATCAGTAAAATAAACAATTTTTTCAAATGATAAAGACAATAATCACTATGATAATTCTGGCACCAAACTAATAGAAAATAGACTGTAGTGTTCTCTGTATGAGGTAAAAAACTACAGTAGTGTTTTCTGTATGAGGTAATGGACTAAACTAATGATTTCTATATGAGGGTACCTGTAATTGATTATGTCGTATTTTCTATATGAGGTTAAAAACTACAGTAGTGTTTTCTATATAAGGTAATAGACTACTATAGTGTTTTCTATATAAGCTAATATGCTACAGTAGTGTTTTCTATATAAGGTAATAGAATACTATAGTGTTTTCTGTATGAGGTAATAGACTAATGTTTTTTTTATATGAGGGTACCTGTAATAGACTACAGTAGTGTTTTCTACATAAGGCAATACACTACAGTATGTTTTCTGTATGAAGTAATAGACTAAACTAATGTTTTCTATATGAGGGTACTTGTAATAGACTATGTAGTGTTTTCTCTATGAGGTAATACACTAGTGTTTTCTGTATGAGGTGAAAGACTACAGTAGTGTTTTCTACATGAGGTAATAGACTAGGATACATATACATGATGAACAATATTTCTTAAACTGAATTATGAAGTAGGCATACAGAAGAAGTCTAAATAGGGCAAATAAAATGTGTGACAATAATATTAAGGAACCCTGAGTCGTGTAGTTATTAACTGGTTCAGTAACAGAACTTATTGTCATATCCATGACTACACATTAACTTACTGAGACCAAAGAGAGATAGCTGTTATTTTTCCTTACCTGTTCTGGGAGCTTAGATACAGTGGTTGATTGTCCCCCATCCAATCCAGCAAACTTTGACAGAGTCAGATGATGACGAATCTTTAAATGACGCTTTAGGTCAGTCAAGTTTCCAAACACATAATCACAACTCAAACATCGGAAAACCTGAGAACATAATCACAGATTAAACATCGGAAAACCTGAAAACAGGTCATCACAGCTGAAAATCAGAAAATTGGAAACATCAGAAACCAGGAAATCACAGCTTAAACATCAGGAAACAGGTAATTGTAGCTCAAAAACCCTCAAAATTGAAGGTACTATCATATTTCATCAAAATTGTTGGATTTCCACAGCATATGATTTCTTGACAAATTTCTTAAGTGATGTGAAACCCTATGCCCTAGTTCCTTCTAAGTTTTCATCATCACTGTAATTACTAGAGTTCTATCAAAAATCTGCATTCATATACATTGGTTTATGCCAGGTTTTATTCTGAAAACAACAGAAATTAAATCAGTTTTACACCTGCCTCTCAGTAGTGAGCTCAACTAAAAAATCCAAGTGAACTTAAAGTTGGTCTAAATGCTGATTTTATCATGATATTAGGCATGGAGGGACATTATGATGATTGATAAGGTGTAGTCAAATAATTATGTAGAAGATGAGTTGTTCATGATGGACTAAATTTCTTCACTTATTCCAATCAGAGGGATTCTCTTAAGACCTGAAATGACTTGAACCCATGCAAAACATAATTTTAGCTATATTGCAGTTCTTTGTGAAAGAGCCATTTTTGTTACTTTATGGGAATTCATTTGAACATATTTTTTATCATTTTGGCATCACTGGCCCTACTTTCAATATCAAATAATACCAACAATAAGTGCAGTATATTTTAGTCAAAACAGTTTTATATTTCATGCGTAAATCAGTTTAACCAGTTTACCTGATGTTTTATTTAGTAAGACAGGCTTATCTGAGATACAGGTGTGAATATGGACAAGATAAGATCTGTGTTTTATAAAGCACACCTGAGATACAGGTGTGAATATGGACAAAACAAGATCTGTGTTTTATAAAGCATACCTGAGATCCATTTGTTGATGAATTGATGTCACTTTCCTCAATCACTGGGACATCAACAAGGTTGTAAGGCAAACCTTTGTGTGTCTTCGTGTAATGAACCTTTAAATAGCTCAAGGTGTTAGCTGTGTAGCTACAGTACTGGCAGGCATACTTTTTGATGACATTGTGAATTTCCATGTGGCGTTTCAAATGAGCACTTTGTGTTGCTTCATATGGACATCTGTTGAGGAAAGCAAACTGTGTACACATACAGGAGTCTGCAGGATATCGATATATATCAGAAATAATGTTCAGCAAGAAGGAAAACTACCGATTCTTATGAACATGCATAAAGGCAACATTTATGTACTTCTTTGTCTTGCACACTACATGCACATGTAATGTGATGTCTTAATTTCCAGGTCTTAAAATTATTTGTAAAGTTAATCAACAGCGAAACAAGATGAGTTTGTGCAAATGTCCATTAACTAATGTATTACATGACTAATTCATGCTGATACAGTGCACTGCTATGTCGAGAAAGTGATTCCTCATTTATATGTGGAACATGTTCAAGTTGAATTGGATATACCAATTAAACAGTTAAATCTTTACTAAATCACAATTTCAGAGTTTCTATGCTGACAAAGTTAAATCATCATCAAAAAAGTATTTTGCTGTCAAAAGCATAGAAATTTACCTTCATTTATAAAAAATTAACCAATACTGTAGCTTGTTTACACAATCAAGAAATTAGCTGACTGTGACTTAAAGTTTATTGTTGGAACCTTTGATAAGGTGGGGATATGAAATGACGTTGTGGCTTAATTGTTGATAAACTGAAACAGTAATTCAGATTTATTACAACTGAACTTTTTTTTTTTAAAATGTAATTTGCAGAATAAATTGTTGCATGAACTTTGTATTCTCCTCCTTATTTTCCAAGTTAAAAATATCAAATTACCTTTCTTTGATTTACTTTGATTTAATGCTACGGAATAGGAAAACATAGTTTGAAAGAGCATGTCATTTATTTTACATTATGAATACTGCATTACATTGCTACAATATTCACAATAGCTTACAGTTCATGAAAAATTCTTAAATCATGAATACGGTGAAATTAAAAACAGTGTGATATATTCTACTTTTGCAGCATTTTCTCTCAATAGACAGACAAATAAAAGAGTTAGTGAATACCCAGTTACCTGCACTTCATAAATATATGAGACATAGAAATACTAGATCTTTACTTGTCACATTTGAAGAGTCTTCCTGCCTTGTGGGACCTGACATGCCACCGTAATGCTGTTTTTGATTTGTAGGCTTTATTACACTCAGTGCAAGTGTAGGGTTTTTCATTGGAATGTCTTAACATATGAGCCTGAAGGTTGTTCTTGCTCCGGCATGAATGAGGACAGATGGGGCATTTAAATGGCTTTAATCCCTCGTGGATCCAGATATGTTTTTGAAGCTCTGAATTTGCTCGAATGAACATTTTATCACAGTAAGGACACTTGTAGCTTCTGCGACCTGCAATATTTATATACATATACTTAGCTATATATTTGTACTTTCACAATGTACACAGTTTCAACACTCCAAAAGAATGGCAAAACATGGAGCATTCATAAGTACATTTAACTGGACCTGCATCACAAACTGCCTGAAGAATCAATCATCTTGTCAATGAATATTCACCACCAGTCTTACCAATTTTGCCTTGAACTTTGTGTTTGGATGAAGTCTCAAATCCGGAATACATGTGTAACTTGTGGAGCTCTTTGTTTTTACTGTTTGGATGTTCTTCATTGACATGTTCTTTAAATAAGGTCCAGCTGAATAGAAGAAACACACTGGCAATGTTTATCAAATTCATTGAAAAATTTCATCTAAATTGTATTTGTTCATTGAGTTTCTTTCATCAAATTCATAATGATGCTGATTGGTGTATGCAGCACATACATCTATTCTCTTTTATACATTTCTCGGGAGACTTTGATTAGACACATAATGTACTTATTTCAACCCTACCTGGCTAACTTTTGTTGGCATTCAGGACACTCAATGCCCATTTGTTCTCCATACCCAGCATGTTTAAGACTGTGATTCCACAACTGTGACCGGCTGTTGGCCGTGAAGTAACACTCCTTACATGGAAAAGACATCTTCTCATGTTCCCTTGCCTTGTGAGATTGCAGACTTTCCTTGGTCAGAGCACGAAAACAACATATAGAGCAGGGATAAGGGTTGTCTCCTGAGGAAATAGATATGTATACAATGTAAATGAAAATTAATAATTGCCAACAGTGATATTTTCCTCCAAATATATTTGTACATTTTACTCGGTGTCATTAGCACTGTAGCAGTCTGTACACATACACCTTCTATATTTTTCTTTCAAATACAATATACATGTAGCTTCACCACTACAACAGACATGTTTTCAAATTTGCAATGAAATGTACAAAACACAAATCACATCTCGACAATAATACACAGTTACAGCAAACAATCTCAAAATGAATTCACATTGACAGTGAAGTAATTTTCATTCCCTAATCTAGTGAAGTATAGGACAACACTTGAAACATTCTCTCAAATATGCGTGACACAATTTCATGTCTCATATATAATTGTAGGTACATGTCTGTTACCTGTATGTGTTCTCACATGCTGATCATAGTCCATTTTGTTGTAATACAATTTTCCACAGTATTCACATTCTTCATGCCCAAATGTCTCTCTCATTTTGCGGAATATCTGAAAACTGAGGGGACGATACCCCAAGGTTTGAATGAGGTCTGCTGGGTCCACTTTCTCCTCTGATGAGGACAAACCAGGCTCCTCTGTTGAGGATAAAACAGGATCATCATTTTCATTCATTAAGACTTCCTCGTCTTCCAGGGAGTGAGAAAGTGCTTCCTCGGAGCCAGAAGGAGGATTGTCTACTTCTGAGGATGGCTGAGGATTAGAAACTGCAGGATTATCCTGCTCTGATTTGTACATGTAATTACTTTCTTCTGTATCCACATTCCCATTTTCAGTGGGTGGTATTATCTCTGATATGGTTTCATCTAAATCTATATAAGTATACAAATACATATTTCAAACATTTCAAGTATTCTATGTCTGATTTTATACTTTAAAGTAAAAATAATTCACTATTAATATTAAAACATTTGACATCAATCTTTCATCTGTACATCACTCATATCTCTCCATCAATTAATACACAGCAGTTGCTTTTTCAAAATAAGCACAAATTCATATATACTTTGATTATCTGTTCCATTCAACTGAAGATCTGTTCCCTTTAGTGTTTTCTGTTCACCCTGTTCAGCATCAATTGCCCCAGTGGTCTCCCCTAGAACATGCTCCACCTCCACATTTGCTTTTCCCTCAAGACTAGTCTGAGACAACTCTGCAGGGAGACTGACAAGCTCTTTCTCTGCTAAACTCATCATCTCATCTGGCTCAGGAAGATACAAGCTGTTATTAATACACTCCTCAAACAAGCTCTCCCACTTAGATGTAGCATCATCCTGTAAATGGACAGTGGTGAGGTGGTCAATCAGTCGAATGGTGCTCAGGAATTTGTCATCACACTCCACACATTTGTAAATGACCCTGTGCTTCTGAAAATGTTTCTCTAGATAAATCCTCCTGCTTGCAGTATAATCACAAAGAGAACACATCTGGATTGTTGGGATGTCCTTGATGTCGTGTACGTACAAGTGACGGTCTCTGTCAATCTTCTTCTTGAACTTCCTGTTACATACATGGCATTGATGAATGACTGTTGCTCCTCTCTGACGACCTCCCTGAAGAAAGGACGAAAGGTACTCTTCACCTTTGGGAGTGTTTTTGTGGTACTTTCTGATGTGATTGATGAGAGACTTTAAAGTGTTGTAGTCTTTCTTACAGAGATCACATTGATGTCTCTCATTGCTGTGCACAGCCTCATGTTCCAACACATGACTTTTGTTCACAGACTTGAAGTCACAAAATTTACATCGAAAATACTGTCCTGTGTGCTTCCTCATGTGTGTGTACAAGTTACCTTAAATGAAACAAGCAAAACAATATGTTCAAATACAGGTATATCTCAAGTCAAATCATAACACAATGATGAGGAATATCTACATATAAATACAAGAAACAATGTATGTTTATGTATGTTACTGTACATTTTTCATAAAAGTAAACTTTGATTCAAAATATTAAAAGTTAATTCTAAGACAAACTTATTTAAACCCTAATACCAAATACATGTATAGTACTTTTAAGATTTCCTGAACAATAAACAGTAAAAATCATAATTCAATCAATATTACCTGAATAGAAAATGTTATACATACTTCTATAAGAGAAAAATACTTTCTAGTCTTCATTCAAATGGACAGACATATTGACAAATCTCTAATTGTTGTCTTGTTACTTTTTCTCTTATTGTTACTTTTTAACTAATTGTTATCTTGTTACTTTTTCACTAATTGTTATTGTGTTACTTTTTCACTAATTGTTATTGTGTTACTTTTTCACTAATTGTTATTGTGTTACTTTTTCACTAATTGTTATTGTGTTACTTTTTCAGTAATTGTTATCTTGTTACTTTTTCACTAATTGTTATCTTGTCACTTTTTCACTAATTGTTATCTTGTTATTTTTTCACTAAAGTATTACCTTTTCCATTGGTGGTATAGGAACATTTTGGACACTTGAAAGGTTTCGCATCAGTGTGGATAACACAGTGCAATCTCATGTGTGACAGAGTCTTAAAAATCTTATCACAAATATTACAAGAGTATAGATTCAGTGAATTGGTTGCCATACGAGATACCACAGGAGCCTTCTCATTCAAATCCTGCTCAATCATGTGTTGCCGGAACATATTATCGACAAAACTAAGATCTACATTTAAGCTCTGATCAAAGGCTAACTTTTCACTCTCAGTCCGAAACATTGGTGTGCCTAACTGTACAGCAGAATCTGTTGAATGTGCATCTTTGCTGTTATCATCATCAGCTTTCATCCGAGCTTTATAAGATCTTCGCTTTTTCTTTGGTAACCTGTCTTCTACATCATCCTCTTCTATTTCATTATCTTCCTCCTCTTCTATCTCTCTCAATCTGAAGTCAGCGACTTTAAAGTCTTTGTCTTCATCATTGTCTAGCTCTTCATCTTCTGACCCAGAAACAGTTTCTATGTTCTCTCCTACAGTCAGAAATGTACACTGCACAGTAAATCAGCACTTTATAAAATGTAGCAAATGAATGCTTTTTGAACATGTTGAAACGTTGTAGGTACTTTATATTTTTTGAGTATTTAATTTTGTGAAATCACCTTCCAACATCAGTTCATGAGATTAGAGCATACTTGTAAACTTACAAGTACTTCAGTCCCAAGACTTAAAATCTACATACATATTAATTTTGTGAGATGGAACATAAATGAATTACTTGCAAATAGAAAGAAATCCGCAATCTACATGTATATTAATTTTGTGAGATGGAATATAAATGAACTATTTGCAAATGGAAAGGAATCTGCAGTAATTTTGCATCGCCTTTATGACAACATTCTACATGTACAAGTATGTCCACCATAGCTTTGAATCAATACATTCAAAAAGGTACATGTAATAAGATCCCAAGAAATTAAACCATGTTCTGTAGAAAACATCAGTGTGCTATTCACAATCTCTAAATCATTCATTTGCTAGCTGAAAGTGGGGAGTGTGCACCGTAAGAATAAAACATCAGGGAAAAAAAGCGTAATCAATTCCTTCATAAGTGTTATGTCATAATTACAGTCATGTATTTCATTGTCATTTCCAACATTGATGTACATGTAGAAAGCTAAGGTTTCATTCAAGTCAACATTTTGAAAACTAACATACCATATTCTACTGGGAGTGTACTTTTCCTTGTGATGTCTACATAATCAGTTGTTGGCATGCATTTGTGTGTCTTGAAAAACCTTTCCTTGTGGAACGACTTTTTACAAGCTTTGCAATAAAGTTTTCCATCAGCTCCTGTATGAAGAATGTCATTGAAAGTTTTGCTTAAAGAAATGATGATTGCTTCCTTTTTCTAGAGTTAACAAGAATAATATATTCATACCCAAAATACAAATTTAATCTATTCAGTAATGCAGTAGTTATCAAAGTAAACAATTTTTGTCACAAAATGACCCCATCAGCGTTTGTTCAACACTTTCTTTAATATCAAGAGTATTAATAAAATGTTAGTTCTTAGATGGCTTTGTTAAATATCAAATAATAATAATAATAATTGGTTATTACATAGCACTTTTCCAGCATATGCTGCTCAAAGTGCTTCACAATACATGAAGAAATGATTCAAAGAAGTGATTCACTCTAGTAAGGTATGACTTGAGAAGCAACATTATTACTTTCAAACTACACTTACCACCAACACCATGGGGAATGTGTACATCACGTTTGATGATCCTAACCTTATTAGTGCTGTTTTTCCTTCATGTTTACCCATGAAAAGTATGATTTTGACCTTGAGAAATAACACACACTTTCCCATGACTATAAAGAGCATGTGCATCATAATTGATTATCCTACCCTATTTGTACTCTTTTTACCCTTCTCACAAAGTGCTGAAAAATGAAGACTACAGACAGACACACTGCACCACAGCATAGTACGTCTATAATGATTAAATATTTTGTATCAGGTTTCATGTCCATTCCCTTAATCGTGCTGTTTCTGTCTTGTTTTGTGCCTACAAAATTACCCATGTAAGTTTGACCTTGACATTTGACCTCAAAAACAATAGCCTTTCATCCTTTATGCATTGAGAGCATGTGTATGAAGTTTAATGAGTACTGCTAATGGACAGACAGATGTAGATACAGCATTTGATAATGTGACCTGTCTATTGTGAGTATATAAAAATAATTAGTTAGCATTATAATTTTCTAATGAGAATAAGTCCAAATTTATTTATAAATATGTAATACATTATATGACTAATGAAACTGAGATGAAAACTACATTTATTAAAATAATGCTGAACCACTTATTTTCATTGGGTTAAATTTTCATAGTTTATTGGGGACTTAATTTCATGGTTGCAAAGTTGTTATTTAAGGAAAAGGATATCAATTTTTAAACAATTGTATTGATATACATGTTATAGATGTTAAAAAATAATATTTCTTGTATTCACCTTTCTGACCAATGAAGAACAATATTTTATCTTGTATAAGACCGGTTGTAGGACTCTGCCACATGTCAAAGGTCAAAAGTCAATAAAGTCATTGTGACATCACAGTTGAATTGAGGAGATGTAACCTTTTGACTTTTGTATAGTGTTATATAAGGGAAAACATTAGGAATTATAAATTTAGTATTCTTCACTCCAGTTCAATTTCTCTTGTTCATAGAAGATTTAAATCCAATGAAATTCAATGACAGAACATTAACTTTTTGATTGTATCTAACTGAATACCTATATCAGGTGTAGCTGGTTTCTCCACTCTCTGAACTTTAGTTGCTGTGACTGTGCCATCTAATTTTTCTTTTCTAGGTCGACCTCGCTTTTTCCCTGAAGTTAAATACATGTACATGTATCTTGAAACTATACATATATAATACTTTTCACCCAATCACTACAATTACAATGATTTGAAACAAGGCAATATATATATAAGTACATTCACTGCAAAAGTGGTACATTACCTTGCTACAACTGATTATAATAACAAATCTTATATTAATACTAATATGAACCTGTACATAATACATGCATCACAAAAACCTTAACACAGGATGAAATAAGTGCAAAGGGTTTTTTTCTTCGTTTTTTTTTTTACCAAGTTTATATAATAAATTTCTTATTAAAATCTGCAACACCCTGATCTATGCTAGTTATCAAGACCTATAACCACTATGTCCATGTACAAATTGTATGTATTTTTTCTAACCTGGAGCTTGACTGCTAAGAGTGGACTCTTGTGTTGACCCCGTAACTTCAGATCCTTGTGCGGGTTGGATAATGATGACAGTTTGCTGTTCACCAGTCAAAGAATCTAGCACTTCAGTTGTGACCACACGGCTACCCCCCGGAAATGACACTACTTCATTCTCTGCATTAGAATCTGCAAAATATGTGCTAATAATTTATCTTACAGTTCATCTTTAGGACTGTAAACCCCAAGTAACCTGTATTCTCTTACTGGTATTGATTATGTATTCACTGATCAGATGTGTTAAAGAATTTATCATCAAAATAAAAATCACAGACTCTAAATATTCAAACATGCAGACATAATAAGGATAATTCAGTACAACAAATTCAAATTGGAGAGTGAAGATGGGGATCAATGTTTTACATTACGTAGAATCATCAGCAATACATCTTTGGGAAGATGTTAAGTGCTGTAAAATTTTGTTGTTATAAAGTCAATACTTGTTTTTCACAATGCTTTTTGTTAAGTCCTTTTCACTAACAATTGAAAGCATATATGTAAGAAATAAATTTCACTTTAAATTGACAATACATGAGGGTAGAAACTGTGATGAAATTCACACCAGCAATTATCTCATGAAGCATTAATATGCTTCATGAAAAGTATGCTGGTGTGAAGCATTGCAATTAATACATGCATGTATTTTCAAAAATGAAATTTATTTCTTGTATATGTATATATCAATTGATGACCAAAATTAATCATTGTATGCAACAAACCTTCTGTGGACACCACTAAATGTCCAAAATCTTTATTTTCAACATGCTCAACATCCTGTGCTTCCTGCTGCCCTGATGACAGTAAGAGGTTGACATTGCAATCTTTCTTGTGGATAACAAACTGCTCAATGTCATTGAAGGTCATCTGACATGATCCACATATAAATGTGTCCAAAGCCATTTCAGACATTTGATTTAGCCTTCATCAAACCCTGAAAGATAAAATATGTCAGTTTTTTAGTACTGCATAAAACTCTAAAGCATACAACATTGCATGCTTGAGCAATAAACATTAAGGTTGTAGACCTATGGATTTTGAGCTTAAAATATTTGTAAGCAGTTTAGTAATAACTGTTTTGCACTTTGACAAAAATAAGCAGTTTTCTAGCAGTTTGGTATTCTATATATGGTACAGTGAATAGGGTCAAAGGTTAAAGTAAGCAATTCCTTAGCAGTTTTTTAAGCAGTTCAAATGAATATTCATGGATGAAGGCTTGTAAAAGTATCTAATTTAAATTTTTCGGCCAAAATAACTGCCTGAAAACTGCTAAGGAACTGTGAAGGCCAAGAAACTGGAAGATGAATGCTCTTATGCAAATGAGACATGCATACTAATGAGGCTTGTTGATGGTTAAGGAACTGCTTATTTTAAGTGAACTGTTAAGGTTAAGAAACTGCTTGGGGAAGGCCTTCCACTTTGACTTGGGTTATCACTCAAGATCTTACTAGTTGTGTGAATCCACACAAAAAATTAGTCTTGAATCCACACCCATTTTGTACTTTATGAATGAATCAATGAATAGATAATTAATAAATGAAATATAATTATTAAACCCAAAACACATGTGGTACAAATCATGACCTATAATGTTTATTGATTTTTTTTTTTTAATAAAATACAAATGGAAAATTATACAACAAAATTGAAAAAAATATACAATACAAATGAAAAATTATACAATACAAACGGAAAAGATTGAATATTGCAATGTTTGACATGCCATAAGTACGTTCTTTTCTTCAAAATCAAGTTAGAGAAGAGTGGAATAACCTCACAGCGAAGTTAAACAACACACACTATATTTATTTTATTTTTTAATTTCAACACTGAAATATATATAACTTGTTGTATTAACGCAGATATATTGTTTCTTATTCCATGAAATTCTACACCTTCTGAAGTCAAAGGTTTCTGATCCGCTCCGCATAAACATTTCAAGCGGTGCGGATCAGAAACGATGGGGGGAAAAAAAGCTTGTGCGAAACTTTGTGTTCGTATGAAACAATGGAACCAACTCAACTTTGACATGGAGTCAGCAAAATACTTTGTTACGCACCAGGTCTCAATTTATTTCACATTTAGAAAAAAAGTGTTAAATAAGCAACTTACCTGTCTTTGAGTTTCTTCACTTAGCTTACATGTCGAATTAACGCAGAAAACTTTGGTTATCCGTCTGTTTTATGTAATGGCGGCTTGAATAAAAATACAGATGGTTCACATTAATTTTTCGGATATAATTGGAATATATAATCTCTGCAAATGGTCATTTACAATTGATATACTATTTATATCTTAGTTTTTTACTGTCAAAATATTTATGAATCACTATATAATACTAAACCAAAAAATATTTTCTTTTATTATATCATTTTGTTTTCGTAACAGTTTTTAATAATGTCCGATCGCTTAAATTTTATCCTCGTCTGTTGTGAGTGAGAATGTAAATAATGAAAATGGCGTCGCCGAAGCACTCGTCTGCGAAACCCGAAAGGAAACCACAAGGAAAAAAGCCAGTCCCACCACCTATACATGTTGGGCATTTCATAGTGGTATTGGTGATGACTATATGCAAGAAAATATTACTAATCGACACCTCTGTGAAGATTGGACTCTATTTTGCCGGTGTTGTCATAGGTTCGGTGTTAGCAGATATGGTGCAGCTTCCGAGAACCTACTTATCCAATAAAGATAATGTGTTCAATCAGTATTTCGTGAAACTTGGTTGGGGATGGACCCTTTTGATCTTAACTGCTTTCATTACGCAGACAAGTTATGTGTACAATTTAGGGAAAACAAGCATGGTTAAAATTCACCTGCTGAGGCTCTGCATGGGGACTTTCTGGTGGTACACGATGGTTTCGATGATAAATTACATTGAATCCCAGGTGGGAGTCTGTTCTGGGAAGGGGGTTTTTGGAAGAGAGGCGTGTATCAAACATGGGAAGTCTTGGCTTGGGTTCGATATCTCTGGACACGTCTTTCTTCTGATACATAATCTTCTAACTATTTCGGAAGAAGTGAAGATATTTAAAGATTGGAAAAAACTTGGAGAGATGTTTGACGATTCTGATTTGCCAACCAATAAAAACATTAAGATGAGTGACTTTCTGGAAGGAAGAAAGAGTTACAGAATTCTTACCCCATATATTAATGTTACTTTTGTGATTATGGCACTTTTTACTGTCCTTTGGGAATTTATGCTGATCATTTCTACTATCTACAGATTTCATACAACATCCCAGAAAGTGGTAGCAGTATTTATGGCTGTAGCATGCTGGTTTGGAAGTTATAAACTTATTCTTGGATATACTAAAACTGGATCTCTGAAGATGTTGCTAAAGCCTGGAGAGAGTCAGATGAAATTCTCAAAAATTGTGTAGACATATCACCATTTTTCAAATGCTAAAGAGTAGTTACAATGTATGTACTCTTAAATGCCTTTGATTTACTATTTACCTTTCTTTTATTTGATATGCATGTCTAGTTTCTTTGCCAGTCAATAGTGTCCTGGTGTACAAATGTAGAAATCCGTGGTTTTCATTGATCGTTAAGACTATTTATGATTAAAATTTTATGGTATCTTTCTGTCAATCAGTGCTTAATGTCCAGATATTTCAAATAAAATTTGGGTTTTAGATGTAGCAATTTAACTTCACTAAACATTTCAGTTTTAAAAAAATAGGGGGGGGGGACTCCGGTTTGTAAAGGTTAAACACATATAAAATTGAAATTTGTATTTTCAACCACTTTATTATGTTAATGTTATATGCAGTAATTTGTTCAAAATAGATAATACATCACTTAGATAAAATAGGTGCATACAGTAATATACACATGAATTTACATAAAAAATTTTCATAATTTTATTTCAGGTTTTAAGATAATCATAAGCATATCATTATAATGCCAAATTAACCAATAACATTCAAATAAATACAGCCATGTTGGATGATCTTTTTGTCATTTTGACCAAGTATTGCAGTGATTTCTTAAAGTTGTGAAAAGATCAATGTGAGAACTTCCCATGACACAATAACACTGAGTCGTTGAAATTGAAATGTTGCATTGCTTGAATGTTGCATTGTGTGCAGACAAATTTTGACAATGTCAGACTATTATTTGCAATATGATCATTTAATGCCTACCATAAATTACAAGCATTATAGGAAATCAACAAAAATCCATTTCCCTGAGTTCGAAAAATCCACTAGTTTCTCCACCAGTGCCATACTTCTACTTGAGTTTTTAATTGTGTGTCTATCCAGATGGCCTAGGAGTGTCAAATTATTTATTTCTACCAGGTAAATCTTCATATCTAAGCTTTACTGATTATTGGTTTTATGGCTTTACATATGAAACAGATTTTTTACTGTTAAAACAGATTGTCATCATTTTCAGTGCATATGTAAATGTGATATTTACTGTTTGAAGAATATGATTTGGCAGTTTGGTTGTGTATATCATGATAATAGTTAGTGATTATTATCTAGTTTTAAAGCATTATTTTGTGTGACGATGTGTATTAAAGTACAATTTTTATGTTATACGTTGGAAGTGCATTAGATGAAACAGCAGTGATGAATCTTTTTCAAACAGAACAGCATTTAGTGTATTAGCATATTTACACTTCTCTCTGTATTGATGGAGTGGTACTAACATTTTCATTAATCAAAATTACTTCTATGTCTAGGATGCAGATTCTTGCATCAGTGACAACCCTGCATGTATACATGGCAGGGGTAGATACAAATATTTTCAAGGTGGACTAGTGAAGTTTGGGTTGCAATCAAGGTTTGTACTTTTTCCGCCAAAAAATAAGAAGGGGAGTTAAAGAAAGCAAGGGGCAAAAAATTATCATTTTTGTTGAAATTTTCCAATTTAAGGGAGAAGGGAGGGTTGTGACCCTATAACCCCCACCCCACCCCCCACTATGAATCAAACCACTTTCGTCTTTATTGAAACCTTCTGTTCTGGAGATATTCATCATTACAGTAGACAATCTATTGAAGGTCAATCAGGATCACATCAAACTTGATCCAAGGTCACAGCAGCTGAAACCCATGTACAAAAAAAATACTATAGTTACATTGTGATTAGTAGTGATGCTATGTAATGTATATCTTGATTAGTGCATAAGATGAGTTCACAGACAGAACGATATCAACAAAGGGATCACAAATTCGAAATAGATAAGGACAATTAACAATATAGGTATATGAACATAGTAGTAAAGAATTTTAAAATTTACATATTTACCAAGTACAGGAAAGTTAGCTCAATATTTTTAAGAATTGTAAGTTGATTAAAAAAATAACTCTTACTTTATGTAACACCTTGTGCACCCTCATAAATCAGTTTCAATGTATTAGGTAAGATGTGCAATATATAAACAAATGTCTAGTCATTGTGTAGCATCTGAAAACTCACCAACATTTTCTAACAAATTCCAAATGTAGTCAGATGAGAACTATACATTTTATTTCTTGCATTGTTTATTAAATATAGAGATTTCGATTTACGATTGTTTGTATGTAATTATGCACATGTGATACATATATAATATTAAAGTCAACTTTTTCTTCAAATGATTCAACTGATAATTACTAAGATTAAATGAAATATGGTTGGAATCCATTCAGCAATATACTCATTGTTCAATATATATTTATATATACACTTAATTACCAGTGATCACTTAAGGTTTCCTTATTTTGGAAATTTTTTTTTTTATTTCAAATATGGGTTTATTCTATGGATTGAATCAGCTTTGCATGAATTTTTACAAAATCTTTATTGTTTTATAGTTTGTGTAACATTTTCATTCTACCTCGTTATGATTCTTATTTTGCCCAAATAAAGATGTTTATTGGTATGTTTGTGATATTATTTGGACTTGTATTTTTAGTAATTGTAAAGGTTATCATGGATCAGAGACAGAACCTATTACATGTATATCAGCTGTGGCAAAGTTGCACAGTAAACGCTACATGTAAAAAGGTCATTTGAAAAGTGATTTTGATTTATTTAGTATTCTTCTGCATTGTTTAGAACTGTTTCATGAGTTCAACTATTTGCATGTGCATGTATTGATATACATGCACATATAGTTCAACCAATTATTCCAAAATCCATATGAGTGAAAAATTCTCAAGCGGGACATTAAACAATGTATAATCAATCAATCTAAAATCCAAATAACCTGCACACTGGGTTTTTGCTAGATTTTTTTCTTATTTTAGTAAAATCAAACCTATCCAATGTGGGTAGCATTTACATACTCAGGTGACCTATTGCAATTGGTCAGTTGATTGATTGTTGTTTTCCGCCACACTCAACAATTTTTCAGTTATCTGGTGGCGTCCAGTTTTTATTGGTGTAGGAGAGAACCCAGATACAATGTACCCGGGAAGATACCACCGACCTTCCAAAAGAAAACTAGCAAACTTTCTCACATTTATCAGCACAAGCGAGAATCGAACCCGTGCCAACTAGAGGTGGGAGGCCTTGTGATTTTGAGCGTGATGCTCTAACCACTCGGCCATGAAGGCACCTGCAATTGGTAAGCATTCATCATATGTTGTGTATTGTGCATTAACAAGTTTACATTTTTAACTTGTTCTTGAAAACTACAAGGTCAATTGGTACCATTTTTGGTGTTGAGCATCTCTAGGATAAGAGTAATGTAGACTGTGAAATTAGTTACCTTACCACCACAGGGGATTCATGGGTAGAGTGAAGTCTGCTAAAAAAGACAATACTTAAAAAAAAATCTTTCTACACCCACACATGGGGGAGAAAAACTAAATGCTTCGTTATGATGTCCATGAAGCCCTCTATTAAAATTATGAAATTTATGGCCCTATGGTGGGCCAATATGGTCATATAGTGAAAATGTATTAAATTTTTGAAAATATTCTTCTCTGCTCCCATATATATTAGAGGGGGGATATATATATATATATATATATATATGCATGATAATGATGTCCATGAAGCTCTCGACCTAAATTGTGAAATCTGGCCTTAGGGTGGGGCTAATATGGCCATTAATATGAAAATGTATTAAGTAGAAATCTTCTCTAACCCAATATATGTTTGAGAAAAACTATATGCATGATTATGATGGCCACGAAGCTCTTTACCAGAATTGTAAAATTCATAACCCTGGGTCAGGGGTTCAGGCCCTGGGGCGGGACCAATATGGCCATATAGTGAAAATGTATTTTTAAAATCTTTTCTACTGCCCTATATAGTTGAGAAAAACTAAATGCATGATTATGATGTCTATGAAGTCTTCTACCTAAATTGTGATTGATTGTATATTGTTTAATGTCCCTCGAGAATTTTTACTCATATGGAGACGTCACCATTGCCGATGAAGGGCTGCAAAATTTAGGCCTATGCTCGGCGCTTATGGCCTTTGAGCAGGGAGGGATCTCTATTGTGCCACACCTGCTGTGACACAGGGCCTCGGTTTTTGTGGTCTCAGCCGAAGGACTGCCCCCATTTAGTCGCCTCTTACGCAAGCAAGGGGTGCTGAGGATCTATTTTAATAACCCGGATCCCCACGGGATTTAATTATTTGAGTTTATGTTAATAAACTCCTGGGTTCAGGCCATTGGGCAGGGCCCATATGGCCTCGTAATAAGAATGTTTAAAAATAATTAGGGAATGTTGAAATGATTTACATATATATGCTTCAAACTTCTATTTCTACTTCTGTGATTGAATAGGAATTTTATATATTTTGAAAGATCATAAACATGTGCCAGAGGACTTCACATTGAGGCTTATATGGAACTATGAGATTCCTGTATATGGGCAATGATATTCAGTGATCTTTAAGGCCCATGGGCCTCTTGTTAGATCATCAAATGCAATTTGTGTACATTATATCAAAATCAGCTAACATCACATGATGAAATGAAAGTAGCAACCCCCTCTCAACATACACACACACCACTATGGAGTGCCAAATTAACAAATTCAAATAATTAAAGATATCTTTTAATTATTTGAAGATATTATCAATTCAATTATTGGTAGCAGGGGACAGTTTGGCACTACAGATCCGGTAAACTTTCTTAAAAAATGGAGATACCCATATCTGAAGTGAGAGGACAGGTGTAAAGATGTGTAGAATAATTTTAGGATACATGCCAAGTGTAGCTGAGTGCTTGGTGAAAAAAATGATATGCAACATGTAGGTGTCAACATGATGCCTAGTTTTTAGATGGGCGAAAATACGAAATTAAGACATGCAGTCAGTTGCTAAAGAAATTCAGACTAAAAGCTGTAGGGTCCAGTAAAAGTTATGTAGTCGGATGGGAAGGTGGATGACCCCAGATGAAAGGTAGATTTTTAGGAAGGGCATATAGGGTTCTTGATTATGCATAGTGTCTACTCTGATGGTGTGTGGGTGGTGAGGATTTAGCCCACATGAGAGAAAATCAAAGCAAGAAGGGGGCACCTGCTCACCGCATGATTTGTGCAGCAGCACCTGCATGTATGGATGACATGTACTTTGGGGTCCTAATTTCTTTACTACACCAATATGAAATACAAGTATGGAGAAAACGGGGTAGTTTGATTTTTCATTAGCCTGTCATAACCTGACTTTGATGCATACTCCCTACCCATATGTTACAGAACCAAAACAAAAAACAAAAAAAAACTCCTCTGCCACCTATTGCTGTCATCAATTGAATTAATGTGTGCATCAAATCAGATGCTGTTCTCATCAATTGAATTCATGCACACTTGAATTCAAATATTGTTCTCATTAATATAATTAATGCTTTCTTCAATTGAATTGATGGGCGCATAATTCATTTAATGGGAGCAATAATTGATTTGATGCACACTTTGATTCAATTGTTGCTTTCATCAATTCTGTAATGATGAGAGCATCAATTTGATGGAAATATTGCTCGAAAAATTAATTTAGAGCTTTGTACAAATGATCTGATGATCTCTTTAATTCAATTGACGATATCTTTAATTTACAATTCTATTAAAGAGAGCAACAATTCAATTGAATAGATCATTAATTCACTTGTGGATATGTTGAACTGAAGACATCTCTTACTATATAGTTGCTCTCTAGAAGAGAATTATTGCACACATCAAATGAATTAATGACATCACTAAATCCTTTGAAGAGAGCAATAAGTCAGTTTCTTTTATTTGAGTTTATGTTAATTTGGCGCTCCATACATCTCTGGGCCTTCCGACGACAGAATGAAATAATTTTAAAACAACCGAATTCAAATGATTTTTCAGTCAGATTGACTGGACTAACTCTACTCCTGATATCGAGGATAATTTAATACTCTCGTCTAAGCTTAAGGTGGCATATATCCGCTACCTACCTGCTGATAAATTATGTCAACATGCGAGAAACTTTGTCAACATGCAAGATAATGAAGTCTGCATGCAAGATAATTATGTTGACATTGAAGTTGCCGATCTTATTAGAGAATTTGATTTAATATTGGTAAATTTAATTATTAACGCCAGATAACACGACTTAAATTATTCGTGGCAACATATGATAGAATGTAGACATAAGTATGTTGCATGTCGACTTAACTCTCATGTATTTTAAACAAGTTGTATGTTAACATAAGAACTTTGCATGTCAACTTAATCAACTCGCATGTCGACGTAAATATAAGTCGCATGTCAACGTAATTTGTCGCATGTTGACGTAAATAAATTGCATGTCTACACAGATATCTCGCATGTTGACACATAAGTAAGTCACATGACTATACACAAACTATATGGTATGTTTGCATAAATAAGTCGCATATCAATATAATTGTGTTGCATCTTGCATGTATGATGTCAGTTACTGGCATTAGTAAATGATTTTCCCCAAGAATGTTAAAATCCGACTCTACAAAAAGATCATATTTAAATGTCAATATAGTTATATTGCATGTTGACATTATTATCTGGTATGTTGACATAATTCATCTTGTATGTAGGGAGCAGAAATTTGCCACCATACTCGTCGGAAACTTTTCCTTGATTTTGTACTCTATCCATCACACGTGGTGAGTGCATGGGGAATGAAAGAGAAAACCTTTGGTCCCCATCATAACGAGTGTTAGAACCCATGCTCGTTAATGTAATTCGCCGTTGATTTTCACAGTTTTCCGTGTGAATTTCCGTTACCATTTGACTACTTGTGTAGCTTTATGAATGTATAAACAGCTAAGCTGGTCACAAAGAGAAAGAGCATAGTGCATGGTGATGTACACGCTTGGATAAGACACGGAAAAACTAAGTACGACAGATGTATAAATTTATACATATGCATAGGTACACTATTATTATGTATGTTTATTTGCATATAGCGTATACACATATTCTATACATACATGCACTTGTACATATTAACATAAATAATTAAACCCCGTGGGTTTTGTTAGAATAGATCCTCAGCACCCCTAGCTTGTTGTAAGAGTCGACTAAATGGGGACGGTCCTTCAGATGAGACAGCAAAAACCGAGGCCCCGCGTCACAGCAGGTGTGGCACGTTAATGATCCCTCCCTGCTCAAATGTCATAAGCGCCGAGCATAGGCCTAAATTTTGCACCCCTTAACTGGTAATGGTGACGTCTCCACATGAGTGAAAGATTCTCGAGCGGGACGTTAAACAATATATAATCAATCAAATAATTAAAGATATATCTAATTATTTGACGATATCATCAATTCAATTTATTGCGTGCAATAATTAAACTGACGTGCACATCTAAACAATTATTGCTTTCATCAATTGACTTGATACGCACAACAATTCAATTATTGCCATTAATAATTGAATTAATGTTCGCATCAATTCAGTTGATGAGAACAATAATATTGATGTGATGCGGGCATTAATTTAATTGATGAGAGCAATAATTATTTTGATGCGCGCATCAATGTGGCGGAATTACTGTTCGCAAAATTTAATTTGGAGCTGGGTATAAGTGATTTGATGATTTCTTTCATTCATTTGAAGATATCTTTAACTTTTTACAACGCTTTGGTATAAGGAATTAATGCGTGCATTAATTAATTTATAAAACATTAAAATATGTTCTTTAATGCTATTGAAACTGAATATATATTTAGAAAAAGTTGATCGCCTTTAACCAAAATTGTGAATTTCATGATCCCAGGGGTTAACGTGCGGGGGGGGGGGGGGCGGTTTTGGTTCCAGGGTAGGGCCAAAATTATTATAGTGATTATTGTCTTTATCATTTGATAGACTACGTTAAGTATGCTGATACGGTATAAAAACTCAGAGGATATTTAGGAAAAGCAGGAAATTATGTACCAAAATTGTGAATTTTGCAACCTTGGGTTTTGACTTTAGGATAGGTCCATTTTAGTCATATCGTGTTAATGTTACATAATTTTATTATATTATGTAAAATCGTCCATCAGTATAAGAACTTTCAGGGGCATTTAAGTTTTAAGTGTACTGTTGCTAAATACTAGAATTTAGCTTAGAAATGCAGAACTTTTTTTTTTTTCGAAATTTCATAGCCTTAGAGATTAGCGATTCTTTTAACTAAAACTCAGGTGACCGATAAGGTCTCATAAGGTTTCATAGTGTTATCAGGTTAATACCAAAAAGAAATGATTATATCAAGATGCTAGTGGATAGATGGAGTGATTGCGCTGGATATGTGGAGTGATTGCGCTGTCTCAGTAGGGTAATTGCGCTGGCTATGTGGTGTGATTGCGCTGGCTATGTGGTGCGCTGGCTATGTGGAGTGATTGCGCTGGCTATGTGGTGTGATTGCGCTGGCTATGTGGAGTGATTGCGCTGGATATGTAGGGTAATTACGCTGGATAGGTGGATTGATTGATTAAATATTGTTTAACGTCCCGCTCGAGAATTTTTCACTCATATGGAGACGTCACCACTGCAGGTGAAGGGCTGCATTTCCTATGTTCGGCGCTTCTGGCCTTTGGGCAGGGAGGGATCTTTAACGTGCCACACCTGTGACACGCGGCCTCGGTTTTTGCGATTTCATCCGAAGGACCGCCCCATTTAGTCGCCTCTTACGACAAGCAAGGGGTGCTGAAGATCTATTCTAAAAACTCGGATCCCCACGGGTAGGATAGGTGGAGTGATTGCGCTGGATATCATAGTTGCAAATGCACTCAAGAATGTTTGGGTGTTGATGGTCTCGACAGTCAATTAAGTTAATGACACTGACTTTTGATTTTGGTAATGCTGTTAACTGAGTGAGGTCCTCATTGGGTGGAAGAGGAAAGAAACAATTGCAAGAGCCCCTGCCCTCTGATGGAAGGTCTGATACATGTAACATAATATATATCTGAATTGATGTTTGAATATCAGGTAATGACGATGATGATCTAAAGCGTCACCTTGTATTTTGTTCAGTGAAACTGGATTTCCTGTTTCCTTCAGAACTCCAATTAAATCGTTACATCTCTGCAAATATGTCTACCAGCAGTAAATCTGTGGATTTTCGCTATACTCTGAATTTTGTATTCTTTATAGGAGTTGTGAGCTTAATTGCTATTCGTTATCTTCACCTTTTATGTGTCCATTTTTCGTAAACATATTTTTGTGGATCCAGTGGTTGGGGATTGACTTAGAGAAAAAAAAAAATGATATGTTCAAAATTAAAAGACATGTTCCGACAGATGGACGATTTGTGCCGACTATTTGCTAAAACATTTTACGAGATCCTTGTTCAGAGGTTATATGTTATTATACATCGACCTCACTTCAAATAATCTTCATAAGTTATACCTTTTTCTTGTTTTAGTTTTTAGTTCTAGTATAGGTTCTAAACCTATCTTTGGAATCATTTTAAAATCATACTATTATATTTTTACTATGTTACATATTAAGTCGGGATAATTGGAGATCACATCACAATTAGTTGACTAATTGGATGCGTTTTGTGACGTTTGATCTTAATTTCAACCATGTACTCATTGCAATCAAGTTAGCTTAATAAATACATGGTGCCATTTTTATTTATTTGTTTCTACATCATGAACAAGTGAAGATAACAAACAATGATCAATCTCATAAATCTTATAAATAATACAAATTTAGGAGAAGGGCAAACACGGACCGTTGGACATATCTAAGGTGGGAACAGGTGCCTTGGAGGAGTAAGCATCCCCTGTCGATCCGTCACACCCGCTGTGATCCATATATCTTGATCAGGTAATCGAAGAAATCCCTAGTCAAAATCAGTGCGCAAAAAAAACCGACCTAACAATTGACTTGAAACACGTTAGGTAGAATTCGACCCAGTGATAGTTTGTATTTGCAAATCATATCATTATAACAACCAAAATATTGCAATTAATTCCAAACGTCAGGTGCCTAAGGACGCCGACATTATACCGCAAGACAAGATCGAGTTCAGAACTACAGATATGTTCACAATTTCTTCCCTCATATATGATCAACCATTGCAGAACTACGCATTTTTCACTTCATTGTATTCTTTCTCTATACAAATTATATGTAATTCTCAAACAAACAATTAAACGAGTATTTACATAATCATATCACTGCAAAATTATTGCAAAATAATTATATCGATTAGAAACTATCAGTCTAATAAAAATTCGCTTACGTGGACTTCAGGGAAATTGTTTTTAAAAAAGGATCATTTTGTATGAGGCGTCTAGGAAATATTTCGAGTCGGGCAACGATTTTTGTAAACCTGAGTTGCACGTCGGTATCAGCGAAACATTGTGTTTTTGAGGCCTCTCTATCTAAGCAGACGACAAATACTGCTAAATGAGTCCCGGAGAACAAAATACACACTTGCATTGCATATATAATTAAACTAATAAGGGCATTATAATGTATATTGCATACAAATTCTCATTGACATTCTTGTATACTAGTATGTGTACACAGATACCAGTACCAGACCTAAATTAGCAAGTTACCTGAGTGAAAAGGGGTCAGTCTGAATATAACAGTATGATAATACACAAATTTGTCAAGTCTTTTTCTAATGTATAGGAAACGTTTACAAAGTCATCTTGGTTTATTTCACTGGGTAAGAACCCGGAAGATTTCCAGATTGGGATAACAAAAACTTCCTGAAAAACAATATTAGTGCATTTTTGTTTAAAGGAAGGATTGCAGGATACCTCAATATGGTATGTTAATTTTAAATGTAAAAAGATAAGTTGATAAACCTAGTTAATGATGGGGATGCATATGTTCTACCAAAAGTGTGAAATTCAATGCCCCTGTAGAATATTTGACCTAGCAGAAATGAATCTTGAAACTTTTGATTCGAAGTGCTTTAATAGCTACTGATGTGTGATGGACCCTAAATAAGACACGGCCTCCAAGAATGTATACTTTTTCTCCAGGGCCATATTTTTGTGATAGAGATGAACTGGAAATTCATACTTGGCACAGAGATTGCTGATAGGAAGTTCCTGTGTAACGGCCCGAAAACAAGTATGTTTTACATTAAGGTCAACGGTTTTTTGCATTAAATTAGATTAAAACATCTCTTGGTCACTCACCTCTTAAAAGTTCACCGATATAAAGATTATATAATATTTTGTCAGGGCCATACATTTATAGGGTAGACAATTTAATAGTTGCCCCAAAAAATTCTTATGACCAAACAATGTGTCATAGCTCTGTCGTGAATGAGTATTAGTTGTTCAAAATAGATACAAAGGTTGGTTACGACCGTGGACTAACAGGTAAATGCTGCAAGAAATGTTTGCTTCATGCTATAATATTATAATGGAGAAAGTAAAAAGTCACGTCTGACAGAAAGCTTATTAATAACCAGGTAATTTCGTGTGATATTTTCACAAGATCTATATTCGTTGTTAAAAAGGGACATATTTTTAATGGAGAAAACCTGAAGGAAATGTGGATAGCTTTTCATCTCTAAGCACGATGCCACTCCTTAGGATTTCAGAAAAGTATACAGCCCTTGTATTTATATAAGATTTCTGTTGCGTGGTACTCACCTTTACGGATCATGGGCTTTTTGTTTCGTTTCCGATGCTTGTACCGTCATTAAGTTTAAGAAAATATTTGTTTCTGCCATTTTTTAGTATTTAGTTTAAATCTCAGTATACACAAATGTTACGATTGATAAAGCTGCGTCGTAGTGTGAATTCGTATTAAACAGTGTGACATTTAACTCTGGGCACGACAAAGTCCAGACTATTGAAAATTATGGAAATATTAGGATTTTTCTCCCATAGGATTATGATAGGATTTTTGTAGGATTTGAAGTCCTGCCATTCTCCTATAGAATTTTCGTCTTTGGAGGCTGGTATCTATTATTCTACAAAGATGTGTGAGCCCAACCTTGGACGATGACATACTACTAAAAAATCCCACCACATGCACTTTGATTTTTCACAAAACCTTTATCATGAAGGGTAGCAAAAAGTCTGGACTTTGTCGCGTCCAGAGTTAAATGTCGTATTGTTATTAGCATTTAGCTATGGATGGACCTACATGGGATACTTAATTGCATATAAATTGTTTCATGTATATATAGATAAATTTGTTCCGGCGGGGATTATAGTATTCAAATTATTTTGTTTCTCTGTTTTGCAAAAATCGGAAGTCCAATTGTTTTGTTTAATAAAGCTTTTTGTCATTTGGTAACAAAACTGATTGTTGCAGGTAACAAATTCGCAATTATTTGTAACAAACCCAACTGTTATTTGAAATATTTGTTTGCTTTGTTTGTATGTTGTTTTACGTTATATTCGAATATTTTTTACTCGTATAGAAACATCACCAGCTTTAAGTGAAGTGCCACAAATTTTGAGCTACGTATTGTGCTCAGGGCCATACCAGTGAGGGTTCTTTACCGTGTCTAATCAATCCCGTGAGGATCCGCGTTAGAATAGGTCCCCAGTATCTATCCCCTTACTTGTCGTAAGAGGCGACTAAATGGGGCGGTCCTTCAGATGAGAAATTGAGGTTTCATGTCACAGCAGGTGTGGCACGATAAAGATCCCTCCCTGCTCAAAGGCCGTAAGCACCGAGCATAGACCTAAAGTTTGCAATCCTTCGCCGGCAATGGTGACGTCTCCATATGAGTGAAAAATTCTCAAGCAGGACGTTAAACAATATACAATCAATCAATTAACAATCGTGTCAAGTCCTCACGTGTCACAATCGCATATTCTCGGACCTTTCCGTCGCACACTCCTTTTGCCGGAAAGACCTGAACTCTTGTGATTGCTCATGACACGGCACCTCCATTTTTAAAAGTCGTATCCGAAAGACTTGCGACTTTTACTCCCAATGCTGTATCATTGGCGAACAGTCATTATCGGTGTTTAACGTTACAGGTTTGACTCGGTGCCGAAATTGAATCTTCTTTGCGAAGTGAGTACCGTAACCACTACGCTACCACGACTGGTGTTCTTGGTAGTACTTACTGGTAACATTAGAAAACGTTAGCATCTAAAAACTAATTAACTTTAACTGTTCTCTTTGCAGGATCTGTTCATACATAGGATTATTACCATAGGTTATATCACTTTAAAAATTCTCTCACTAAATGGAGATGGACTTGCCATAAATTGTGCATGTTACAAACCTCACCGTAAGGTAAACAGACATGACGCTAGAGAATGCAAGATCATCAATTACGCCCTCGGAAAATTAGAAATCCACGATTTCGATGAACACTGTGTGAAAGGCCTGGAGAATGTCACGTTCGTTCACACTAGCATCAAATCAATTGAAAGGGGCTTCTTCTTAAATTTTACAAAAATGACAAGCCTTAATATGAGTCAAAATCAGAAGATTGGTTCTGGAATAAGTGACGCGTTGTATGGAATAAACAAAATAAAGCTTGAAATTTTGATACTGGACAACGTAACTATAAATGACGAAATACTACGTGAAATTCATGAACTTTTCCCGCATACACTGCGCACGCTGTCTTTGAGAGAAAACGAATTAACAACATTTCCCATGAAATGGATCCAGGAACTGAAAAATCTCACCACCCTTGACCTTAGTCGGAGTATTCACTTCAGACATATTGAAGTAGGGGATGTAAACAAGCCGCTACCACTCCAGAAATTATCAGTCGCATTTACAGGATTTTTCTTCAAAACGTTGTTTAAAAATCAATATGGTGGTTGTGTTTTACCTGATCTTGCTCATTTTAATTTGGAGCGCACATTCTTAAACGTTTCAACAATGGATGTTCCAGATAACTGTTTTCAAAATTTAACACATCTTATCGTAAAGCATAGCATATTTGAAGATGGTCTATACAATGATAGCTTCAGATATCTTAAAAATCTTAAATTTTTAAGCTTAAGCGAAACATTTAATATATACCAACTGCCAGTCATGACCATGTCACTGACAAGATTGGAGATGAACAATCTTCAGTTTAATTTCTATCCAAATAGTCGTAACTTGCATATATTTGGGAATTTAAGCTCTCTGGAACACTTAGAAATTCAGTCATTAAACCCCGGAAATTGGAGCGATAGTAGCTTGAGTAACCTGTTAAGTCCACTGAAAAACTTGAAACATTTGGACGCCAGTTATAACAATCTTAGCTTTATACCAACAGTTATCTCAACTATGTCAAGGTTGGAGACACTAATATTGTCTAATAACTCAATAACAGTTTGGCATAGCATCATATCTCGCACACAGCATAGGAAACTGAACACAATTCTCCTCCAATATAATGAAATAGAATATGTGGACGTTCGTTATCTACCGCAAACTGTTACCAGATTGAACCTTTCGGGGAATCCATTTCTGTGTACATGTGATCTCGTTCCATTCTTGATTTGGGTGAAAGAAAACAATCTGTACACTGCTAAACTGGTGGAGGAATGGAAAGCACGTTATTTTTGTGCTCAACCATGGAACATGAGAAATTTCAGTCTTGTGGATTTTAATCCAAAACCCACTGACTGTCAGCCATTTAATAAGTACGTCATTACAGCCATGGTTTTGTGCTGTTTAATGGTGCTAATAGTGTTTGTGACCAATGTAGTGGTGTCTTGCAAAGAAAGAACGAAAGAGCAAAATATTAAGATCCGATATAGAAAGTTACGATCGATCAGTTAATGAAGGTCCAGTTATGGCTCTCCTTCACTTATAAATCGTATTTTTCTGCATTTGAAAACTGATATAAATTTATATTCTGTAACATCAGCGTAACGTCATAGCGTTCTTAACGTCATTTCAGAGAACAACACTCTAATCAGCTGAAAGAGACATGATGGTAGATCTATCTCCTAAGTCTTGTTCATTTCTTTAGTTGTTTGTGTGTGTATTATTTGAGAAAAATGTCAAATTTTAGTCGCTTTTAATAGTTTTAAATGGGGAAAAAAATATCACCACTTTAAATTTTATATTCATAGCTTAAATGAAAAAGAAACTTTTCACAGTATTAGTTAAACAAACATTTAAAACATAAAAGATACCGTATTTTGTCGAGTACAATACACACTGGTACTTACTATCCCCCTTCTTTTTCAGGGGGGGGGGGGGCTTAAAATTGAGGGAAAATTACATTTTGTGTGTGTAATACGCGGCAAAAAGTCTGATCAAGCGGTAATCTTGTCTTCCTGATTAATTTCACTAGAAATCTTTGTGCACACAATTTAAATTCTCAAAGCACAACAGCTTGCATACAATGCAACATTTTTTTTTTAAAGAAAACGTTAATCTTGTCTTTATACACTGTGAATAGCGATAATCTTCACTAAATATCATTTAGGAAATAATGTTAGTAAAGCACAAGATTTTGTCGCTTTTCAAAGTTTTAACAGACTCGATATTTTCTTTAATTTCATGTCAATAGCCGACGTTATAAACGTAAATTCACAATATTGAAGAAACGTTCAATGTGTTGTTATGATTGATTGACTAAATATTGTTTAACGTCCCGCTCGAGAATTTTTCACTCATATGGAGACGTCACCACTGCCGGTGAAGGGCTGCAAAATTTAGGCCTATGTTCGGCGCTTCTGGACTTTGAGCAGGGAGGGATCTTTAACGTGCCACACCTGCTATGACACGCGGTCTCGGTTTTTGTGGTCCCATTCGAAGGACCGCCCCATTTAGTCGCCTCTTACGACAAGCTAGGGGTGCTGAGGATCTATTCTAACAACCCGGATCCCCGCAGGGCGCCACGTTGAAGAGCATTTGACTGGAGATTCAGAAGATTCACAAGTCCTAGGTTCAAAATGGCATTTTCTCCCATTCTGTTAGAAATGGTACCATAAACCTGTCCACAGTCTAATTCACAATTACTTTAACTACTGCATATTCTTCCTTATAACAACCCGGATCCTCCCGGGGTTCAATGTGTTGTAATTAACAAACCACCAATACTTCGAAACATGATATACACAGGCATAGTATGTCGACCCCACTCGGTAATTATATATATATAAAAAATGATAATCAAAACCAATAATTCAATAGGTGCCATAAATAATTGGTGTTCTATCTGTAAAAACAATGGTAGTGAAACAAAGGATTCAAACATTGCCCTCCGAAATTTTGTTTCATTTAGATGGGTAAAATACGTCAGTCGTTTACTACAAAAGAAGAGTTAAAAGTAATCGCAAATTCCCAGACCCACGGAAATCGTGCAGCATGCAGAAATCCACAGAAAGAAAGATTACCCTAAGCTACCCTAAGGGGGCCAAGTGACAAAGCACGTGTACACAACAATGCTCTCTCTCTCTCTCTCTCTCTCTCTCTCTCTCTCTCTCTCTCTCTCTCTCTCTCTCTCTCGTAACGCGCGTAGAATGAACACGTTAACCTCCCACCTGCAACTGAACACTTTAAATATATTGATAAATATACTACTTGGTACCCAAAACAACACCCGGAGACATAGCTGAGGTTATAAATATATAAAATTCACTTCTTAAGTTTTTGCTTATAAAGTAAACAACCATCCGATACATATCTAAGTGAACACTTTCATTTACACGCCGTCAATTAAACACTGACACACACGGTCAATTAAACACTCTGACACACACGGTCAATTAAACACTCTGACACACACGGTCCATTAAACACTCTGACACACACGGTCAATTAAACACTCTGACACACACGGTCCATTAAACACTCTGACACACACGGTCAATTAAACACTCTGACACACACGGTCAATATTCAACACTCTGACACACACGGTCAATTAAACACTCTGACACACACGGTCAATATTAAACACTCTGACACACACGGTCAATATTAAACACTCTGACACACACGGTCAATATTCAACACTCTGACACACACGGTCAATTAAACACTCCGATACACATGGTCAAATAAACACTCCGACACACACACTCAATTGAACAGTCTGACACACATGGTCTCTCCAGCTTAACACAATCGTATTTTTTTTCTTCTTTTTCTTGGAAGCGGGGGTGGGGGTGGGGGTTACGTTTACACTACGCATGTTTGCTTTTGTTTTGTAAGACTTCAATGTATTGGTTTATAATTTACTGTAAGAATTTAAACATCAGTTTTATTCTTGTCAATCAGTGTTCTTGAAATTTACCAGTTCGAAGAATTTTATTGGTAAAACTGGTCTCGGACCAGAAAAGTTGGCAGTGCATTTAAATATTCGAACTGATGAAAATCTTGGGTGTTTGATACCACAGAAATAGATTCCAAGAGTTCTGGTTAATCAAACATTCTGAAACACTCAGTCAACCAAACCTCACACATTCTGACACACGCGCTGGTAACAAATTACCCAGAGGCAGACCCCCCCCCCCCCCCAAAAAAAAAAAAAAAAACAAAACTTAATCAAACACGACTAATATACACAGTTTACCAAACGAGTAGCACACGAAGACGATCAAACACATAAGAAAAATATTGTCAATGCATATTTTTATTGTCGATATCGTTTAAAATAGTCCAAAAGCGAACAGTCTGCAAAAGGAGGTATATATTTGACTTGTACAAAAATCGGGCTTAATTTTTTTCTTCTCTTTCTTGTTTTTTGTTTTTACTGTCGTATTTTTCCTATTTTCTGTGAGTATTTCCATTCGATACTATATTGTTTCCTAGCAAGGAGTTGGGGGGTTGGGGTTGTTCCCATATTTTCCTTTGTTTTAACTTGCAATCTTAGTTGTTTTCAAATGCAAAGTAGGACATACTGGCTAACTGGCCCTTTAATTTTAAAGAGTAAGAATATAAGATGGAGTTGATGAATCTCAACCATTTAACGAAGAACGAACGTAACCCCCTCTCCCTAATTAAAATTTTGAATTTAAAGTTAGGGAATGATAACATCATTAAAGCTTCATTTCTTATTAATTGCATTTGTTTATCATTAATTTGTGTGTGTATATATATATATATATATATATATATATATATATATATATATATATATATAATCACTTCGCATAGTATTTGGCGTTCGCTTCGTAACCGGGAGGTCGTGAGTTCAAGCCCCGTTCGTGCCATGGCCGCGTCAAATCTAAGGCGTAAAAATAGGTAACGATTGCTCCTTCGCCAAACGCTCGGCATTTGGAAGTGAAAATCACGGGTCTTTCGGACCTTAAAAACGGTCCCCTGTCACGGTAGGCGTTGGCACGTGAAAGAACCCTCACTGCTACGGCCTTGAGCGCTAAGCATAGGTATAAATTTATGATACTTCACCTACAACTGGTGACGTCTCAGCATGAGTGAAAAATTTTCAACGAGACATAAATCAAACAAAAACACACGAAACACTCGCATAGTATTTGTTGACGCTTTCAGATCATTTATGAAATAATTTATTCTTGAAGAGAATGTGTGAAATAGTGAAATATACAGCTGGTTAAAGCACATATTTCGTCGTTCATCTTTTGCTCTTTTTTCATTCGTAAAATGTTGGCGGAATAATGGACTGAAAAATTATGGAATTTTGTTCATTTGCAACTCTTGCTATGAAATCCAATAATCTTACACCCTTACTTTTCGTATTATTAAATGACATTATTCATTTAGTTATTCTCACAGGAGTTTTGTCAACAAGCACTTTGTTTTACGTCAGTGAAAACATACTGTTTTATGATTACAATATATTTAATCAAAGGCCTGAAGGGCCACAAAGGCGTCGAGTGCAATATTATATACATTATAGGGTTCTCAAAAAAATTCAGAGGGCAGGTAAATTAGAGAAAGAAAGAGAAGAAATGTTTGACTGCCACATAAGACATTTCC
This sequence comes from Ostrea denselamellosa, assembly GCA_024699665.1. NCBI lineage: Eukaryota > Metazoa > Mollusca > Bivalvia > Ostreida > Ostreidae > Ostrea > Ostrea denselamellosa. The sequence goes on along the minus strand of JAMZEH010000005.1, from coordinate 8,502,006 downwards.
TCATGTTTAAGTACATAAATAAAGCATTACAATCATTTGTAAAATGTCAGCAAATTATGTTTATTTACATAAAAGGAAATAAAGAAGAAAGATTGGGCTGAAGTTGCTTATCGTAACAAGTTCATACATATAACCTCCTCTTGTTAGATAATATCCCCTCAATACTAGTTACTTTACAAAAGCTAATAAAAAAAATTGAAACTGCAGACGAAAAATGCTGAAAAGAATATAACTGCTTCACAGTGAGATTACTTGTTTATAGAAATTATATCTTCTGTTCATGTAACAATTATACGGTACTAAGTCTCTGTGTTCAATAATGTCTAACAATTCAAAAGTTCAACGTAATATGTAGAAAGGTTATTTGAATTCTAAACAACATTAAATTCCCAATGAATGCTACCTAGCCTCGGTTTCTTCGCAAAATAACCTGTTATTTTCGTCGCGATGTACACGCTACTTTTCATTTTGCTTAATTGAGAATCGGGATCGAGATTACCGAAAACAAAACTGGAAATAGTCTTTGTATTTTTGGACAATCCGCAATCCAATTTAGTATTTATCTGTTTCTAATGATCTGAAATAAGGATTCTTGGTGAAACTATGAGACTATAGATATAAATGTTTGTTTGTTTTTTGTTTTTGTTTGTTTGTTTGTTTATAGCCGCCTGAGCAATTTTTCAGCTATTCGGCGGCTGTAGATATAAATGAAAACCAAATTTGAGCATGTTATTTTGTAAGTACTTAATGATATTGTGCGACACAAAATTCGCGGGCGCGGCGTTATGTGAGCAAGTTTGCCAGTTTACTTGCGGAAGGTCGGTGGTCTCTTCCCAGGTACATTGTATCTGGGTTCTCTCCTCCACCAACAAAAACTGGACGCCACCAGATAACTGAAAAATTGTTGAGTGTGGCGGAAAGCAATAAATAATCAATCAATCAATCAAAATTCGCGGGAAAATCTGTTTCGTAGTAAATCCATCCGCGAATAATGAACTTTTCTTGCCAAACAATCGTTATTTAACTATTAAACAAAGATACAATAATAAACAACGATATCAACAACGGAACTGGTATTGTGCCTTTCAAATATCAATTAAATTCAATGTTTCAAAGTCTTGAATCGTAAGAAACGTTCAATACCAATAGGCATTATTTGATTTCGCCCATTGAGATCGGAAAGGCGGTATAGTGGCAAAATTTTGAGAAGACTCGAGAACAAGCTCGACGCCTTAAAAATGACGAAAAGTAATTAATCACATAATTCCTATAAAGAATACAAAATTAAGAATAGGGCAAGTACGGACCCCTAGACACACCAGAAGTGGGAACAGGTACCTAGGAGGAGTAAGCATCCCCTGTTGATCGGTCACAGTATGAAGTATCAAGTGATGCGATGAACGATAGATTAAATCCGGGTCTGTATCTGCTTTGCTGCGTATGATATTCATTATTATTTTGTATGTTTGTATGTTCTTTTATGTCCCATTTGAGCGTTTTTCATTCATTTAGAGACGTCACAAGCTTTAGGTGAAGTGCCAAAATGAAATACGCTTACAGCTGTAGCAGTGAGGGTTCTTTAACGTGCCAACGCCAACACGGGATCTTCGTTTGTAAAGTCATATCCGAAAGATCTGTGACTTTCATTTCTAATGCCTCACGCTTGGCGAAGGAACATTCACTATATATGTTAAACGCCTTAGGTTAAACGCGGCGAGAATCGAACATAGGTTTCCTTATGCGAAGCGAGCGCCCTAACCACTACGTTACTGCGACCTATAAATTCATAAATTTATTATTATTATTCATTCTAATGGTCCCAATTAATTCTGTCCGTTTTCTAAATTCTATACAATGTTTGAATAATGATTAATGATAACTAGGTCAACTACGAAGTAGGTTGTTCAAAAATAGGATGTAAAATCGAATTAATTAATTAATTAATTAGTTCCATACATGGGAAATTTATGATATATTTCGTCAAGTCTGTAAAACTAGAGTCAGCATTGCTCTTAATTAAAGAAGCTAAAATCGTTGCAGTTTCAGATCACGATAATGCAATGACAATGGAAAGAAAATATCGCCGTTTATTATGCGCAAGGAAATCGAATGGCGAGGAAGTGATGCTTTATTTGTCGGTGATAAGGCCGTTAAACCGAGATAGCATAGTATTAGTTATTTATTAAATCCATGCGTCTCGGAGACTAACTATTAATATCACCCCTACCAACGTGTTCGGAATATATACTTTATCGATGTTAAGTAGAGCATAAAATCAGGAACTTCCGAATGAAATTTAATCTCGTTGCTCCCGAGACTTCAACGCAGTCTATCCGAGATCCGGCGATATTTCTACCGGAAATTGATGTGTTATAAGGAACTCCAGTGTTAATATAAGTATTAATCAGAAATTACGGTATATTGTGCTTTATTTCTTTTTGCAAAATATAAATTTACATATCCGTGCATTGTTTTTGAACGACATCAGCTGATAAAGCTGAAGAAAAGAGTTATCGTCCTTAAATTTGGATGCAATAAAGCTGATTATCGTAAAAAAAAATATAGGTCTATTATCCGTTTCAAAATGTCATATTTAAATTTTAATGTTGCATAGGGAGTGTGTTAAATAATATTAGTCTGTTTCACGTTACACACACACACACACACGTTATGTGAGCAAGTTTGCCAGTTTACTTGCGGAAGGTCGGTGGTCTCTTCCCAGGTACATTGTATCTGGGTTCTCTCCTCCACCAACAAAAACTGGACGCCACCAGATAACTGAAAAATTGTTGAGTGTGACGGAAAGCAATAAATAATCAATCAATCAATCAATATATATACCCACTGGAGGCCTTAGGCGGTAACCAGACTCTCTGCCTCAAGACATTGTGCCCCTTAAATTCAAATCCTGGATCTTCCCTTAATACTCACGTAATTATGTAATTTTGTATAGGGGGTGGGAGAGTTGCATTCATGGTAAATTCGATCCTTTAGTGCATGTTTTCAGTTCTGTCTTCACTCCTAACATTCTTACTTGCACTTTCAAAAGAGTAGAGAAGGGCAGTTACCCAAATATGCAATAAACAAATTACAATTACCGTTGTTGAAAAAAAGTCCCTCCCAAATATTACGAGCCTATATTGACACAATAGTAAGAGTTGTTGAACAAATTAAATATCATTTAAAGTGCTTTTTAATACTACAATCCAGACATTTAAATGACTTTAAATTTCTTGAATTTTTCATTATTTCACAATCATCACTGATAATGCCAGTACCCAATTGAATATTGAATGCATTGATTATACATGTATTTTACATTAAAAAAAAAAAAAGACAATCGCTCTGGCAGATTTATTTCCGGTTTCCTTCACTGCGGAAGTTGACCTGACCTCTAACCTTTCAATGGGTCAAAAATGCCACGTGGTGTACATTTCAATAACAACAACGTTAGTAAGGGTGTATATAAAGTTGTACAGGTAGGCAAAATATCGACATCAGTTGGTGTCGCTTTCAATATGGCCTCCGCTCGAACTCTTCCTCGCACATGCCACAATATAAAAGCAAATGTAAGAGTCAGAGGAATATCATATTAATGTTTATGCAGTTAAAGTTAAAGCAAAATAAATATAAGATATACCATGATCCCATGAATACTTGATAATTGTGCTAGCTTTTCTAAGTGGATGTTTGATATACCGGGGTTACTTCCTCGTGGTAAGGACTCTTAACTACAGGGAAGTATTTATTGCACATACCATACAATTTAGAAATAATGGTAAGTCCAGACTTTTTCTTTTTTGTTATAAGAGGGTTGTTCGATATGTAATGTGTATTGTACGAATGAAGCAATGGACTCAAATAGTGAAATGAACATTACATCCTTTCAAAGTATTCTCCGCGGTTTGAAATATATAATTTCAATCTTTGAATCCAGTACTGAAATGCGTCACGGTACGCTCATTTAGGTAGACCAACTGATGGCTGAACCAAGGGCTTGACGGGACCAGATAAGAACTTTTTAAGTTTTTGAAAAAGGAATAAGTCGCATGGGGTTAGATCTGGAGAGTATGGTGGGTGTGGCAAGACAGTGACCTTCTCCGATTTAAAAATAAATTGCTTCAAAAGCTCAGATGTATGTGATGGAGCATTATCATGAATTCGACGAACATGCCTAAATCCTGACACAGGGCGTCGTTTATGATAATATTTCTTGAGCTTTTTTAGTATAACATCATGGTAATACCGACCTGTAACACTTTTGCCCTTCGGCACCGGAATTTGTACGGCTATACCATCACATGAGAAGAATATGCAGTAAAGAACCTTCTTTGTGCTTATGGTTCGTTTGGCAAGTACAGGCCTTCTACCGTGTTTAGTTAGCCAGATTTTGTTGCCAATTTTTCTTACTGGATCGAAAAAATGAACCCATGTTTCGTCACCAGTAAAAATGTTTACAAGTTGTCTTTGATTGAATTTGGGAAACACTTTGAGCAACTACTTAGCGGTTTGTACTCGTATCCAGTTTGGGTCATATGTCGATATACGCGGTATCAATCTGGCAGAAATCTTTCGTACTTTCAAAATAAAATGCACCCGTGATAGCGATATGCCAACAGCTTTGGCAATATCACGTATCGTGTACCTGACATCATTTTCAATTATTTCTCTGACCTTTTTTATATTTGCCTTGCCTGTTACAGACACAGGTCGGCCAGATTTTGCTGCATCTTGCCAGTCACAACTTTCTTTCTCCACCTACGAACTGTCTCATGAAATATCTTACCAGACCCATAGACGTCCCCCAATTCAGTAAAAATATGTATTACCGATGATCAAGTGTCGTGCGGACTTTTACATAAGCTCTAAATTCTTCAATATTCTCAACCCGTTTTTCAACCATTTTTACAACAGTCGTCAACGACTGGCTCTATTGACTATAAGTTTAAAACTATATGGGGCTGAAGACTCGTGTTTTTGCCATTGGAAAGGTATAGAATAGATCTATTCAAGAGTATCACCAACCACGATATCGTGCAAAACATTGCACTGTTGTAGAACACACATTACATATCGAACAGCCCTCGTATGTCCAGTGTCACATACTTCAGACTTGTATAAAATAGTCAATTATTGAAAGGGTGGCTTTTGTGAATACATGTTATTTTGATACAAGATACTACGGTATGCCTTTTCATATATGTAGTGTTTGATAGTTCTGTTCATTTCAGAGTCATACTTATTCTGCGCAGCTCCATAATTCTCCATTGAATGTTTCATTCATTGGCAATAAATGAAAGTATTTCATTGTAAAACATTATTATTTGATTTATTCCTGCATAATAAGCTTAAAAGGCTTGTTACCACTTTTCTCACAAGGGCCATTCCAATCATGTGTTACCCTATATACTTTTCATTTAGAAATGCATAAATTGATGAATACCGAGTCATGTATTACTGTGCTGAAAGAGGTCAACTCCTCATGTCTCGATGGCAAATTTCATTGCTTTCGATATTACTGATATGTATTTCGATATTATTGATATGTAATTAATTTGAATACTACAAAATAGACACCCGTCATAATATGATTTAGTGTTTGGTGTAATGTTCTTTTGGACTCATACACGCGCACCCCCACTCTCACAAAAGAAAATAAAACTACTGACAATTAAATAACACTGAAATTAACTTTTCAATTGATCAACTGTCAATACATATAACACTGTTAATGAACACAAACCTTTTAAATATAACCGTAGAACAGGTTCAGTTCAACAAAATAAAATTCAAAATAAATTTAATTATTCCGTGATTATCATTGTAAATTTCCACAGAAAAAGTTAAATAAAGTCAAACATTGATTACTGGCCGTTTAATCTTTGCGTATTAGTAGTCAACGTATGTTTCCTTTCATATAAATTGAATTGTAAGTTTTTCACCGAAAATAGTTCAAAGTTACAAATACACCGTTATTTCACCATATGGCCTCTGGTCTCTCACTGGACAACTACATGTAGCAACTGGACAACAAGCATCACTTCACCCGTGTGCCACGCCCTGCCTTATTCCGGTCCACGTCCTGAGCCTCTCTGTCACGCTCCCCTGGCGTCCAAACCAATATAGAGCTTTGCTCTGTCTGCCGACATCGGAAAATCACCTGAAGTATGGATACTACAACAACCCACTCATCCCCCTCCACTTCTGATTTATCTTCTTCTTTTTTTTTTTTTTTTTTTTTTTGCGGCGATAATTTCTCAAAAATACGTGCATTCCCTGTCGTTGTCGTCCCAATTCGATTTATTTAATTGTTTCACGCTTTTCGTAAGCGTTAAAGATTGGCATTCTACCAGTATAATAAAATACACAAGGTAAGAAACAAACGGGGGGGGGGGGTGGCTTCGGGGCACATTTTCCAAATAAATGCAACATTACCTAACGAACTTTGGGAGAAGTCATACTACAAGTCTCTTTAACTCAAAACCCGTTCCATCTCTTTTATTTGTCACAATTTTCCATGCATTGATCGAACAGCGCTTCTTTCCTTCCACTGGAAGCCAATCAGGAGGTCCAGGTAGATGTCACAGTATATGAATTTAATATGCGTCGTGTGGTTGGTCCGTACTGACACAAGTACTAAACGAGTGTAGCGTGGACCAATCACACGACGCGTAACAAATTCATATGCTGTGACCTTTGCCGTGACCTCCTTTTATTATTATTATTTTACCGCCAGAAGGCCAATCTCTAAAGTATGAAACGATTACATAAATCGTAATTGGGATGAAATAGACAAGAAATGCACATATTTCGGAGAAATTATTGAGGGGTAGTAGTATCCATACTTCAGGTGCCTGTGAGAAAAAAAAGAAGACACCCTACACGGATTTTCTAAAAACTTTTATCAGCAAAGAGCACTGCCATCAAATGCACGTGTTTTCCATGTGTTTGTAAGCAACCTATGGGCGCTCCAGGAACATAAAACTATATGTAATTCTGTTTTTGGTAAACTTAAATGCACTTTAGAGTTAATAATGTATGTGTACTTATTTCAGCGCAGTCGGAAGTGAAGCACTTTTTGGTATAATAGATTTAGTACTTCTTAAATGGACAAATAGAGACTTTATTATTTTAGCCCAACTATAAATGAAATCTTTCTTCACCGCCAAAACCGCTAGAATGGAATCTTACTAAAGTACGTACACATACAGTAAGGATTCCAATAAATTATCCAAACATTTGTGTTAAAAGTATTAATACTGCCCTTCTTGTCGTGAAAGAGTCATGTAGGTCAATGCTCCACAACACCCGCAGAAAATTATCCCTTGGAATGGAAATATGATGGACAAATCAACTGAATTTCAAATAGTTTTCTATAATACTACAATGATTTTGGCAATGTCTTTTTAAGCTATAGACATTCAATGATATACAATGTACAATAAAAACAAAGTTAGTATGAGATCTAGACTTGAATAAATTTTAAGTAATATGGAATGACTGAGAAGTTGGATTTTATTAGACAAATTTTCCCATGAGTTTTACGTTAAATATTTCAGAAGAAAATGTTATTTAAAAAGTTAGTATTGTTGTAGACAATAGCACGTAACCCACAAAATACAAATGCATCGCATGCACATATTCGTTATTGATAATGGGATTTATTTGAACATTTCCGAGAAAACAATGTTTCTTTTTTGCATGCATGTAAGTATGCATACTACATGTAGTAGTTTTGCGTAAAATCACGAGGACCTTGGGGGGGGGGGGGCTTTGAGGACACTTCGTGGGTGTCACCAGAGTGTCATACATATACAAGTATAGACCATTTCGGGTATATGATTTAATAGATCTTCATATAAAACACTCAAAGATCTGATTTGATGCGCAACGTTTAACAATAAACATTATAAAACACTGTGCATATATCTACATGTACAGTTGCTAACGGAAATTGTCATATCAAGAAATATCGTATAAGCAGAATTTTTAGCGACGATTTAATTTTGGCATTATTAGCGAGAGTGTTGAAATCGTTAAAATTTAATATTGCTAATAATTTATTCTGTATTGTAGGTAATGGTTATCTCTCTTTGAATTATAAAGTCCTAAAATTAACTACCGCTAAAATATATACCCATTTTTATTGAAAAATCGCTAAATTTGTGCCTCGCTAAACTTTTCATTTACTCGGTAATATAATGTTCCAAATCGTTTTGATTGAAGTATTTGTTCTTTTTCTATAGGTGCCAACTCCGTATTATAGCATTGCCATATCCATCATAATCCTTGGACTTGTCTGTAATGCTACCGTATTTGCAAAGTTGCCCTGTGAACCCAAGTCAAAATGTTTTACTATTACCAAAAGGAACATACAAAATTTAACAGAGGAGGACTTCCATAGTAAGGATTTCACTTGCATATATGTAAATGATGTTAAAATACAGTTTATCCAAGAGGAACTTTTCTCAAAATTCCCCAACCTTTCCTATTTGTATCTCAAAAATCTGCCTTTGGTAGGTGAAACAGTTAGAAATAGTTTGGTGAATTCCAATAAAACCAAATTAATGTATCTGTGTTTGGAGAACGTCGGACTAAACACATCTGCCGTAGACGGTTTATATCCGCACTTGCCCACCAACTTGAAGGGTTTCGGTCTTAGAAACAATAACATTGCTTCCTTCTCTCTGGATCATATTTCAAATACCAACATTCAAATATTAGATCTTTCTTACAACAGAAACCTTACTCTACTGATAAATAGAAATTCGTCCTCTTTGAAACAACTACTATTGTCTTACTCTGGGTTTGAGTGGAACACCGTGTTTCAAGTCCATGGTACATGTGCATTTCCGAATTTGATGGGCCTTGAAGTAGAAGGAATAAAAGTAAATCTGTCGGCAGTTGACAAACGAAATAACTGTTTTGATAAAATAGCAGTTTTACAATTAAGTAACTGTGATTTCATCAATCCTATAGAAAGAGGAAGCTTTTCGTTTTTTCCAAATTTAAAATCACTGTATTTGAACAAAGTATCCAATATAATTCACTTGCCTACATTCAACAAGACAGAAAACCTTATCCAGTTGAGTCTTAATGATGTGAATTATACCTTTCAACCAACATCAGAGAATGTCAACCTTTTCATGAACTTGAGGAAACTAAAACGCCTGAAAATGCAAAGATGGAAGCTGAACTCGTGGAATTCAAGCCAACTAAATAATCTGTTTAGACCAATTGAAAACACGATAGAAAATATGGACTTGACATCTACTGGTTTATCAAGTATTCCTTGTATAGTAAAGGAAATGAACAAATTAAAATTTTTGGAATTGGGCAATAATAGTATTTCGTCATTGGATTGCATATCTGAACAAACTAATAATAAACTAGTTAAGCTCTGGCTGCCTTTGAATTTGATTGAATCCGTGGATCCTAAGTCTATACCGCGAAATGTACAATATTTCAACCTATCAGGAAATCCATTTTGGTGTACTTGTGACCTAATGCCATACAAAAACTGGGTACTAGAGAGAAAAATAACAACAATTATTCAGGACTGGCAAACCCATTATCATTGCGCAAAACCGTCACAATGGAAAGGCAAATCACTGTATACATTCAGACCCAAGAAAACAGACTGTCAGCCATTCAATGATTACGTCATCACGGCTTTTGTCCTTTGCTGTTTTATGGTTGTTATTGTGATTGCGACGACTGTGTTTAAACACTTAAACAGAAGATGCCATAGAAGGCTATCACAATATAATGGTTCTAGTGAAAGACAGAAACTTTTATCGGAACTGTGACTTTCAATTTTTAAAATAACAAATCAATGGCGAATAGTGTTATTCTATACATTTTTTACACGCCAGCATAAAATGCGAGTGTATTATGCTATTCCGCTGTCGTCCGTCTGTCCCTTTAACGTTATAACTTCTCCTAACCCTTGGGAGATTTAAATGAAACTCGGTACAAAGAAAGATCACGATGAGTAGATGGACAAGGGAAGGGAAATGTTAAAATAAAATTGAAGGAGTTATGACCCTTGAACTTACTTTTTTCTATACAAAATTCTTTGTATTCGCAACTTTCTTAAACCTTTAGAGATTTTAATAAAACTTGGTACAAAGAAAGATCACAATGTGTAGATGTTTATATTACAAGGGTAAAAGCCGCCCGCGTGGCGCAGTGGTTAGAGCGTCGGGATCTGATGATCCTTGAGTCGGGGGTTCGAATCCCACTGTGGGACGTGGGTGCCGGTCTTTCGGATGAGACCGTATAAACCGAGGTCCCGTGTCGCAGTAGGTGTGGCACGATAAAGAACCCTCCCTGCTCAAAGGCCCTGAGTGCCGAGCATAGGCCTAAATTTGCAGCTCTGTCACCGGTAATGGTGACAGCCGCCGGATAGCTGAAAAATTGCTCAGGCGGCTATAAACAAACAAACAAACAAACAAAAAATATTACAAGGGTAATGCTATCCCATTTTTTAAAGGGGTTATGTCCCTTGGACTTGCAATTGTTTGGTCAATTACGTATGCGGGCGCATCACGTATCGGTTCTCTATTTTGAAATATATTCAATTAAATGCCATTAATGCTGCATTGTTGATTAAGTACGCGCACATGCGATTCAAGGGGAGGGTTGATTATCTTCAACTGAATGATGTAACAAATGCTGAGCATTACAGGAAAGTAATACAAAAATAATATTACACATTCCTTAAACTTCCTGTTTTTAAGGAAATCGAAATTCTGAGCTAAGGCATGTTTTCACAGCACAAGATGAATACCTTAATAATGGTATGCGGTGAATTTGTATTGTAGTATATTTTCATTATTATAACAAAGCACACACTATATTCGAGACCGTTGTTTAATTATTATCCCCTCGAAATTCATTGCGATGAGGGGGGATATTAACGGGACCATTCGTGTGTGGGTGAGTATGCGAGTGCTCTTATTTCAGGACGCGTGTTTTAGCTTTCTTAATCATTGTACAGTGTATCCAGTGAAATTACAGTGAATTCGTCGCAACATAACCTCGAATGATATTATATACTTTAATGTGTATCTGTAGAACACATTTTTGTAAGATTTTCTTACATAAATCTATCAATAATGGAAATTTATTAGATGAGTCACGGGTAGGTTTACTTAGGCATTACTGTATGTAAAATGGTTGACAATATATACATCTAGTTGTACTTGGAACAGGGTTTGCTTATGCCCAGAGTCAGAAGAATCATTAAACATCCATTCTGTAATGACAAGTTATTGAGATTATTGCTTTCCGCCACACTCAACAAATTTTCAGTTATCTGGTGGCGTCCAGTTTTTATTGGTGGAGGAGAGAACCCAGATACAATGTACCCGGGAAGAGACCACCGACCTTCCGAAAGTAAACTGGTAAAATTTCTCACATATATCGGTGCGAGCGAGAATTGAACCCGCGCCGACTAGAGGTGAGAGTATCAAAGGTTATGATGTGCGGCTACCCACAAAACTTTTAATTCATGTTCCTCATTGTATAATACTATGGTGACTGATAAATCCCATGGAAGTGATAAATTTATCATTACAGGTCAGGTCTGTAGTTATAGTCTTCGGTGGGCTTGTTTTCATGATACAACCAACACTATTGCACGGAGCTTGCAGTGTTCCTGAATCATGTACCAAAATATCTTCTCGAAATATATCGAATTTAACTATACATGATTTCGATCACGAGCACAGAAAATGGACGAAAATTGGATGCATAAGTTTTCAGGATGACATCATACACTCAATACAAGCTGGATTATTTTCAAAATTCTCGAACTTAAGAACGTTACGAATGCAAAACATCTCAATGCTTGGTGAACATATAATAAAGGGCTTTAAAGGTATCAAATCAACAAAACTGACATGCCTTTGTCTTATTAACGTAGGATTGACACGTCGAACAGTTGTGGAACTCTGTAAACTCCTTCCTCCAAGGTTAAAGGTTTTAGTGCTTGGAAATAATAACATTGAAACTTTTTCTCTTCAGTACATCAGAAATTCTAAAGTTAGTTTCCTGGATTTAAGTAGCAATAAAGATTTAATGTTTTTTCTTGGAATCTCAAAGCCTTACAATTGGTTAAACACCTTGGACCTTTCAAAAACGTCAACATTTCTTTTAAATAAAACCTGCGTCATACCAAACCTAAAATATCTGAATATGGTAGACAATCGACTGCTGTTATCATCCATAGACGGGCATGATTGTTTTAAACACTTAAGAAAGTTGTCTTTGAGCGGCAGTCAACTCGTAGATGGAATACACAATTACAGTTTCTCGAGGTTTCCAGAGTTGATAGAACTGCAGATTGATGGGCTTAGAAATACCGTGATAAGCCAGTTACCAACATTTCAAAATAATAGTAAACTCCAAACACTTAATCTGAATTCTATGACATATTTGTTTCCTCCGTCCAGTGAAAATATTTTCGCCTTCAAACATCTAGGTAATCTCCAGACACTGCGAATGAAACACTGGAATTTGAGTAAATGGAACTCTCTTCACCTTTCATCATTATTTGCTCCATTTTCAAAATCAATGACAGTACTTGACCTCAGCTATGTAGGAATAACAGCAATACCGGACATCTTGTGGGAAATGCAAAGCCTCAAATCACTGAACTTAAATTTTAATAAAATTTCCCGACTGCATGCAATGCCGAATACCACCTTCAAAAAGCTGAAAACGTTAAACCTTGAATGGAATCGAATTGAATCCTTGGACCCCAAATTCATACCCCCAAGTGTGATGCATCTCAATCTCACAGGGAACCCATTTAATTGCTTTTGCCAATTAATGCCATTTGTGATCTGGGTTAAGGAAAAGGATTTCGTGAAAATTCAGAGTGACTGGTATTATGGTCGATATCGCTGCGCAAAACCACGTGAATGGAAAGGAGAAACACTTGCTACATTCGTACGTAGAATTAAACCCACCGACTGTTCACCATTCAATGTTTACATCACAACTGCAATCGTTCTCTGTTTGCTTATGATTGCTGTAGTTATTGTGACAAATATTGTTGTCTGGTGGAAGAGGAAGTTCAAGAGACAAAACAATAGCGTTGAGGAGGAACCATTAATTACATGACATGAATATCACTTTGTCATATCATAAAGATAACCTTATTCTTCCAAAAAGAATTTTAAAAAAATACATGTATACCCATATTCTAACTGACATTTCTTCGTTCCTGATTCTTTCTGCCCCATGCCAGGGATTCCGCCTGCAGGTCTAGTGGTGGTCAACGGCACCAAATGTAACAGGGAGAAATTGCAACGGACCAGACCGGATTCAAACCCTAGTCCACTGAATCTCTAGTCAGGTGTTCTACTAACTCACCTACCTAGCCACCGGCGATCGAACCCATCTGACCGCTACACAACCAATATCAACTCTCAACCAATACCAACCCTCGCGCTGATAGTTGGGTCTCGGTGCTGATAGTTGGGTCTCGGGTTGATGTTTTGATTATGGAAATTGTATACGTAATATATACGAAGAATAAATTAAACAAAACAAAGATCATGATTCAGATTGAAAAGTTCTCGATTATATATATATATTGATTGTATTGTTTTCCGCCACACTCAACAATTTTTCAGTTATCTGGTGGCCACGGAGGCCCAATATCTATCTATCTATCTATCTATCTATATATATATATATATATATATGTGTGTGTGTGTGTGTGTGTGTGTGTGTGTGTGTGTGTGTGTGTGTGTCACAAATCCGATTGAGTATACACTCGACTAGTTTCTTCAATTCTTCAGGAATAAATCCGTGGGTTGTTTGAATAGATCCTCAATACCTCTTGCTTGTCGGAAGAAGCGACTAAATGGGGCGGTCCTTCGGATGAGACCGCAAAAACCGAGATCTCGTGTCACAGCAGATGTGGCACGTAAAAGATCCCTCCCTGCTCAAAGGCCATAAGCGCCGAGCATAAGCCTAAATTTTGCAGCCCTTCACCGGCAGTGGTGACGTCTCCATAGGAGTGAAAGATTCTCGAGCGGGATGTTAAACAATATATAATCAATCAATCAGTGTTCAGGAATACACCTGAAAAATTGAAGAAACTAGCCTGATTATATACTTAGTCGGCTTTGTGATATTTTTATTATATTACTAATTGTGTGGATTTCCCATACTTATTTCTGGATATTATATATATATATATATATATATATATATATATATATATATATATATATATATATATAATTTTACTTGAACCCCGTGGGGATCCGTGTTAGAATAGATCCCCAGTATCCCTTGCTTGTCGTAAGAGGAGACTAAATGGGGTGGTCATTCGGATGAGACCGCATAAACCGAGGTCACAGCAGGTGTGGCTTGATAAAAATTCCTCCCTGCTCAAAGGCCATAAAAGCCGAGCATAGGCCTAAATTTTGCAGCCCTTCACCGGCAATGGTGACGTCTCCATATGAGTGAAAGATTCTCGAGAGGGACGTTAAACAATGTACAATCAATCAATGAATTTTACTTGTAACACGCAATTTGATTGGCTGAGCACACTGAAAAAAACTTAGTGAAAAAACTTAGTCTATATTGTATAATGTAACTTGGTATGGGGAAACGCCCCTTTGACAAGGAAGACTACACCACTTTTTACAATTATAGCTCTGTTAAGTTGTAAGGCTTTCTACGAATTGAAAATCAATGGAATTAAACGTGCACAAAAAAACACATTTTGTTTAAATACACATTTTTTCATAATGTACAACAAGATATTTTCTTGCAAGTAACATTACAAAAACCAATACATAACCAATACATAACGATAAAAATTCTGACACGACGATATCATATGCGAACTAATGGTATATATCAAGTATTCGCAAAGTCTGCAATTTTATTATATGCATATGTTTACTCGGGAATCCCAGTGGGGATCCGGGTTGTTAGAATAGATCCTCAGTACCTCTTTCTTGTCGTAAGAGACGACTAAATGGGATGGTCCTTCGGATGAGACCGTAAAAACCGAAGTGATTGGTTGGTTATATACTGTTTACGTCCCTCTCGAGATTTTTTCACTCATAATGGAGACGTCACCAGCTCAGGCGACTATAAATAAAAAACAAACAAACAAACGAGACGTCACCATCGCCAGTGAAGGGTTGCAAAAATTTTGACCCATGATCGTCGCTTACGGCCCTTGAGCAGGGAGGGATCTTTATCATGCCACAACCCCTGTGGCACAGGGCCTCAGTTTTAACGTTCTTGCCTCTTATTACAATCTTGCCTCTTATTACAAGCACCTCTTGAGGATCCGGGTTGCTAGAATAGATTCCAGTACCCCTTTCTGTCGTAAGAGGCAACTAAATGGGACGGTCCTTCGGATGAGACCGTAAAAACCGAGGTCCCCTGTCACAGCAGATGTGACATGTAAAACATCCCTCCTGCTCAAAGGCAATAAGCGCCAAGCATAGTCCTAAATTTGCAGCCCTTCACCGGCAATGGTGACGTCTCCATAAGAGTGAAAGATTCTTGAGCGGGACGTTAAACATTATTTAATCAATCAATCAATTTACTCGGGAAAGGGAGTATTGTTTGATCTGCCTATCAAAGCAGAACAATACTTTCTTGCAAAATGCGTATTACTTGACATCACTTCCAATCGATTGACATAGAGCTGTGACTGTGTTTACATATTTCACCGTGTTGGATTTGATTGCATCCTATGGTGAGTTATAATGTAGATTTAGTTTAAAACTTTTATGAAATCAAAAAATGATTACATTGCAGGTAATATTGCATTTTCTGGTTATCTACGTCTGGCATGTTGTGTGATGCCAGATCTAAACGTTCTGTGAGAGCGACTCCAAAGTCCACCTTGCGCTGAGAAGTAAACGTCAGGCCTTCATATGTAGCCCACGCATAGCTTCTGTAATTAAGATTCGACGTAAACCCCACCTTAAGTACGTTTTCATGAAAAGTACGTGTTCCAGCTATGCGAAGAACCAAGCTGGCTTCTTTCAGGTTCAACACCTTGTCATTATGTTGCTAAGCGAATAATTGCAAGCATTTTCTTTTACATTGAAATTATAAACAAGACTTTTACAATGTAATTTTATCTTTAGAAATTAAATTATAAGGAATGAAGCTAATTTTGACTTATGTTATACGATATAATCTAACCTGGCACAGTTTACGCTTATTATAATCAACGAAGCCTAAATGTAATCTGTAAGTTAGATTATATCGTATAACATAGGCCAAAATTAGCTTCATTCGTTTTATTTATATATATATATATATATATATATATATATATATATATCATGCAGTGATTCGGAAGGTCAAAATAGTCTATGGGACTATGGCCCCTCGATGGACCATTTTCAGATTTAATGGGCCATCAATATATTTTGAAGGGCCAACATTTTATTGTCTTTAAAACATTATTTTTTCCTCCCACCGCTCTTGAAAATATCTTTCCTTAGTCCCCACCCCCACCCCACCCTACTCCGTCTCAATGTTATCATTGCTTTATCCCCTTCGATCAATATCCGACGACGGTCTCTCATTGCTGTTATTTTTCTGTTTTCTCACTTTCTGTCGTTTCTACATCAAAGTGTTTGTTTTCAGTTTATTCTTATCCTTTTCTACGGGAGCATTTCCATGACACACTACTACTGAAGTAAAGCACATAATGTAAGAGGAAAGAGGCGATTGGTTACCTATATTGATTTGTATTGCTTCAGCCAATCAGAATCGATATATCAAAATACATCGGAATTAAAATCGAAAGTGCGAAAAATAGTAAGTCGTTCTCCCATCACTTCTCGAGAGAAAACGTAAGTTACAAATTTCAGTCGATAATGAATTTTCACTTTGGCGCATGGATTAGATAATCTAATGCGCCAATTTTCATCTGAATGGGACACAGGCGCTTGACGTTTTAAATATCTGTAATAAAAAAATCATTCTATTGTAAACAAATATACACACAAGGTATATCATCTTAGTTTTCTTTTTTGCCAGCTGATGCAATATTTGTAAAAAGTTCGATATAATATTATATATTAGACCCCTACCAGTTAGATTGATTGATTATTTGTTTGTTTTTCGTCCCGTCGAGAATTTGTCACTCATATTGAGACGTCACCAGCTGTAGGTGAAGTACCACAAATTTAAACCTATGCTTAGGGTTCAGGGCCGTAGCAGTGAGAGTTCTTTAACGTGTCAATGCCTACCGTGACACAGGACCTCGTTTTTAAGGTCATATCCGAAAGACCCGTGATTCTCACTTCTAAAAGTCGAGCGTTTGGCGAAGGAGCAATCACTACCTATTTTTCGTCTTGGGTTTGACGCGGCCATGGCACGAGGGGAGCTCGAACTCACGACCTCCCGATTACGAAGCGAACGCTCTAACCACTTAGCTATCGCGACCTACCAGTTAGAAGCAACGCTGTCAAGGTCTTATCTCTCGTATCAGCATGGTGAACCGGAAATGAAAAGTCCATTTATCGACTATAATAAACCGTTAATCATCGTATGTATCATCAAATATGTCAAGTTCCGTCCCCCTTTTACCAAGTTTTCGCATCTGAGAAGCAGTAGACGTTGTTTGACGTTTGATTGAATTATAGACGATAAATAAATTTTATTTCCAGTTCACTATGACGATGCGAAATATAACACCTTGACAGAGTTGCTTCTAAACGGTAGGGGTCTAATTATAATATTAAATCAAACTTTTCGCCAAAAATTGCAAGCGGTGCAGCTGGTAAAAAAGAAAACCAAGATGGCGGCTGATATACCTCGTAAATAATTTGTTTACAGGAAGACACTTATTTTTAAATTATAGATACTTAAAACGTCCAGTGCCTGTGGAATGGGACTATGGCGCAGGACGCATGGTCTTCCTAGTCATTGCTCATGAATTGAACAAGACAATAATCGAATGCTACATGGAGCAATACCACCGTTCGTTCTGAACGAGAGTTTAAACTGAACCCCAGCAGCAATGTCTTAGACCGCCAGACCAGCAGACATGTTTTCGGTGAGATACATGTCCTATATGAGGTAAATCTAAGAGGATTTTATATGAAATATACTGCATTTAGTACAAATATTGCAATCAAATCGTATATCTGAAGTAAATGTATTCACAAAATTTAATATGAAATAACTCCTCAGGTAATTGGAGTAATTTCGTAGTTAAAGAGCGGAACAAATGGTAATGAAATGCGGCAGACAACACTCGACTTAATGACGGTTGTACTTTTCAAATAAACTCATTATTACGGCCATAGAATCTGCGAAATACTCATTTTAAACGAGACGACTGGTTGGTTGGTTGTATTTAAAGATCCTTTAAAGGGCTGCAAAATTTAGGCCTATGCTTATGGCCTTTGAGCAGGGAGGGATCTTTATCGTGCTACACCTGCAGTGACATGGGGGCTTGGTTTTTGCGGTATCATCCGAAGGACCGTCCCATTTAACCGCTTCTTACGACAAGCAAGGGATACTGAAGACCAATTCTAACCGGGATCTCCACGGAATGAGACTATTGAAACCCCTGTAACATAAACTTCTTTGTCATAGCATGCCTTGGTTTCAAGATTGATCACATGCATAGCACACTCTTACGTATTAAATCAGTTGAGTATTAATAAACAAAATACTTTTATGACTAAGTATGTGATAAACTTAAGCCGTGTTATATAACTTATGTAATAAACAAATAACCTGTATTACAAAGTATGTGATGAATATAAAAATCATGTTTTATCAAGTTTATGATAAAAAAAGTTTCTTTTACTACATAAACACTAAACAAAAGTCTGTATGTAGTATGTCATCATCAAAAAAGCTCGTATTAAGTTTATAAGCCTGTAGTTTTAAGTTGAAATAAAATTTGTATTACTAAGTATGCAATAAACAAAGAGCCTGTATTACAAAGGATGTAATATGCTGGATTACAATACATGTTATAAACAAAACGCCTGTATTACAAAAGTATGTAATAAACAAAAAGTCTGTATTACCAAGTATGTAATAAAAAATATGTATTACTAAGTATGTAATTTAACAACAATAAAATGTATTACTAACTATGTAATGAATTCTGCTTATCACGTGTTACTGTTACTAGTTTTAGATGCAACAAGATAGCGAATATTTTTCTTCTGTTCTTTTATCCATAGAATTCTTAAAAACGACCGAAACAGTTTCTTTGCTGTTATTGATGTTTTAGTTATCTTTTATCCAAATGCAGAAAATAAAAGCTTTTGTTATTGTTTGATCAAAAATATTTCTCAATAATTTGGCACTCTGAGACCATTCTATCATAACGTTAATAACCCCAAAACGGAGTTTAAGTTTTCTGTTTATTTACAGATCTTTTTTTAAAAAATAAAACATCCAGAATTTGGAAGCAAGACAGTATAGTTCATATACTAGAAAACAGAATGATCATTATCGAATCACCGGATATACCGGTAATAATTTGAAAGGTTGATCGGAAGAAGTTAGTCTTGCAATATACGTTAGTGCATATTCACAATAATACCAATGCGTATAAAAATATGCCCACATATTTCAAGTGTTGCAGTCATTACTGAAGGTTTCACGTGTTCAGTAAAACACAGAGAGGACACATATGTAGTAGCTACAGGTAATTTATTTGAATCTACATTTGTTATCTTTCGGAAACCTTTTGTGATAAACATCCCACTCAAAAATAATTGACATCATTTAAAATGATTCATACTTTCATTAGATACACGTAGTACCTTAAACGAAAGGCTGAAGATATATGGAGGACAAAAAATAATTATTAATTACTTTCTAGTTATCTCAAAATTTATTTACGCAAATTGATATAGCAAATAAAACATATTGATATTATTGACTGCCTGCACACCTAAAATTCGCCTCGACAAACGTTTTATAAGTCTATGGGATAGTTTTGAAACCAAATGTGTGGTAAATACCTAGTATTCAAACGCTATCAACTAAACACACCTCCCACAGTTACACTTAAAAGAAATTAAAACAATTACAGGTATGACGAAAGGTCGATCACTCAAACACGCATGGCTTGTTACTGTCTTCTATCTGTCTATATATACGAACTAGTCCGGGCTGTTGTTAATCATGATAAAAAAGTACACGATGGCCAAATTACAGAATACGAACAGCAGTGTAATTGTGAATCTTGCAGGTATGGAAAAAAAATTCTCGCCTTCACAATTGATATGTCCTTAATTCATTATTTACTTTCTAACGTGATTTTTTAAAAAAAACCCTTTTGCAGTAATTCTTCTTTTGATCACACAAACAGTTGCTGGAAAATGTGAGTACATTTGAATTTTATATCCGTAAAAAATGTTTATCAGACATTTTTAAAAAAAAAGAGTATAATATATATTTACAGTGTATGGGCATATACTTTAAAAACATGCTTCAATTATTTCTCCCGTTATGTACTTTGTTTCATCACTCCGACAAAGTTGCTCTGTTTTGGTTTTACTAACATGTTATGAAACACCTGGAACGATAATGATTGGTTTTTTTTTCTTTTTTTCCCAAATGTCAAACTTTCATTTAGACATATCACTCGGGGCACTTGCACACAAATGTATAATTCAATGGAATTGATAATAATCGTCTTCTCCAGTGATTGATTATATATTGTTTAACGTCCCGCTCGAGAATCTTTCACTCCTATGGAGACGTCACCATTGCCGGTGAAGGTCTGCAAAATTTAGGCCTATGCTCGGCGCTTATGGCCTTTGAGCAGGGGGGATCTTTAACGTGCCACACCTGCTGTGACACGGGACCTCGGTTTTTGCGGTCTCATCCGAAGGATCGCCCCATTTAGTCGCCTCGTTCGACAAGCTAGGGGTACTGAGGATCTATTCTAAAAACCCGGATCCCCACGGGGTCGTCTTCTCGACGTTCATAAAATCCAAAGCCTACTAGTGTATAATTAGAGAAACAGGTCACGTGGCTTGTACTCGTTAGTAACCGGATTACGCAAACACCCCGTCCTTATTTTTCAAGAGACTTTCGACCTCGTGCACGTGTCTCCTGAAAAAAACTCGAATTTAGAAAAAGATCATTACGCACTGGCTTTGGAACCTACATTTCTCCCATTATCAACTTTGTTTCATCACTCCAACAGGTGTTTTTTTTGTTTGTTTTTTTTTGTTTTTGTATTATATTACCAAGTTATAAAACACCTGGGACAATTCTGATTGGTTGTTTTTAATTTTCTAATCCCCCAAAGAAGTCTTATACCTTTCTATATTTCAACAGAATTGACATCAGCTAAAGGAAAGACTCTTACAATAAAAAAAATCCTGGTGGTGTTTGACTGGAGAGGCTGGTCAAAACGAGTGCTCTAATTAACCCTTTCTTTCAAACTCTCCTTCCTTATTTTTTTAATTTTTATTCATTTATTTATTTTTTTTAACTTTCCAAGAGACATTCGGCAATCCTCGGGTCTCTCAGAAATTACAAATCTGGAGTTGGAGAAAAATAGATTTCAATCTCGCACTGGTTATGGAACCTATATTTATGTACTCAAAGAGGTACACTTCCAAATAAAAACACGTATGGTTAGATGTCGCCTTTTTTTCAGTCTCAAAAAGCAGTATTGTAACAACGATATACTTATCGAAATTCTTCATTCAGCTTTAAAGCATTTAAATCTAAGCAAGATCCAGAGTTTAACAAAAATACTTGAGTATTGAATACAGTTGAAGAAGATTTGTAATTGATTAATTTTATAATTTAAATATTAAAAAGACCCACTTCATTTTGCAACAGGCCAGAGCGGAAGAATTAGTGCACACAGTTATCCAGGGAAACCATTTTATCCCGTCACGGAAACAATCATCTTTGACCCTCCGTTCAATGAAACGCCTTCTGTTATGTATGCTATCAACTTTGCTGACGTAAATTATGCGGAAAATTTACGACTGAATAGTTCCCTTCAGTATGTAGACAGATACCAGGTACGGCTTCAGATGTCAACGTGGCACGATACCAAACTATATGGAATTGGATTGTCTTGGATGGCATGTCCCTGAAACAAACTATTTAAGATTTCGTTTCCGTTATGTGTTCCTGAATCCGCATTTTTCGCATTACGGGTGTATTTAGTTTGCTATATTTATACTATTTTGTATATAAGAAATGATATTTCATGTCCTTGCATGTTCAGTATTCATATCTCGATATAATTGTAGAATCTTAACACATGTATTATTTCATATCTTAAATTTTGTATAACCAGTTAGCTAAGAATATACACGTATACGTTCTGTTCCCTTTTAATTTACTTTACAAAATATTTGCAGATGTGACACGAAAAGTCTGCACAATGAATGTAAATCTATAAATGTAATGAACAAATAAAACAATTTTTTAAAAACCACACACACCAATGTTTGTTTGTTACGTACTGAATTGGGCAATGCATCAATGCCTGGTAGATATAAACAAGATGATAAAAATGTTCAACTTTGTATTGATTTATAGGAAAATTAATTGCTACCAAAAACTAAGATATTAAAACAGCTGTTCTTAATTAGCCTTCCATTTCTTTCACAATCTACGTAATCTCGACGAATTAATTTGCACAATGTATTTAGCTGAAAATGAGGTCCTTAAATCACTGATTTTAAAAGGTCCTATATTCAGAGAAACTCGGTCTTTCAAATGTCGACAGAACTTCATCTTCATTATAAATTCTGTCGAAGATTATGCCAGACGATGGGCTAAATATGAGAAAGAAAAACTTGATACTTTGTCAGAATGGATAAAAAGTATAAGAAAAATATTAAAATCCCGTATTAGACACATCAAAACTAAATTGGATACCATCTATCCTGTGTTTAGTAAACCAGAAGTGATTAAAGAAATAGATAGGTTACATATTTTGGTTCCTGCTGACGAAGCTTCATACAACATTGTCTTTGTAATGCTCATTATTACAACTGTATTTTAAACGAACTTTGCGTTATTTCCACACTTGGGAATCGTACTTTTGCTCTAATTGCCCTTTCTAAAAACTGAAATTCTTCAAAACCAATCTTAAGTTTTTGACGGTTCTTTCAGCTCTTCCATGTTTGTTCTTATTTCGAATTTCCAACATTTTTTGACTTGAGCATCTCTGAAGAGACATTATTTGTCGAAATGCGTATCTGGTGCATCAAAATTTGGACCGTATCTGTTTTATATTTAATACCACAGTCAATGTGATGGTTGAATACATTATACATTATTACATGCATATGATGTTTATATCTCTCAACTGATTCGATACGAAAGAGCTTGTTCTGCATATGATCAGTTTTAAATCGAGACAGCCTACTGACGAACAAGTTGATGTTGCAGGGGTTTCTACTGTCTCTTCAAAATAGGTAGTGATTGCTCCTTCGACAAACTCTCGGCTTTTAGAAGTGAGAATCACGGGTTTTTCGGATACGACCTTACAAACGGAGGTCCCGTGTCACGGTAGGTGTTGTCACGTTAAAGAACCCTCACTGCTACGGCCCTGAGCGCTAAGCATAGGTCTAAATTTGTGATACTTCATCTACACCTGGTGACGTCTCAATATGAGTGAAAAAATCTCGAGCGGAACGTAAAACAAACAACAAATCTAATGTCTCGTCTAAAATCAGTATATTCTATGGTCGATCTAGTTTGCCAGTACGTCCTTCCATTTGCCAGTACGATCTTCCATTAGGTCATTCCCGCAGGGATCCGGGTTAGAATAGATCCTCAGTACCCCCTGCTTGTTTTAAGAGGCGACTAAATGGGGCGGTCCTTAGG
This sequence comes from Ostrea denselamellosa, assembly GCA_024699665.1. Taxonomy (NCBI): domain Eukaryota; kingdom Metazoa; phylum Mollusca; class Bivalvia; order Ostreida; family Ostreidae; genus Ostrea; species Ostrea denselamellosa. The sequence goes on along the minus strand of JAMZEH010000005.1, from coordinate 8,478,156 downwards.
AAAGCGAGGTCCCGTGTCACAGCAGGTGTGGCACGATAAAGATTCCTCCCTGCTCAAAGGTCCTGAGCGCCGAGTATAATCCTAAATTTTGCAGCCCTTCACCGGCAATGGTGACGTCTCCATATAAGTAAAAAATTCTCGATATAATATATAATCAGTCAATCAATCCATAAAGTCAAATGCTAGCTGAGGTGTTTTATACCGTTCTTAGCACACTGATTCTGTCTACGGATTACTCCGTTTACCTGATCAAGATATAGGGCTCACGACGGGTGTGACCGGTGGACAGGGGATGTATATTCTCCCTAGGTACCTGATATCATCTCTGGCATGTCCGGGCGTCCGTGTTCGCCCATCTCTCTGATTTTTAATTTCTATAGGAATTACGAGATTGAGCACTGTTCATTATCCTAGCCTTTTCATATGAAGACATCACTATTGCGGATGAAGGGCTGCAAAATCTAGACCTATGCTTGGCGCTTAAGACCTTTGAGCAGGGAAGGATCTTTATTGTGTCACACCTGCTGTGACACGGGGCCTCGTTTTTTGAGTCTCGTCGGAAGGACCGTCCAATTGTAGAGTAGGACCTATTTTAACCCGGATCCCCACGGGATGGTGGTAACGGTGTGGAGTTCCATTACATAGGATAGTCAGAGATTACAGTATATTAGTTTTATAGATGGAAATATAGACATTGAGAAATACACACGAGGGTAAATAAACATACATGTTTCAGGACGGCAATGCTTCACCTGGAAAGAAAATAGCATTCCTTCCATGGCCTGCTCTGTCCCGTAATATAAACATTGGGCTCCTCTAAAATCAAGTACTAAAAGACACACGATGAAAACACTATTTTAGCCTCGTTATCAGTCCCTTTAATGAACAAAAAGAACTTACATTCATCAATCTCTTGTGGGCTACAGTTGTTTGTTAGATCAAAAGGGTTTATTACAAAATAATTAAAAGACAAAACACGAGTCGGCAGACAGATAAGTAGGTGTTTAATTACCTTGATTTCTGTACACAAAATTCAAAATGATCGCAAATTTAATCACTTTTGTTACCACACTTTACAAACGATTTCCTTAATCGTAGAAGCGATACACAATAGATATATTTAAATCATTACAACTTTTTTCCCCCCAAGTATTACTTTGCGTAAAGTTGCTCGTGTGTGTGCGTTACAACCTTGTGAAATGAAAACATATATTTATTAGGGCATTCAAAAATGTTGAGATTAAATTATGTAATTTGATTTGAAGTTTTCAAACCAATCCAAGGCTGCTTTTATCACAATTTCTCTCGCTCTCTCTTCTTTTCAATTCCTCCAGAGTTTTTTTTTTCTGTTATAATAATTCCGTGTGGATCCAGGTTAGAATAGAACCTCAGTACCCCTTTGCTTGTCGTAAGAGGCAACTACATGGGGCGGTCTTTCCGATGAGGCCTCAAAAACCATTACCGGTGATGGGCTGCAAAATTTAAGCGGTCTCATCCAAAGGACCACCCCATTTAGTCGCCTCATACGATAAACAAGGGGTACTGAGGACTTATTATAACCTGGATCCCCACGGGGTTTGGAGGATTGAATGAAAAGAAGGAATGATAGACGGTGCATTTACTATCAAGGATACAGTTGGTGCTACAAAATTCTGAAGACACACGATTGAGTTTTTCACAGTGGTCATTTTGGGTAAACTGGTTAATGATGTAGAGCAATTTCGTTCAGATCAGCGTCTGTGTCATGTTCATCTGATACCAGAGGAACATCAAGTGGTTTGGAAAGTCTCACCAATACAGGACAAACAGCATCAGCATTAAATTAAAATAAAACACACATATACATATGCGAAATCCGTTTGGGGGTATTTGATAGTATTTGCCCATGCCGCGGCAAGATCTGGAAATGACGAGTCAACAACATTGAAATGATCCTTGGCTAACAATTCCAAACAGGCACATTGTAGATAACATCTATTGGACCAAATACTGACCTGTTTAGTGACTGCAAGACATGAGTAGTATGAGAGGGAAAATTGACAATATTGATGTCATTTGGAATGGCTACTTCCAGAATCGCTAGATTCTGGAGGAAGGAGTAACCATCTAAAATTATTAACAAATGTGGTCTTGCTTCAACATACCCTGCTAAAAACATCTCTTTGAACCATTTGTCGCCTATTTCATCAGCTGCGCCAGGAAGTGTCGATTTGTTCCCATAGGAACGGCTGTTGTTTTGAATCTAAGATAAGGACCGGTGTTTGTCCTTCGCAATCATTACAGTTTTGAGACACTTTTTTTCGTCAGTGACATTTGCACGAGCTCTTATGGTAACATTAGTTCGTCCAAGCAAGGTGCGTCCGAAAACAGATTTTGGACCCTTTTCCGCAGTGTGTCGTACTGATTCGTGTTCAAACTGTTTGCCTATTTTGTCACAGTTCCATATTTGCGACGGTTTGTTGTGGAAATCTAGACGATCATAATTTCGTTGAAGTCGTAAGAATTCTTAACAAGTTTTGGGTTTATGATCAAAACAGTCTTTTCCTGGGGAATTACCACAAAAAATAGGGAAACTGACCCTCCATTTCGTTTTGCAAAGAGCACCGACTTTCCAAATAGTTGTCGCCGAGAGGCTCCATTTCCTTATTAGCTCCCTCCGTCAACTAAATGGAGAATTTATTTTCCACTTCACCTGGAACCAACGGTTGTTCCTTATTTCCCCGGATTTTCATACTTCTTTTCATTATGTAAAGTAGATTGGAAGAAACGAATGTTTTGTAAATATACTATAAGGTGAAAGTCAAATTAAAATATCCAAAATAGTAGATCGGTAGACATTGTATTTCTCCGCAGCATCCATTCTGTACTGCATCAAGATTAATCTCCATGTCTTCAACGTTATTATTGTAAGCTAGCCTAAGCCATGGGGTTCATCTTAATTATTTTCATTTTCCTTGTATTATATTCATTGATTATATATTGTTTAACGTGCCGCTCGAGAATTTTTCACTCATATGGAGACGTCTGTTTTATATATACAAAAGCACAATCAACATTTCTGTATATGTACAACAATACAAGTTTCAAAATTCTATTCAGTGTGAGGATGTGAACTGGAACTTTGACTTATAAGCGTCATATGTAGTTGGAATATGGCGTTGAAAAACAATGCACACATTTAAATTTAATTTGACACAATATACACAGTTAACTACTTTATTAGTTGAAAACCATTAATTATTAACTACAAAATTCGCCAAAGCAATAAGAGCCTCTAAATTCTCTTTTCCAGATGGAATGATCTGATCTGGTGGAAGGAGGAAGCCGTATTTTCCTGTGTCGCGTAACTCTACACCGTAAGAGTATTTGATTTTAGCCGCCCCATACGTCCAATCACCACTACTTCCGCTCGCAATGTCTACAGACAAAACAATAACGATTCAGCAATATATTATTCAGAAATATACTATCTGAAATACAAAACGTAATTAAATGTATAGCCCTATAGAGGATTTTCATTTGTAACATGTTGATAATTCGAAATTAGGAGACTGGACAATGTTCGCTATCTTCACATTTCCATCATGGAAAATGTTTTACGGGTAAACATTTGCTGTCATAAAATTAAGAAATTTATTTCATAATTAAGCATTATCTTCCTCATGCATAGCTCTGGTCCTTTGCCGGATTTGGCTCCATTGTTTGGTATTTTTGGTTCTTTCAGTTCTTCCAAGTTTGTTCTTATTTCGGATTTCCAACAGTGTTTACTTGAGCATCACTGACGAGACGTTATTTGTCGAAATACGCATCTGGTGGATCAAAATAGGTACCGTTTCTGTTTATATTATAACTGGATTGATTGATTGATGTTTTCCGCCACACTCAACAACTTTTCCGTTATATGGTGGCGTCCAGTTTTTATTGGTGGAAGAGGGAACCCAGGTACAATGTATCCGGGAAGAGACCACCGACCTTCCGAAAGTAAACAGGCAAATTTTCTCACATATATCGGCGCGAGCGAGAATCGAACCTGCGCCGACTAGAGATGAGAGGCCTAGTGATTTTTAGCACGATGCTCTGGATACAAAGTGGTGTTGCATAAAAAGATTAATTGCAGGATCACATTGTATTTTTGAAAGGTGGTGAAAATATTCTTACTAAGAACAAACTTACATATAGTGTTAGCAATACTGCCGTGTGTGTATTTGGTTCCGTAGACTTTTTGTAACGCCTCCACAGCTAATTTGGATCCCTTGTCCTGAAGTAAGAAGATATATAAGATATCCGTAAACGCTCTGTTCATATATACTAGTACATATGTATTTATATTTATGATGTGATTGGTTGGTTATATACTGTTTACGTCCCTCTCGAGAATTTTTCGCTCACAATGGAGACGTCACCATCGCCAGTGAAGGGTTGCAAAACTTTTGACCCATGATCGTCGCTTACGGCCCTTGAGCAGGGAGGGATCTTTATCGTGCCACAACCGCTGTGGCACAGAGCCTCAGTTTTAACGGTCTTGCCTCTTATTACAATCTTGCCTCTTAGTACAAGCACCTCTTGAGGATCCGGGTTGCTTTCTTGTCGTAAGAGGCGACTGAATGGGGCGGTCCTTTGGATGAGACCGCAAAAACCGAGGCCCCGTGTCACAGCAGGTGTGGCACGTTAAAGATAGAGATTCCTCCCTGCTCAAAGGCCATAAGCACCGAGCATAGACCTAAACTTTGCAGCTCTTCATCGGCAATGGTTGATTGATATGAGTGAAAATTTCTCAAACGGGACGTTAAACAATATATAATCAATCAATCTTATTACAAGCAAGGGTAACTGAGGACCTTTTCTAACCCAGATGCCCACGGCATGATATGGTGGGCATCTTTGAAGGATCTGTATTGATATGAGTGAATGTTACTATATGCATTAGGTTTGTGTCCTGGTCTTGCACGACTTAAGAGCAAACGCGCATCTTGAGTGTTTATGCATACTACATGGCGATAAATTTGTATCATTGAATATTGTAATATTCAAATAATGGCATCGTCCTATTTCATTTATTGGGTTTTCTTTCCTGACATGTATTTACATGTATATCACAAGACATAACGTCGAAACATTATTTATTCTTTGTGAGTTCCTTGGGACGCTTTTACCTGGTCCTTAAAATCCGGAGGAAGTTGTTTGGTGTATCCCCACGGACTCATCCATAACTGTGAATAGCTGTGGAAATCTATAAATCCCTTCATATTTTTGGAGTTCTTTAGGATAAAGTCTGCAACCCCTTTAACTTCCACTTCAGAGAAAGGTTTAGGTCCACAGTACAGGTCGGAACAAGGGTCCTTACTTGCTCCTGACTCTGAAAAAAAGTTTCTTTCAAAGGATTATTATTCCTTGCCTGATCTAGACTAACACCAAATTATGATTTGTCAAGTACATATGTAAACCTTTCCAAATGCAATTTACATACTAATTAATACTTTGATTAAGTGAATATTGTACAACCAGACACCAATCCCACGGCATATTGAAACACAATTACTGTTAGTCGTCTTTAAGGATGGTTACTTACTGGTAGGAATGTTTTCTAGTCGTAATGTTTGTTGGGTTTTTTTTTATTTATAGTCGCCTGAGCAATTTTTCAGCTATCCGGCGACTGTCTAGTCGTAATGAATGGCTATGTCATGTTAAACTTACTGCACCATTCATAAGCCCAGTTTCTGTTTGGATCTACTCCAACACATTGTCCATGCTTTGAACGAGTTTTCCTCCAGTTCCGATTCTAGAATCATTGATGATAAATTCATATTTTTAGAAATGCAAGGAAGAATACGTACTTTCTTACGATGGGATTTATCTCAGCACAATAATTCATTTTTTTTTTATGTGTTGTGAAAACGGTTTTTACCTTTTTCCATGTGTATTCATAACCATCCACGTTGAATACTGGAAGGATAAACCAATTAAAACTATCTACCAGTCGTTTAATTCTGGTATCAGATGAATATCTATCCAGCATCTGAACAGTAGAAGGACTTCATTAGGTAATCGCAGAAAAATGATAGTTAAAAACATCGAAATAATTCCAAAAAAGTCTATTTACACATGACGACAGAAACGTTTACACAAGGTTTTGTATAACAAATAAATATCTTATGCGTGTAGGATACGTCTGTCCGTTTCAGTTGATAAGCCACGTGATGTGCTACACACTAACGAAATGCTACCAGTGCATGCTTATTTCGCGCTGTAATATTTCGTTTTGTGGTTGCGAAATACACATACTTGACCAGCCATAAACAGCACAGTGGCAGGTGATATCCACTCCCTGGCGTGAATTCCTCCTTCAATGAAAAAGCTAGGTTTGCTATTCCCTTCACCTGTACAAATCTTAGAAGAAAATTTCAAAAAAAAAAAATAAAATTAAACTTATCATCAGTAACATATCATTAATACGTTTCCATTTCGCATCTGCTTACCCATTAAAGCCACAATAATTGGAATTCAATTAACATTCAACAAATTTAAGCCTTAGAATGAAAATGAAAGAGACATACTCTTAACAATTGAATTGTGCGTCCCTCGTAGGATTGAGTCACTTTAATGGCTGTAGTCATGTTGGAATAAAACTGTGTGATGTTTTTTATCCAATTGTTGATCTAAATCCACAAGTAAATATTATATATATATATATATATATATATATATATATATATATGATTATGGGCAAGAATCCCTTTATTATCTTATCACTTCTCTCTTAACGCGGACAAGCTTCTAGTTCTGTTATGGGTCAGAATTCCCGGAAATAACGAGCAGAATTCAATAAGAGACAATATAAAATTAAAACAAGATATATTTACAGTTATTGAAAGAAAATATAACAATAAAATACTAACGTACGATAACGATACAATAATTCACACACAAAAAATATTACAAATCGGAATATTTCAACCATGAATTAAATCCCTGTCGATTACTCAAAGCAATTTCCTGAAGTATCCCGGTTAAAATCACCAGTGCTTAAACTATTTGTCAAATAAAGCTTAAAGTCACATAATTCACGATGTATTTGTACTAATAATAAACTTTTTAGACCGTTTGTGAAGGACAGTTCCATGAAATCTTGACCAAAAAAACCCAAGTGTTACGTCATCTTTCAAAACATTGAGCATCTAGAAACATTTCGTCATCGAGAAGAAACACTCCTCTCTCTCTCTCTGTCTCTGTATCTATCTATCTATCTATCTATATATATATATATATATATATATATATATATATATATATATATTAATGATTGACTATATATCGTTTAACGTCCCACTCGAGAATTTTTTCACTCATATGGAGACGTCATCATTGCCAGTGAAGGGCTGCAAAATTTACCCCTATGCTCGGCGCTTATGGCCTTTGAGCAGGGAGGGATCTTTAACGTGCCACACTTGCTGTAACACGGGGCCTCGGTTTTTGCGGTCTCATCCGAAGGACCGCCACATTTAGTCGCCTCTTACGACAAGCAAGGGGTACTAAGGATGTAATCTAACATCCCGGATCCCCACGGAGTTCTCGCTCTCTCTCTCTCTCTCTCTCTCTCTCTCTCTCTCTCTCTCTCTCTATATATATATATATATATATATATATATATATATTATATATATATATATATATATATATATATATATATATTCAACAACAAAACATTTTGAGCCAACAGCAGAAAATGAAAAAAAATATTTATAATTTATGTAAATATGTTGGAAAATATGTTTTTAGTTGGGGGCGGTGATGTTGTTTTTAGTTGTTTTTTTTCTGTTTTTGTTGGGTGTGTGTGTGTTTTTTTGTTTTTTGGGGTTTTTTGGGTTTTTTTTAACGTAACTAAATGCGAATATCCATCAGCACTGGAGTACAAGAGAAAAAGACAACCAAGATTTTGAGGGTTTTATTAACCTAAACAGCACCAATATTATTTTCAGTATCTAGTATGACCACCTCTAGCCCTTATCACTTCCAAGCATTGACTATGGAAACTGTTAATTAAATTCCAAACGTTATCCTGGGGAATATTCAACCATTCCTCTGTCGAGCAATTTCAAACTCATGGATCGTGGTAGGATGACTTTGCCTTTGTGCAATTTGTTTCTGGAGCATGTCTCACGCTTGCTTTATTGGAGTAAGGTCAGGTGACTTTTCTTGCCAATCCATCCTTACGATTGGATTGTCTTCCAAGTACTGATTGACCACTGTTGCACGATGGGGTCTGGCATTGTTATCCATCCGAATGAAGTTGTCACCAATGACACCAACAAAAGGCCTAGTAGGATCTCATCCCTGTAGAGAACAACGGTAAGGGATCCATTTTTAATGACGTAAAGGTCTGTGGCGCTATCGTAACTGATGCCTGTCCAAACTATGACTGAGTCAACCAAATCGATCATGCTCATCTACACAGCAGTCTTGACTCTCGTTTTTCTTTCTCCATATATGCCTACGACCGTCAAAATCTTGATTCATCGGTCCAAAGCACTATGGATACAATGAGAATCCCAACTGACATGGTCTTCAGCAAACTGGAGGCGGCGTTTGCGATGCAGTCAAAGGATATGGGCGCACAGCACGTCTTCTGGCATGAAATCCCGCATTATGAAGTCTGTTTCTAAGGGTCTGTGTAGAGATCCGTACCCCTGTTGTTATTTCAAACTCTCTGTTAAGGGCAACTGCTGATGACATTCGATTTCTATTGGCAATCAGTTTCTATTTGTCGATCTTGTCGGACAGTTATACTTTTCGGACGGCCGCTTTTAGGTCTCTGTTTGATGCTGCTTGTCTGTTCAAATCGTTCTAACAAACGTTCGATTACAGAATGACTCACAGCCAGCTGTGCACCAATCTAGTGTTGTTAGTATCCAGATTCAAACATTCCATTGGCTTTTGCGGCTTCCTCTACCGTCCAATGTCTTCCCCGAGGCACGGTGACTTGTTTAAAGGTTAGGGGGATAGTGATAATTTCCAAAAAATATCCAATTTGGCTAAAGAATACTCTCAGACAACCAATAGCAGTTGAAGGTGGTAATGCCAAAATTTCAAAACTACTTGTTTACATTAAATTAAATGTCCTCAACATTTTTTTTTAAAACTGATAATCTTAACTCGAAATCAAGTGTTGCCACAGTTGTTGTAAACTGTCCACAAGGTGATCCATAAGTTCCAATATTATTTTAGACGATAAACTCCAAAATATCACAATAGCGTTTGATAAAATGTATCATATTGTTATACTTCATACTGTAATATTTGTATTTATACCCATTCAGTAAATACAAAAATTACAAAATCCTTTCCAGTCGTAGTGTAAAAATGCGTAATGGCCAAAAACAATGATTGTGACCCCTTGTGCTGGGCCCGGGGGAGGATAACATAACATACTTTAAATAGTTTAGAAGGGGAAATTGTATACTATCGTTTGTTAAAATTACAAAGCTTTACTTTAATTTTGTCGAATTCTAGAGATCCTACAAGCAGAGGAGTTTCATGGAAACATTCTTCGGGATTTACACAGCCTTGCAAATTGGAGGCACACATAATCTAGGCGTCAAAGGAAAGAGACACAATAGAAAGTGACAAAAGAAAGGGAAAGATGAAAGGTGATAAAAGTCTTTGAACAACAGCAGTTATATGAAGCCATTATGGTATGACCACGTGAGCGTTTTCCCGTAATTCTAGTGCATTACTGATGGTACTATGTAAAGACAAAGAGAAGATAATGAACAATGATCAATCTGCAAAATCGCACAAAGAACACAAAATCAGTGGAAGGGGAACGCTAGAATTTGCGAAATGCTAATTTTAAACAAGATTGTTGAAACCCCATCAACTTACCTGTTGGCAGCCTGCTTCGATTTAAAAATTGATCATACGCAGAACATGCTGAATCAAATGAGATATAAGCTCCATATGCAGATGATAATGGAATACCAGTATGAGATATTGACGATGAAAAAGCTGATGTTATTTTGTTAGTCATAAAGTTGTCTTGTTAGTTTGTCATTAACTTCTGTGTTCAGTAAAATATCTAAATATGAAACAGACCTGTAAGACTGTTGTGTTTTTTATTTTGAGTTCATGGGATATATCAAACAAAGCAGACAAAGCGGCAAAAAATGCACTTCAAAATGAAAATGATCAAATTTCTTTACACAGATTTAAAATATAAAACTACATGTAAATGATCTTTGGCAACTATATTGGGATTTCTGTGACAGAAGTAAACTTTATTCTATTCAAAACAGAGTAAACAAACCGTGTAACATCTTAATGAGACGCCAGGACGAAGTTATTATTTCCAGAATTCGCATCGGACATTCAAAACTGACATATTAACATAAAGAAAGAAGGTCCACCTCGATGTATATCATCCCGTGAGGACCCGGGTTAGAATAGGTCCTTAGTACCCCGTAAGAGGCGACTAAATGGGGCGGTCCCTCATCTGAGGAGACGGCAAAAACCATGATAAAGATCTCTCCATGCTCAAAGGCCCTGAGCACCGAGCATAGGCCTAAAGTTTTGCAGCCCTTCACCGGCAATGGTGAAGCCTCGATATGAATAAAAGAGTCTCGAGGGGGACGTTAAACAAGATATAATCAATCAACCAATCAATGTATATCTTGTGACTGTCTATTAGCTATACATCTTTCAGAATGTAGTAATTTTAATCCCATACGGGATAGACGCTTTAATAATGTGCAATCAATGCAAGAACTTTTTACAAATATTGACAATCATATTATTATACATTATTTACAAGAATGCGACTTTTACAGAAAAAATAAATACTTTATAATAAAATTTGTTTATATACACAAACTGATATGTATTTTTACCTGTTTCATATTTTTAATTTTTTGTCATCCGATGGAACGTTAAAGGGTGCCCCTTGTCAAGGATTATCATTATTATTATTAAGGATCACAATCCCCTTGGCAAGGATTATCATTATTATTATTAAGGATCACAATCCCCTTGGCAAGGATTATCATTATTATTATTAAGGATCACAATCCCCTTGGCAAGGATTATCATTATTATTATTAAGGATCACAATCCCCTTGGCAAGGATTATCATTATTATTATTAAGGATCACAATCCCCTTGGCAAGTAGAAGGTCTATTCCTTGATTTACGAAAAACAATAGGCTCACTGAAGGCCGTCAGGGAAACTTCAACTTTCATATCCAAACATATTTCAGTTACTTAATCGCCGTAAAATGGCTGACATATTGCTAGCACGGTGTAAAACCCTAAACAATCAATCAATCAAAAGGATGTGAATGAAAAATTTAATAAGTATTTTTAAGTGATAAAATGTCATAACATCGATACATGTAAATATGGAGTTGAAAACCACAGAAAGATTATATATATAAATATATATATATATATATATATATATATATATATATATATATATATATAAAAGAAAAGATCAGCTAATAAAGAAACACAATTCGTGCCCATGGGAATTCCAACAGACTGTTGGAAGACCTGTTTACCAAAGATTAAAATAAAGCATCGACGAAAAAATATGCAATTTTAGTAAAGTTCAAAATGGTATAAGATTTTTTGTCACTCATATGAGTTTGCTTCTTTGTTCTATTTACTTTAATTGAACAGAGAGAGAGAGAGAGAGAGAGAGAGAGAGAGAGAGAGAGAGAGAGAGAGAGAGAGAGAGAGAGAGAGAGACTCATTACTAATTACCCAATCTAATTAAAATTGGACCTTCTCTAATCGTTACACTGGAGAAGGATCTGACAGTATTGCGTGTGGGGTAATGTTATTTAACCTTTCACACCTGACCAATCAAATGCTTTACACAGATAAGACAACCAATTTGGAAGTGTGAACTGAACGCGCGACTTGTCACTTGACTTGCTATCGAAATAATATGTATTCGAAATGGCCGAGTGACATTTGCTTGTAAACACCGATTTAAAACCCAAATAATCTAGGTTAAACAGCTGAAACAATATACGTCACGTCGTACGGCCTCATAAATACGTAGCTACAGTGATTGCAAGATGGATAAAATTTGTCGAAACTCGGACCACACAAGTTTTTAAAATGCCAAGAAAATTGCCAAACAGTCTCTCTTCCCCATAATGCATCTAAATATTTCTTTGTTCGTCTTTTAATGCAGATATTTGGAATTCGTTTAAACACAATTTATTTTATTTTTTCGATCGACATTAATTTTAATTTACAGTCCGATGGTACTTGATTCTTTCTCAAGCTATTGTTATTGGTTGAATACTTATTGAATTCTTCATGAGACTGAGGTTAATAACATGACGTCAGACGCAATGCTGTCAGATCCTTCTCCAGTATAACGATTAGAGAAGATCCAATTTTAATTAGATTGACTGATTATCCAATCCAAAATATGCTTTTATAGAAAACGCATAATAAATAGTTACAAACCTCATCAAGTGTATGGTATTTTCCGTAATTAAACAAATTTGCAGTTTCTTTTACATTATTGTTCAGTATCTCTTGTTCTGTTATCAACTTTTGTACGTCCCGTATCATCAATTGCGCCTGAAGTCCATTTTCGGTCAAAGATTGATTAAGTATAGGTAAGTGTTTGGGGGATACTTGAATGTCGACACCGTGATGAACTCTTGCAGGAAATCGCCATACATCTACCTATACGAATATAAATATACACTTTACGTACTGAGATACAGATTCCGTTAATCAAAATCACATTGTTAAAACCTAATCTGTAGCATTCCAATACATATTAAGACGAAAAATATTCTGCAGTAGTATAAACTAATTAGAAAGTTTACAATTATACCTATCTTTAAATTTTGATTTAAAAACAGTAATGATTCAGTTAAATCTTACCTCTGAAGGATTTTGATTTTCCAAAATTCGTTGTGATAAGAGTAAATGCTTCTTAGATGTAGGAACTACTCGAAGAACTGAAAAGCTGTAAATAAGAATACCTCATTTTAGTATGTTAACCGGGTGTGTACTAATTAGATTACTAATAAAATGAAAATTATGTACTATATCATTTGATCAACAATCTGACAGAGAAACGTAACGGAGTATGAAATGTGACTATTCCGAAAATAATGTGAGCATCATAATCTTGATTCCTGAATGGCAGCAATCCGTAAAGCACGACAGACATATTGCAGTGGAGGACCTTCTGAACTTCGTGAATAATATGTTACGTGTAATTCTCCTATGTAGGTTTTGATATTGGAGACTATGCTTTTTTAGGGAGTTGAACTTCGATCAGCTTCCTTAAGTCACTGGACACTGCGCGCATGAATATACCGTACAACGGGCATTTTCTGCACCTGTCCATTTTTTGCGGATAGGAAAAATCCGCAAAAATCACAGTTGCAAACAATATATTGATACATATAAGTATAGGTAGGTATTATGCAACCACAGAAATTGGAAACGCAGAATATAATTTGTGACGTTTTAAGGAGCGGATCGCAAATATTTCCACCCACAGAAAATACCCGTTACATGTATACGGTATTGCAAGGGACTTTCGTGAGAGCTACACTGTACATTTACCTTTCTTTGATACATAACAGAAAACGTCCACTAAATTACATAATCCTATATTCAAAACTTAATTCCACTACAGAAAGGTATGTTTCGTTGAATATAAATAACATCATATGAAACAGAGATATGGACGTTTCGAATTTATTGTGATTTTATAAATACAATAAGCTTTAATTTTCATGACCATTATGAAACGGCCATCATTATTATAACTTGCACGCTAAGTACTGTGTGATAGCACGCCTGAATCTCTGCATACACTAAATAAATGAATATATAAATTTATTGAAACAATATTAACTGCACAATTTTGAGAAAACAAATTAGCAATTTAGAAAATTCGCTGAATTACTTTGATATATAATGATTTATTTTTTAAATGTTTGATATTTAATGATTATTTCTTTAAATGTTTGGAAAGTTCCATTCAAAGGAGTACATTCTGTACTTTGATTTCAAAAGAAACTTACGATGGCCGAACGGGTTAACCACAGATCTAAAGGTAAGTTCCCATTGATGTTATTTAGAATTTCCACTAGTTGTAAATTCTCTTTCAAAGAACATGTATAGTGTTAGTACATGTAAATGTTATCGCATGGGGTTCGTGGGCTACAGTGCTCATCCGAGTCATTGTTCTTCATCGGATGTTTTTAAAAGGAATTTTGCCCACAATGTTTTGCCCCATATATTAAGACCCCAACCTAGTATCAAGGGCTTATGATTTAGATGCACCAGAATCCACATGGGGATACTTCAATTTCAATATGACTAACACACTCTTGCTGTTCTGGAGAAGATATTGACCTCCCCCCTATATTCATGTATGATGTTTTGACCCCCATCTTATCCCAAGGTCGTTAAAAAATAACTTGAATTCATGCAACGGAAAACCTATCCCTATATCAGCCTAACCCTAATCAAAATTTGATCCACGACTCAGGCTCCATCCTACCTCATCCCTCACCAGGACATGATTTAGAGAAATTTGATTCCGAAGATGTCTGCATATTAATTTGACTAATCATGAAACTGATGGTCATGAGAAGGTTTTTAAAAATTTCGTCATATATTGCTTTGTAAAAATTTGAGTCTCTGTTCTGGTCCCACCCTACCCTCCAAGGCTATGAGTCCCGTGGGGATCCGGGTTAGAATAGGTAATCAGTATCCCTTGCTTGTCCATTAAAAGGAGGTCCTTCGGATGAGACCACAAAAACCGGCGCCTCTTGTCACAGCAGTTGTTGCACGATAAAATTCCCTCCTGCTCAAAGGCCAAAACACTGAGGGTAGGCATAAAGTTTGCAGCCCTTCACTGGCAATGGTGACATCTCCATGTGATCGAAAGATTCTCAAGCGAGACGTTAAACAGAATACAACCAACCAATATCCAAGGTCATGAATTGAATAAACTACAATCTGTACTATCAATGACTAATCGTGGCCCACTTATTCTTGAGGTGAAGATTTGTAACGATATTTCCTATGCATCTCCATGTAAAGCTTTCATCCCCTACTGTGGCCACACCCTATCACCAACAATTCTGAATCAATACTCATCGATCATTAAGGACGCTTTCACTTAAGTTTTTTATTGTTAATTTTTGTCCAGTACTTCTTGAGAAAATTCTTTTAAAAGATACCATCATATTTTCACTATTTCTTAATTATTTCCCCTTTGAAAAGGGTATGGCCCTTCCTTTCAACAATTTTGAATTCCATTTATCCAATAACACTTTATGGTAAGCGCGACTGAAATTAGCTCAGTGGTTCAGCCGAAAAAGTAAAAAAAAAAATGTGTAAAGTTTACAAACGGAGAGAAAAAAGTTTACTCGAGCTTCTAGCTCTTATGAGCTAAAATAAGGATATTTCTTCAATCGATGAGCACATGACTACATGTAATATATAGGGCACAGGAACGCATACTCGAAAACAAACAAAACACGTGATATTGATGAAGATTACATACCCATCATATCTGGTCTTCTGTGCTGGACAAGGAACCCACACCAATAGAAAACAAACAATAAACTTTAGAATCATTCTCCTGTAAGTACAACAATAAACAAATCAGAATACTTAATATTATTTACATATAAGGCAAACTCCTAAACACTTAAACCTACAAAGCAACACAACAAAACTTTTCCATTAATACGAAACTAAGTCCGACGTTTCATCCCATGGACAAAATTATACTTGATAAAACCTAATTTCTAATGCTTTTTATCTATACGTTTAGTTTTTCAGTGACATAGTTCTGTTATATTGTTGAGATGGGGATCTATAAGCAATGCAGGAGCCGCGCAGTTCCTCTCTCTCTCTCTCTCTCTCGTTCAGGCAATGGGGATGTACATGCAAAATAACCTTAAATAATTATGTGATTCCCAAAGACAAAGAGACACAACATCTTCAAAGCTGCAATGTGTTATATATATATATATCCTTTTATATGTCTCTTTGTGTATCTGTTTGGATTGCGCATGTAATACCCGCGGTTTTTTTCCACCCGGATGTATATTTCCGATCATTATTACGATATGTATTTTGAGCAAATGCAAAAAGTTGTAAAACGTGATTTCATTTGATTTTGATTCCCTATACAATCCCACCAGAGATGTGCACTGGTCAAGTTCAACAGAACGTCATTCAGGTTTGAAGTATACACGGGTAGAGCACATGTAAATAGGCTTTCTGAAAGATATATGGCGGATCTATGTATTTCGGAATTCATGTCAGCTTTAATCTTTTTTAAACAAAACTTGTCATAAGACGGTACTGGCAAAGGCAGCCAAACTGATAACTCCGGATAGATGGGGTGCTTTAAAAGATAACAGTGTTTTAAAACTTTTGAATGAAAATCTCATCAATGAACCCCATTAATATTGTACCTATCGTTGCTATAACTACATATACATGTATACGCACGTGCTTTAGATAAAGATGACGTGTATATATTTAAAATTTCGGATCGTATCGAAAAGGATTGAATCATGGGTGACCGTTTTCAAAATTTCTACTAAAAACACCGTTTCTCAGTTCTTAGGATTCGGAAAATACAACGTCTTTACGTGCAGTAATTCGGATGTAAGCTAATAGTAAATTAATGCTGTTAACATGTCTCTACATTTATCCCCCTTCTGTCTGGTTCTGGACTTGTTCAAATTGGAATTCCTGAAGCTAATGGATTAATTATAGGTTCCTGTTCGGTTACGGGCGTTTTCAAAGCTTCACGGTCTGTCTGATATTTTGTATTTTAGCAGTTCCTACGCTTCATTTGGATTACAGCGAATGTCTTTTATATATATCTTCTCTGTATGTCCTTTGTTATACGTTTTGTTGCTAGATTGTATATTGCTTAACACCCCGTTCGAGAATTTTTCACTCACATGGAAATAATATTGGACCAGAGCCAGCCCAGTCGACTTCGAGAACAAAGGAATGGCGACACAGAAATGTTTTAAGGATAATATAAATTTGTAAACAGAAGGGTTGTTCCAGAAATTTATTAATGATTTAAAAAATCTTTTAGAGGTGAGATTTAACTAAATGATTATAAATATGAGACATATCAATATAAAATGACATTCACCTTGAAAAAAGCTTGAATGTTCGATTTGCACAAAACGGAATATCCTTGTGTATTCCAATTTCAATCGGTAGGATATATGGGAACAATCTTATTCTAGAAATACACCATTTATACTATCTTGATATCAATTTCTAAAGTAATATCGTAAACAGAATGTTTTTATACACTGCATTTTCTATATTATGTAGTAAATTATGTACAAAATTGCTGTATCTTATAGTCTTCCCTATATATTACACAGCCAAATGTGCCTCACGTGAAATTCACGTGAATTCTTGTTCACGCGAAATTCACGGGAACCTTTCACGTGAAATTCATGTAAATTTCACGTGAACAGCAAGTCACGTGAAATTCACATTAACATATTCACATGAAAATAATGTGAACAGTGATTCACGTGAATTTCACGTTAAAAGATTCACAGAGATTTCACGTGTTATTTATGTTAAATTCACATAAAAAGTTCCACACGAATTTTAGATGAAAAGTTATTCCCTTTCAAAATTTCACAAGAAAAGATATCGTGAAATTCACACTACAACGTGAACACGTATATCAAGGCCAGTATATTCACACACAAAAATTAACATCAAGGTAAAATTCATTAACCAATTTAAGTTTTGTTATAGGATATGGTTTTCAAGAGCGGATTCAGAAAATCTGCTATTTAAGGTTTGGGAGTAATAAATATTTACCTTTTCGAAAATTATCCCTTGTGATGTAATTAAAAATAATGTGATAAAAATCATTGATTTTCTACAGTTGGTCATCACACTTTCATATTGAAAATGAATTTGCATTGTACTTGTAGTTCCGTATACAGTGTATATAAATGAAATACGTCTCTCCACAGGTGATTTCTGTCATTTTTCCTTATTCTTTTCTCTTAATTTTTGTTCCCCTGATTACCATACTTTGAGTAATTTGAGAAAAGAAATAGTTGCTGGCCACCAGCGATAGAAATCGGGTGACCGCTACACATATGCAGGTGGTGAGAGAGAAAAGAGAGAGAGAGAGATTCCGCTGTCGGTAGATGAGACAGAGTAACTTTTCCGACTGTATATGGTTATGCATATGGTTACTGGAAACTGATACACAGATGGGGAAAAAATGCTATCAGCGGTATTCACGATTCCAAATTCGTATAACATCAATCATTTAAGGAAAACAGTTTTCTAGCATTCGTAAGAAAACGAAATTCAATGTTTATGAGATTTGGATAAATTTTTAAAAAGCTTTACACTAAAGTCAGATTCCGGAATATGTACATGTACGTCACTTCCAACGTTAAAATTGGTCACATGCTGTGTTCTCAGATGAGTCCAGGTTTAACGTTAGCAAAGCAGGTGTCGAGTTTACTGTTGTTTACATGAACGTTTTGCAGATAATTGTGTTCTGGAGAGGTTAGTAGGGGGAGGCATCATGGTCTAGGGTGCGATTAACCACAATTTTCGGTCACAACTGGTCGTTTTAAATGGAACCCTCAATGCTAGGAGGGATATGGACGAAATTCTGCAGTCTGTTTAGCACCATTAATGCAGCAACACAGGCAAGGAGATGGGTTAATTTTACAACAGGACAATGCACGCGCACATACGGTGCGATTGACACAAAACTTTTTCAAACGAACGCCATTGACGTCCTTTATTGGCCCGCTATGTCCCCAGACTCGAATCCAATCGAGCTTTTGTGGGACGAGCTGGGGAGACGTGTGAGCAGCCGCCAGCCTCAGCCTCCACAAGAATTAGGGAGAGCCTTGTTGGAGGAATGGCAAAATATTCCTCAGAGGACCATCCGAAATGTTTGTCAATCAATGTCACGTCGCCTTCGCGCCGTCACCACTGCTAATGGAGGTACTAGTGAACAAAACCACATTTTTGACGCACCCCTCATTGACATTCATTTCAACTATAGCCTCTTTGTGAATAAAATGGTGTTCAAAATCAAAGAATAGTGTTCAGGTAACATGGTTTATAATATACCAATATGAATTTGTTTATTAGATATATGAACAAATTTATAATATATGAAATTATCAAGTGTTGCGTTTTTAAAGTCCGTCAGTATATATAAATGTTTATAAATTAGATAATGAGGAATGCATTGTCATTTAAACTGCCTCATTAGAATATGACAAAACATATCAGATTACTTCCTTGTATTATCGACTGTGTAACTACAACTGAGCTTGTCAATGATCATTGTACATGTTTGCAAAAGGTTATGTTTCTTTCAAACACAATCTTCTTGAACATTCTGCAATTATGTCTAGTGTGCACCATATCTACATGCAATTGCATGTACATATCAAGTTTAGTTACGGTAGATATGGCATATAATGTTTACTTAGACGACTCCTTCGATCATGTTGATTGATAATTCTTCTATTGTGTAAGCATTTCTTTTTCAGAGTTTACAAGAAAGAAGACGATGAAAATGATAAAAACAACCAAGTAAAAACAAATTCAATCAATAAATTATCAGCAGATTGAATACAGTTTTCCTCCCGTTTTTCATGTTCATCTCCACCTGAGATTCAGGGTATTAAAATGTGCAAGAAATCCATGTCAACAGTTTTATGTAAATTTAACATTACAAAATTAATGTGAAATTCACGTGAATTTGATGTGAAATTTACTTGAATTTCATGTGCAATTGATGTTAAAAACTTCATATGAATTTCACGTGAAATTCATGTGAATTTCACATGAAATTTTTTTCGTGTAAATTAACATTTGATGCTCTTTTAATGTGAAATTCATGTTACAATTTTCACGTGAAATTCAGGGGATTTTCACGTGAAATTCATGCGAGGCACATTTGCCTATGTAAATGTAAGCATAAACTGCAGCTTATCTCAAAGTATAGCATGCCAGCGTTTGCAGTTTTTCGCACATCTAATATATTTCTCATAAATTCTACCTGATTTATTTCAATACAGGAGCCTTTTTACCCCCCCCCCCCCCCCCTTTAACATCCATAGTATACAGTTATAAAACAAATATGGGAAAATGAAATGGTTCTCCATGACAAAAAAGCTATTTCCTGAGGTTACGAGGAAAATAGCTTTTCTATCAACGGGGACCATAAATTTGCCATTTCCCGAATTACTCATTCTATAACCATGGTAACTGGTTTATTATATCAAAACAAAGAGAGATTCCGCCACCAGTCCTGTTGTCCTATTCCGTAGTCTGCTAATAACCATACGTCACGGATCTCACGAGTTTCAGAGCGCTCCGCATAATGAGTTCAAAATATCAACGAATATCATAAAGTAGCATTGATTTTGCTGGAAAAATAGCGCATTTTCTAGGAAATAGACTGTTTTATCGTGTTACTTTTATCTAGAGAAAATTTCAGTAAAAGGATACGAAATTCAATATACCACATATACTAGTATCAGAGAGAGATGACAATCTATAACTGTCATATTTGAATCCAACCATAGCTAAGCGACTTTAGGAGACTAATTGCTTTTTATAAACTATATTTTATTCACAAAGTGAATGGGATCGGGCAGCAGGCATAGCCTATTTTAGCCCTCTCCCTACAGCAAGGTCAAAGGTGAAATGGAAATACAAGACACACACACTTACACATAATATTAACAAAAACACTAGATAACACTCATATGAACGTGCACATATATGTAAATGAAAATATAGATAGATAGCTGAGAAAAGTTATGATATACCCACATATAGGATGACTAAACGAAAACAAAAGAAAACAAGTAAACCTAAGACTGAAAATTATTTATACAATTTGAAAGGGAAAGAAAAGTAAAAATATGACAAAGAAAAAAAAACAAATAAAAGAAAAACTGAAAAATATTTATACAATTTGAACGGAAAGAAAGAAAAAGGGGGGGGGGGGTAGTACCAGAGGCTAATTCTTCCGGGGTTACCAAATGTTTGCCATAGAATTAAAGAAACCACCAAAAGTTGCAGCTGGAGAATGACAACTTCGTAACATTAGTATCAGAATATGCAGTTTGAAAATATTTTACAGCCAGGTTGTACAATATGAAGATACACATTATATATATACATGCATGTATATGTATATATATATATATATATTGTATCCCATTAGTCCTTGTGTACATGTACCTCGTATTCGTACATGACATACTCCCTAGCAAGTTTTTAGGTTTTGAAATGTTTTGGAAAATTTACAATTTTAAGATGCTATTTTTAAAAACTAAACAAATTTAAGCGTTATTCAACAATGTAAACCCTTGGCTTTATAGCCATGATGCTAATTATCTGTGTATCAGTTATTGTTACAACAAAGTTGGGTTCAGTTATATGAAGGTTTTGTGATAAAATTTTGATATGATTCACAAAACTTTTAATACACTTGCACTTATATAAGTTTGGTAATTAATACCGCATGACTGAGAACGATGAAAACCGGCAAGGACTTTATCTTATCCATGTTTAACAGATTCATTTTCTATCAATATTTCAAGTGATGATAGACTGAATTTAAAAAAAAACTCAATTCAAAATGGCTGTGAAAAGAAAGGAAATATTTCATTAATGTACAGTGCTGTACACAAATCACAGCATTGTATCGAAGGTGTTAAACGTTTGTGCCTCGTTCCCAACTTTATCACACCACAGTCCATTTAAAAGAATGGGATAAGATAACTGCAGTCTACCTACTGGTCCGTTAAACCAATGCACGTGCAGGTGAGAATCCTTTTTTGTTCCATTTGTCATCTTTCATGTATATTACACGTTTGTTGTTTAGAAAAGTGGCATTATTTTTACGTTCTTTTCAGTCCTTTTATTATAACGCAGACATTGTAACTAATAATCGTGTTATCTAATACTACTTCATACAACTGTCTCCAGAAAATATAATGCAACACAAATAAAACCACAACGATGAATTAGTTTTAAATTGTATTTATGTGTTTAACATTGAAATGTCAATATGTAGGATGATATCATTTGGACTGCATATTTATGTGTTGTATGTACTATCTTTCAAGCACATTTTTTGTGTTGGGGGTATCATGCAAACATTACAGTTAGTGTATGTAATCTATGTTACAGTCTGCCGAGTTACTTATATCCAGACAAGCAAACTGGTGTTTGTTATCAATTTGATTCGCAATCCTGTATAAATTGATTGCCACTTCACAATCTCTAATAATTAAAACGCATGCGCATTGACTTTAGTTAACTTGAGAAGTATATTCCCAAATAAAGTTTACTTGAGAAGTATACCCCAAAAATGTTTGAGAATACAATTATATGGAATTCCATAGACGACTGTCAACATTCAATTGTTTACTGTTCACTGTTTGAACAATTCTATCTGAAATCCCTTACTTGTCTTAAATTTTGATCTGGAACTGATCCCATTTAGAAAGAGAAACCGAAATAACACACCCGAGTTCAAACTGAAAACCAATGAAGCAATTATATACAAACTTCAATTCGTATATTACAGAATATATCAAGACATTTGAATCGCTCCAACGACAATGACAGGCCTTTTATTTACATATACCATATTAAAATGTAGAGGATGTTACAATTAGAAATACATATATCATATATGTAACTGCATTTTCGAGAAAAATGTATACACACGTGTAAATTAATGTTTGGATTCGTTTGTGTCGCATTATTACCCCCTTCCATTCGCATTATTACAGCTTTGATTCGCGTTATTTTTTCTTTGATCAGATAATTACGTCATTGGAAATATTTTGTCCAGTAAGTGTACTTAATAGGCTTTTGTATTGGCCTAGATGCACTACGACCACAAAGATACTAAATATGTCCGACACGCAGCCTTCAATCCTGTCTTATAAAATTAATAGGATTTAACAGCTCATCCCGATGAAGAAGTTGTTTGGTTACGTCTAAATCCTGTCCACAAAGTTTCGTGGAATTCCCTTCAATATCCATGAAAACAGTATTGTTTGATGTAAAATTAGCATGAAAGTTTAATGACTTCCAGAATGTCTAGCTTTTGTATGAATTTTCTGTAAGGAATTACCTCTAATAGCCGTTGATCTTAAAAATACAGACCCTGAAGCGTGCTACTACACCTTCAAAGCGTTTCGTTTCGTTCCGTGCAAACCGTTCAGCGTTTCGTACAGACCGTTCACCGTTCCGTGCAAGAATCGTTCCGTGCTAGAACCGTTCAAGCCACGCCCCTACAAACTTATAGAGCGTGCAAGTCCGATAACTGCTAACATATTTTGGTTTTCTTTATCAATTACTCTTTTTCAATTAGTTTAACAGAATTATTATTATATCTAAATTTACTTCATCACAGAAATGACCTAAAATCTAATGTGATATTTTGCCGAATATACTACGCACTAAAGTATAATATACAAACCCTCCCCCTATATATGGCTGGAGAACTATGTGCAATACGCAATAAAAAAAATGATCAAGTGATAATCTGCGGTAATTATCACTGAATATTTTTGTGGGAATAATGAATTCTAAACAAAGAATAAGAATTTGCAATTTCTGCAACTATAGTTTTAAGATAACAGTCATCTGCGGCAATTTTCACTGCAAGCTTTCGGGGGAAATATCGCGTAAATTTCAGCGAAGTACGAGAACTTTGTAGTGTTAAAGTTTTAACAGATTCAATATTTCCTCTGTTGAAACTTAGTTAAAATCAATTAAATAGTCAACATTATAAAAATAAAATCAAAATATTAAACGGGTGTTTGATTTATTGTAATCAACACAAGTACCACATGTGATGTACAAAGGTGCGATTTATCTACCCCCTCGTTAATTATCCCAAGAAGAAATGAGACCTTTCAGTTAAAACTGAAAGCTATCATTCAGTGATATTCCAGTCGACCGAATGACAGACACATTTCAGTGACCATTCAGTCAGTATGATGCGCATGGACCTTAAAACCTTTGATTGGGCACCTTTCTTAAAACAGACTCAAAGGGTCATTTGTCGAAAGAAGACCGAAGGACTATGTCGCGTAAGTACTACTTATTGCTATATAAAAGGATTTCAAATCTTATAGAAGTTTTGATATCAAAATAAAAGAGGTGTTCATAAAATCATATATTCATTCCAAGTATATCTGTATAATAAGTATGCAAAATATTTTCTTTCACCTGATGATGATTTCCTTTATATCACAAAATCAGGACATGACATTGTAATTTTCAATATACCCGGTAATAGATAACGGTGAATATAGATGACCCCCCCCCCTATTTTCTTTCGTTTTACGACCACCAGAGATCACTAATGTCGATATCAGGTTACCATCAAGGCACAATGTTATACCACCTTAGTGAGACCAATAGTGGAATATGCGTAACTCATATGGGACCCAGTAACACAGAAAAAACATCTATGAGTTGGAAATGGTGCAGAGAAGAGCAGCACGCTTTGTTACTGGGAATTACAGAACAACTACCAGCGTAACCAAGATGTTGGAAGACCTACAGTTGTCAACACTACAAGATCGCAGACGGAAAGCAAAAGTCATCATGCTTTACCGTGTTGTCCACCACCTCGTTGCAATACCATCGCAACCTTATCTTGTATCCAGAGGAGCTAACGTAACAACACAGGAACATCAGGTTCCTACTCCCTTACTCTAGGATACAGGGTCATCAACAGTCCTTTTTTTTCCATCAACCATAAGGCTGTGGAATAACTTGCCATCAGATGCTGTCAACGCTCCTAGTCTAGAGAGATTCAAGAACAGCATCAGTTCCATCAACATGACCTAAACCACTCGTTTTAATTGTAAATAGCGCCGGAAGGGCTTTTATGAGCTGTACATAGTTTGAGTGATGGTTCCCTTGGGTCACGCGCACTGTCATTCGCGATCAGATGGTGGTTTGCGAATTAATGGATTGATTGATTGTTTGTTTTACGTCCCGTCGAGAATTTTTCACTCATATTGAGACTGGAAGAAGAAGAAAAACAACAACAACATTTAGATCCCCTGTATTGATCTATTGCAAAAACTACCGTTATTTAGGGTATCATTTAAATAGATCGTACTTTTTATACGGAGCAAAATAAATACAATTTTATATTATAAAATGTTTTATATACAAGCTGTTTTCAGCACATATGTCACATATGTCAAATATCAGGTAGCTACATATATAATTTTATTTAGCAATTCGTAATTATGCTCGGGCTCGATATGGAGGGGGTTCGGAATCCATAAAAATATAACCAATCAGAACCAGTTTATTTACATGTACTTGAAAAATTTGAATAGCATGTGCTTGGAAAATTTAACGTCGCTCTGAAAATCAAAGAATTTAGTCTATACAGCCGAAACCCTAACTACAGGTTCATAAAAATCTCCTTTAAATGGCATGGAGGAGCAATATATTCGAACGCATCCAACTACTGTGGTGTTGATGGGCCACTCAAATATCAAGAGACTTGGTGTATATATGACCGCTAAACAGGAACGTAATACTTTGCGCCTGAACAAAGACTTTTTTAGAACAGTTATTCGTTCGTGGGGTGGACTAAAAATTCTTAAACTAGCCAATTCCAGGGAGCTGCTAGACTTCCAGGACGGGGATGCTGTGGGCGGAATTTGCTTCCTCCATATAGGGGGCAGTGACCCGACAAGTTCGCGGATCACCCCGCATGATGTTGTCCGCCAAAGTCTAGCAAATGTTTTATTAGTTTCTAAAACCCTTCGTTATACCATTATTGGACAATTGTTTCGTAAACACCCCCAACAAAGTGGGCGACTCTTACAACAGAACAGTAAAGCTATAGACACCAATAAAATGCTTCATGATCAGTGCAGCAATACCAACAATATCATCTTCTGGCATCATCGTGGTTTCTGGGATGAAGAGATGAAATATTTGGCTCATGATGGGATTCATTTAAACAAACAGCAGATGAACAAATACCTACAAAGCATTAAGAGTGCAGTCCTCCATGCCTCCCATTTATAAATATTGACACTAAAACAGGATCAGATAAATATCAGTATCACATATATAAAATCAATGTGACTCTGGGCTCTGTGATTATTTAACAGGGCCAGTTTAAGCCGGGTTCATATTGATTGATTACACATAAAAGTGCAGTATTTACATGGTGCAAACTATACTAAAATACTGAACACTCACAACATTAATTATTGAGTTAATCTGAAGTAATTTAAATCATACGAGCCATGTGCATTTTACATCAGCTACTTTAATAACAAGTTCAGAATCGTCAGTATTGATCAGTTTGAGTGGGAATCATGATGTAATTCCAGTATCATTATAATGATTGGTAACAAGTTTATTTATTTATTTCCTGGCATTTCGCTAAGAATATGGGAAAAATTTTTATTCATTTAATATTAGTTGCCATGCTTCTGTCATTTGATAGCTGCAGCTAAGTTTGTTGAGTTATATACCTCATAGAGTTTGAGAGGAGGGCGCACCATATTTATTTATTCTGAGCTGCAGCTATCTTTATTACATAACATGACCATACTGTTTTGGATACGCACTATGTTAGTATATCAAAAACTTGTATGTTGGGATAATTATCACCACAGCAATTCTCATTTGCTGTTTATTGCAACCTATGACACATTGCCATAGGTAGTTTATATCTGGCAAAATTCCAACATTCCCATGTACTTATTATAGTGAAATGTCACCAAAGAAAAAGTTGCAAAGCACCAAAAAGCAAGCCAGGACTGGTAAGTGGCAGAAAATATCTTCTGTGTCAACCCGGAAGGCGATTGAACCCACGGCAGAGTTCACACAACCCACGACAGAGGTCGCACCACCAGTACAGCAGGTAGACAATGTCATAAATGATCAATTGGCCTTTGCAATCTTAAGGCAGCAACGACAAGTTGGGACTGGCATTTCTGCACGTACTTCTGCTCCAAGTACCTATGCTAGTACCAGTCAGAGCGATTCCAACACATTTCCACAATTTCCTGCACCAAGCACTTCCGCTTGCACCAGTCAGACCAATTCAAATTATTAACACCACCCAGCATCTATTTTCAGGCGAGTCCGTGGCAGATGCATGTACAAACATCAATTACACCTCACACCCTGTTCCCATGACTGTAGCCAATGGCATACCCTTGGGAGCAAATGTTCCCTTTCGTATAAAAACAAAACTTGGAATGATCAATTCATGACCTTAAATATTTTCTTCCAAATTTCAAGGATGAAAACATTTCCATTCAGATTGAAAATAATGTCATTCAGGTAAACTCCCAGACATCCAAGCAGTCAATCTTGTCCCTACACCAGTGGACTTTCTCATTTTCATAGCAATTTACACAGAAAAGTCACCTGAGAAACATGTCACTTTACTGAGATACTGTTACACGGTTAGGGAAATTGGAATCTCCAATGGTGATGATGCATGGAGATACTATGCCGAAAATTTCAGGAAGCTTCATCAATCAGACAAGGTTCCTTGGCAACTCCCTGTTACTGAATATATGGTGAAAGCTTGTACTCTCACTCGCACATTTCGTCCCCCCAAAACGTGCAAAAACAACACAACGTGTCTGTTTCAACTACAATAATGGAACAAAATGTAAATACTCACCATGCTATTTCAAACACATATGTCAACACTGTGGTGAGCAACATCCAAGAATCAAATGTGTCAAAGCAGACAACAATAAACGCAACAGTAAATCAGGTACCAACCACAATAAAGCATGGTTGGTTTGGGGTTTTTTTTTATTTATAGTCGCCTGAGCAATTTTTCAGCTATCCGGCGACTGTTGAGTCCTTCGACATGAACTACAATGTTATGATAAAGACGCACTTGAATTTCTTGTTCATGGTTTTCAATTTGACTTTAAACTTGGATGCACTGTGTTTCACTCAGATGCTGTACACAATAATCATGCTTCTGTAAGGAAAAGGCCTAGAGTAGTCAAGAATAACTGGAAAAGGAGTTGGGTCTGAACTGTATTTCAGGCCCGTTTGCATCTAAACCCTTTCATAACCTTATTTGTACACCATTTGGGCTTATTCCAAAGAAGCTACCAGGAGAATTTAGAATCACCCATGATTTATCCTTTCCAGAAGGTAATTTAGTAAATAAGCATATACCTAAGGATAAGGCAGCTGTTCAGTATGATTCTGTAGAGGATATAATTCAACTTATCAAACTATTTGGGAAACGTGAACTTATGGCAAAGCTGGATATAGAAGATGGGTTTAGAAACATCCCAATTCATCCTTCAGATTATCACTTTTAGATTAGGAGTCCCTCTCAAACAATCAAAAACTATCCTTCCAACCACTTGTCTAACCATTTATGGAATCGAGGTAGACTCAGTACACATGGAAAGTCGGTTACCCGAAGAGAAACTCGTCAACATAGGACAATTATCAGCAAGGACAGCACATAGAAAGAAAATACATTTGAAAGAGTTGCAGTCTCTGATAGGTCTGCTTAACTTCGCTTGTCAAGTGGTCACTCCTGGTCGGGCATTCTTGAGACGTATAATTGACCTGACCTGCAATGTTTCGAAAGCAACTCAAAATATTCAATTTACTTCGGAGGAACGTGCTGACATCAAAGCATGGCAACTTTTCATTGACCATTTTAATGGTAAATCTATTTCTCTTCAGGATGAGTGGTCCTCTTCAAAGAAATTATTTATGTACACTGATGCATCAGGTAGTCTAGAGTATGCAGCAGTATATGGCTCCAAATGGTTTGTTCAACCCTGGTTAGATATTCGTACACAGCATCATATTTCTATTACGGAGCTTTTTCCTATTATATTGTTAGCGGAGGTCTGGGGTCCATGTTTATGTAACCAAAACGTTCTTTTCTTCTCTGACAATATTGCAGTTGTCCAATTTATTAACAAACAGTCATGCAAAGACAAAATATCAATGAGGCTTATGCGTCGCTTGGTGATTGCTGTGATGAAATTTAATATTTTGTTTAAAGTAAAGCACATTCTTGGCAAGCAAAATGTACTTGAAGATTACCTTTCTTCCTTTAAATCTAGGAAGCCAAGAGTTATGCCCATGGTTAGACCAGAGACCAACAATAGCGCCAGACAGCCTGATTCACATATTCGTCTATCAAATCAGCAGTAACTGAATGCTTCTCTGTCTGTATCCTCTAAGTAATTATACCTCAGAAGTTGGATTTTGTACTTCTCAAAATTTTCCATTTTCTTTCCCCATTTCAGAAATGAATATCTGCAATTTTGTAAGGGAACTATTCACACAAGGTTTAAGTCCATCTTCCATCACCTCACACGTCTTAGCTATCAGCTACATTCATAAACTATATGATCCATATGACCGGTCGCGGTAGCTCAGTGGTTAGAGCGTTCGCTTCATAACCGGGAGGTCGTGAGTTCGAACCCCGCTCGTGCCATGGCCGCGTCAAACCTAAGACGAGAAATAGGTAGTGATTGCTCCTTCGCTAAACGCTCGGCATTTAGAAGTGAGAATCACGGGTCTTTCGGATATGACCTTAAAAAACGGAGGTCCCGTGTCACGGTAGGCGTTGGCACGTTAAAGAACCCTCACTGCTACGGCCCTGAGCGCTAAGCATAGGTCTAAATTATTGGTACTTCACCTTCAGCTGGTGACGTCTCAATATGAGTGAAAAATTCTCGACGGGACGTAAAACAAACAAACAAATATGATCCATATGACCCAACCCACTCCTTTATAATGAAAAAAATAATCACAGGAGCCCACAACATAGCAAAATCTTCCAGACTTCAAATCACAAACATATCCTCATCAAACTGCTCTCGGCATTACATCATACAGTTCAAGAGGCTGACCCAAGAATTTTGTTGTCAGCAGTGTTTCTGCCTGCCTTCCATGTCTTTATGCAATTGGGTGAGTTGGTCCCCAGGAACAATACCTCCAACTCCAAAGTAATACAAAAGAATGATGTATCAGTCTCAGACGACAATTCGGTACAGATGATACTGCGACACTCTAAAAATTTGAAAGGTAGCCAGCCAATAGTTATCACTTTGTTAGCCAACTCTTCAAATGATTAATTCTGTCCAGCTCAAGCTTTAAAATTGTACACTGCTCAATACAAACACACTTCTGGACCCTTATTCATCCTCGAATCTGGCACACCTGTCCCTTACAGTTTTGTGACATCCCAGTTAAAACTTACTACAAGTTTCACCTTTGATAGAAATAAATTTGTAAAATTATATATACCTGTTTGCAATTCCAGTTGTAACAATACTATGTTTTAGGCCTTAGTACAAGTATATTAAACATGTCATTGTCTTCAAAAATCAGGATCTCTCTAGTATAGTAAAATTTTTTGTTTTGTTTTTGTTTCTACTTGTTCGAGAAGATCATTGATCAGGCTTTCGGGCGGGGCTGTGATGGATATAAAGTGAAACTGCATCGAAATTAAATGATCTTTTAAAATCGTCTACATTGTATGCACCATCCTTAGGAGGTCATTAACACTCCCCCCCAACATTTTATTGATCGATTGATTAAATATTGTTTAACGTCCCACTCGAGAATCTTTCACTTATATGGAGACGTCACCATTGCCGGCGAAGGGCTGCAAATTTAGGCCTATGCTCGGCGCTTATGGCCTTTGAGCAGGGAGGGATGTTTTACTTGCCACACCTGCTGTGACACGGGACCTCGGTTTTTGCGATCTCATCCGAAGGACCGCCCCAATTAGTCGCCTCTTACGACAAGCAAGGGGTACTGAGGATCTATTCTAACAACCTGGATCCCCACGGGGGCCCACATTTTATCATTATTGTGTGTGTGTGTGTGAATCATCTGTGTGATGGTGTTATATAGCTATACAGATATTCATTTAATATTCTCTTTTTTTATAGGCAACATCAAGATTGACTGAAGATGAGTCTGCAAACACTGGATGATGTCCAAAACGAAATCGAATGGGGAAGCGATACCTACCAACTTTTCGTCAGAAGACGATGACAATGAACTTACAATAATGTAACTGGCTAAAACTGTTTTAGCTATGTTTATTGAAAGTGAAAGATGTTTTGCTCCAATAAAAAAGCAATGAATAAATATTGTTTGAAATTTTCCTCTGTGTATTGGTTTTGATTTGTCATGCAACAGACTTAGATAATCTATGAAAGTTATTTATATGAGCAGTGATAGCAAGAAATGGTTTACTTGGGAGTTTATTGAACATTCACGAAATTAATGCAGAGATAGTGTGTATGACTGAAAATTGAAAGTTACATGAATGTAAACAATTACAGAAAAATTTCTGAATGGTAACTTGAGAAGAACACATTGCTTAATGAAATAAACCATATATAATTGAAACAAACAAACAAACAAACAAAAAACCAATTGGTGAAAGAGACATGAATAGACTAAGAAATGTCAACATAATGTAGGTAAACAAATATAGGAAGCCTAATATATGGCTTATTGGTCACGGAAATATAAAAGACTAGTTATTAAAATTTCACCGAATCCTAGCTGAATGATAACTGAAAGGTGACTGAAAAGTACTTTATAAGTGATGATTCAGTTCACTGAAAGGGAAGATTCCATCCTGTGTATAAAAATGATTGTGATCGAAGACATTAATAGTTGCTATAAATATTGAGTGATCTGCCTGTAAAAACAATTCTTAGAGAAATAAAAACTTGCATGAGGATGGGTAACGTATTTTTTAACAATATTTTTTCCCCATATATATATATATATATATATATATATATAGAGAGAGAGAGAGAGAGAGAGAGAGAGAGAGCCAAATAAGGGCCCAAATGGGCACATACATATAACATACATAATTGGTGACGTAACTAAAGATAACATACAATGAACAGCACAATATTATTATATTCATAGTATTGCAATAGTGAGTCCATCCAGTCAATGTATATTACATATATAAATTGGAAGGGTAAAGTATACCATGATACCAGTTATTTCGACAAAAAATATAAATACCTGATCCTGAAAATCAGGCAGCATGTCAATTTATATCTGAGACACTCTGCACATTTTTTTTCACTGAATAAAATGTGTGAGACAAAAAAAAAAAAAAAAAAAGCTGAGGGGGTCAAAATCAAAGTACAAGCGGAGTGTTCCCAACAATGGCTTCGTAAAACGTGGTGGTCCCCGTCCCGTCTCATTATTTCTTTTACGCAAGAAAAGTTGTTTTTTTTTTCAAAATCTCCCATTAGCATTTCATTACAAAATCTTAATAAACATTAAGTAACTTTTTAGTGGCAAATCATTGCCTACCCATCGTCGTTTATTTTAGCACGTGACATGGCATTGAATGGAGACATAGGGGGTGTAGTACGAATTTAAATCTTCTGTTTCGAAATAATTCAATGGGCACATATTTTAAGCGTCACATTTTGTACAATTTTCTGGAGATAGGTTTTTTCGTTTACAAAGCATGAATGAAGACTGTGTCTCTGAGTGAAACATTATAACGTCGAGTTTCACCAGAAAAAAATTGTCCACAAAAAAAAAATAAAAAAAAAAATACACCGTCGAGCAGGAATAATATTCATAAAAAAAGCATTTATTTTATCTTTGCCATTAAGTCACCTTTAAGTTTATTATTATTATATTTTATTATTATTTTTTTTTTTTTTACGAATTAATGGCACCGTAAAGACCCAAACATCGAAGCGCGCAGGCCACTCCTACCATTTTATCTCAACCATTAAGAACCATTCATAAAGCGTGCAAGCCCCGCCTACCCGGTTGTTGCAAACCCTTTACAATTGAAGAAGTGGGAAGCGTTTTCTGCAAACCGTTCAGCGTTCCGTGCAAGAATCGTGTCGTTCCGTACAGACCGTTCAGAGTTCCGTGCAAAATTCGTTCCGTACAAATGGTGTAGTAGTATGTTTCAGGGTCTGTATATGCCGATTAACAGACAGCGAACTAGTACATGTATGTCAGTTTCATGACACCCAGATCTAAAGTTTCGACTTCCTCCAGCCTACAATGATTTTAAAGAATTCCAGTGAAGTTTTGCTCCTAACCAACAAAATGAACAGGTTTCGATGACTGACTTTGAGAAACAAATACGCAAAAACTGTTGATCCACAGTCCTAAGGTGTCCTTTAAATCTTGTTCACAAGGTAATTCACATACACGTTCAGCAGTGTTACTTCATCTCCTCTGCCATTCGTTGGAAGATAAGAAAATGAACTGGCAAATGCCAGCATGTTATTTGTCCAGTTACAAGGTAAGACTACATAGAAGTAAAATCTTTTGAGTGGGTGAACAGTGTTCTATTCCTATAAAAACAGATCTATAATTCCAGAAATGTGAATCATGAATCATTTTGTGGTATATGCCCAGAAATATACTTGTATCACAACGGGAACAGTGCCCCAGAGCATATCTCATTTCCTTTAAATACTCAAGAAGATTGTGAGTTATTTACTTTCTTCGTTTCAGAAAGACACTAACAAAATGGAAGAAAAAGGTATCACACCAGTACAGAATGAACAAGCCACTCCACCCAGATCATGGCGTCATTACTTGTCCGGACTCATTCTGTTTCTAACCGTGTTTGGAAATATTATGGCTCACAATGTTTCAGGTCTTTATGTGCCATTGTATATATCCAGAAAGTTGTACCCTACAAGAACAGTGCCTGTCTCGAAGGGATCTATATGCATTGTGAACGAAACAAAAGCATCTCCGGAGAGCGAAGCTATTCAGAAGGGGGCTGCCTTGTTCAGCATTTATCAAACTTTAGTTTTAGGAATTCCCGCTGTGATCTCCAACTTGTTTCTTGGAGCGTTCAGCGATCGTTTTGGGAGAATATTTATGTTCCTGATACCAGCTTCAGGTCAATTCATAAGTAAAACAATACTACTCTTCTGCATATATTATGATATCAATATTAATTACATATTGATAGGCGCTGGTATTGAAGGAGTCTCGGGAAGTATTTTGGCGATTGTCACGGCATCGTTTGCGTATATTGCTGACATAACCGAGAAAAACAAACAGCGTTCAGCAGCTATTGCCTACCTGGAGATTGCTGTTGGTGCTGGAGTTGTGGCAGGGAGACTAAGTACGGGATATTTCATTAAAGCAACAGACTATGTTTGGCCACAGATGACTGCTTGTTGTATACTATCACTGTCGATTTTTATTATCATTTTTGTATTGCCGGAGACAAGGACACCGAATACGAAAAATACGATAACTGAGACATCTTGTATGAACTATGTCGGAGCTATATTTTCCTTTTACATCTCAAAAAGTGACGAACGATGGAAATATAATTTATGCATTCTGATTCTCTTTACCACTAGTTTAACCATTGTTGGAAAACCTACAGTAGAAACACTGTACCAGATAAGTCATCCGTTTTGCTGGGATTCTGTAAAGGTGGGGTTGTACGGTTCACTAGCTGGTTTATTCCATAACGTCATCTGCATGGGAATGATAAAAGTTCTCCATCTCTGTTTGAACGATGAAGGAGTAGCCATTCTTGGATCTATCTCGGGAATAAGCGGTTTCGTTATTACAGCTTTAGCTACTACGGATATTGTTTTGTATATCGGTACGAACAACTTATCACGTACGATATCCATTACAAACTTATTTTGGTTAAGTGAATTAACGAATCTTTATATACTGTATATTTTCGTGCACGCTAATTAAATGGTAATTGTGCATAACTCAATGATTTACTAAACTTTGAGACATTTAAAATGGGGTTGTTTATTCATGTCGAATTAAAAAATGCAGGACTCGCTAAACAGGGGTAAATATATTATTAAAAATATAGAATACTTTTTACGTACATGTACCTTTTTGTGCTTTTCGTCTACTCTTCAGTGATTGCCCCCTGGGGATCCGTGTTGATAGAAAAGATCCTCAGTACCCCTTGCTTGTCGTACGAGGCGACTAAATGAGGCGGTTCTTCGGATGAAACCGCAAAAACCGAGATCCGTGTCACAGCAGGCGTGGCACGTTAAAGATCCCTCCCTGCTCAAAGGCCATAAGCGCCGAGCATAGGTTTAAATAGCCCTTCACCGGCAATGGTGACGTCTCCATATGAGTGAAAGATTCTCGAGCGGGACGTTACGCAATATATAATCAATTAATCAATCTGCAGTGATTTAAAAAATGTGCTATTCCAAACGTTTCCTTTAATATAATGCAGCATGCATAACAGTAGAGCAATTCACACCTCTAGTCATAAAATGTTCTTGAAGTGAAAATTCAGATTTCTTAGGTGAGGCACTTTTTACTTACCTTTACTTCATCTCTCGTCTGCTGAACATAGACCTAATTCGGACCACCGTCTCTTAGTTATGGGGACGCGGAAGTACTATATGACTGGTTTTCCACAATTACAATGCAAGGAGTGTAATCGAAATATCGAAATGTTTAAATAACCACACATACACAACAACACAATGCACGGGTAATTGCATGCTGTAAATATCACTATCGAATATTTTTATATGTAAAATGCTTAAATATTCACGTTTTATGTGCGGAAATTTTAAAGCGGTGATATTATGAGGACGTACTCAAATATGTTTTAAAAATAGTTAATTTTATAGATTTTTCTGAAAATACCTGTTCCGTACGTATTTTGACTAAGTAAATATATACTATACACAACACATTTTCGAATTTTCGATCAATTCTTTAGAAAAGTGTATGTCGGTAAACCTTTTTGCAATATATAGGATTAATTCCAAGATGATTTCATTTTTGGGTAATTCATGGGGCCAAACGAACTTAGTTCTTTATATTCACAATAAAGAGCGTTATCTTAGAAAAATGATACAATGGATGACTTCTTTGTACATAACTTTAGTGGATATTTAATTCTTGTTTTCCCTGTTATTTTTTTTATTAGTGTATCAATGGTCTTTATAGTTAATTCATCTTTATCACCTGGAAAAGAAATCGGAAAGGTTTCTAAATACGAATTGTCTTAAAACAACATTAAATGACCAAGATTATCATTTTAAATTTAGCATTTTTTGGTATGACATACATTTGTTTACAACTTCTATATTTCAGCGGCAGTCACAGGCGGTGGTTCCGTTTTACCTCTTCCAATGATTCGGGCCATCATGTCGAGAATGACATCACCAGATAAGCAAGGTTTTCTTTTCATCATTGTGTAATGCTC
This sequence comes from Ostrea denselamellosa, assembly GCA_024699665.1. Lineage (NCBI taxonomy): Eukaryota > Metazoa > Mollusca > Bivalvia > Ostreida > Ostreidae > Ostrea > Ostrea denselamellosa. The sequence continues at coordinate 8,441,837 of JAMZEH010000005.1, read as the reverse complement.
TCTGTTCGTTATCTTCACTTTTTCTTGACTTAAATGTTTCATATTGGATGGCAATCTCAACACACTGTATAGTTTCACAGTTTATATATTTTGAACATGAAAGGAAATGTATGATTGATTGACTGTTTGTGGTTTTACACAGTTATGTCAATATTTCAACCATTTTACGGCGCTTAACGAACTGCATTATGTTGGGTAGTGTTGTAGAGTTTCCCTGACGGTCCCCAGTGAGCCTACTCTTTTTCTAAGATCAGGGAAACGATCTTTTAGCATGCCAAAGGGGTTGTGATCCTTGCCACGGGGCACCCTTTAACGTCCCATCCGACGATCGTAACAGTTAAAAATATTTAAACTGGTAGCAAAAATCTTACATACAAGCAGTTTTATTTTAAATGCATTCGTACTACAGCATTTAGATTTTGCTGTAAAATTTGCATTCTTGCAAAATTTAATAATATGATTATCAATCTTTGTAAAAAAAAGTTTTGCAGTGGATTGCACATTATTAAAGGGTATATTTCCTATGGGCGAAAAATCACTACATTCTAAAAGAAAGTGGTAAATAGTTAATGGACAGTTACAAGATGGACATTCAGGCACATTTAAAATGAACTACATTTCTCTCACAGGTGCCCTTTTTGGTGGAATCGGAGGGATTGAAATAGCATGCGGTGTTATAGGAAATCTGACTTTCAACGCAATCTACTCTCACACCGTTTCATTCTTTAGGGGAACTGTGTTTTTTGTGATGGCAGGCATTATTCTTACATCTTTACTCCTGCTTGTGTACGTTTGTATAACCATAACCATTGATTTCATTTATGGCTCAGAAATACTTATTTAATCATCATTATAGTTGTGATCCCTTTGTAATACCCACCTGCGCTTCAAAAATGTAGTGCCCTTTCTTTTCATTTTTAAATCTTAAATTTGTAGTCATACTTGTAGCAATTTTCTGTTCATCAAATGTAACCTCATTTCAGTGTAACTGTTCTGTTTGTTTGTTTTTTTTTACAGGATCCTTACAATTTTCTCACGACAAGCTCCAATCTTATCAAGCAAAACAAACGTACTGGAAGACGTTAAGCAACAAAATAAGCAAGCTTATGAAATATCGACAATTAACAGAGATACCGTAAAGACACATCTCTAGATCTGTGTGTAACATTTAAAAGCCATTTGGATGTGTGTAAGGTAACGCATTTAGAATTTATTTGGACTTGTGTAAGGTAACGGCATTTGTAGTTCATTTGGATGTGAAATTCTTTAAGATTAAATTCCTACAGGATTGCGAAATGACGTAAGTTATGATTGAACGATTTCCATGTATTCAGAATAGATGTCGCATATGTGAATCGACAACCAAGCTTGGTATTTAAATACAGTGTACAAATTCTTTCATAAATCGGATGATAAATAAAATATATTGTATCTGTCATTCACTTTTCAAGATGTTGTTTTCACAATCTATACGGCCCATCCATTTATCTCTATCTTACCTGCAAATGATGGAGAATACATTATCAAGATTTATACCAATTCATTAGAAATAGATTACACTGCATACAAAACTGTACACAAAAATGGGTTTACTCTTAATCCAAACCGTTTCGAATTATTGGTAAATGCTTCACTAAAAACTTATGCTGTCCTTTCGATTTATTTAAAAAGTGATTCTCCCCGAGAATTTTATTTTTTCAAGTGTGTTGTAAATACGAGCATTTTAATTATTTAACCCAATTTTTATGGTTTTCGTTGCAAGATCAGATTGAGATAAAATTCATGTAACAGCGTATGATGTTCAGCAGGTGGTATACATGACAGATTCAACATTTTGTAGTGTGCTTCCAGCGACGTATTTGTCACCACTATGGGAATAGTTCTTACTACCGTAGTAAATGCATTTCCATTATATGCTGAAATGCGTAATTGCTCCTTCATCCAGATCAAAACGTAAATTACTTGACCAGTTCATTATGTTTTTAAGACCTGTTTGGATAGTATACATGTATTTTGTGTTACAGTACTTGAAGTGTTTATATACCATAGGATATAGTCGAAATTGTGTGATTGATGGATTGTATATTATTCAACGTCCCTCCAGAGAATCTTTCACTCATATGGAGACGTCACCATTGCCGGTGAAGGGCTGCAAAATTTAGTCTATGCTCGGCGCTTATGGCATTTGAACTGGGGGAATCTTTACATGTCACACCTGCCGTAACAAGGAGCCACGGTTTTTGCTGATCGACCGCCCCATGTAGTCCCTCGTACATATACGACAAATATGGGATGCTAAATACCAATTTTACCCGGATCACCACACACATGGCTGTGGTCAGTGCGCTAGCGTTACATCTGTGAGACCCGGTTTTGATTATCAATCCCGTCGTACCATGTGTAGTCAGTGTTTCTGCGCTAAGCAGAAGTGTATGTCACGCATGCGGCAGTTTATTTCAAGCTGGTGACGTTTCTATGTGAGTGAAAAATTATTGAATGGGACGTAAAATAAGGACAGTGTGCTTGGACTACAGGGATATTTTCATATGCAATAAGAGAAACTTGTTTTTTGGGGCGTTCAAAAATATTTTAACAAATACAGCATGACACTTCTAGGCAACCCCGTGGGGATCCGGATTAGAATAGATCCTCAGTACCCCTTGCTTGTCGTAAGAGGCGACTAAATGGAGCGGTCCTTCCAATGAGACCGCAAAAACCGAGGTTCCGTGTCACAGCAGGTGTGGCACGTTAAAGATCCCTCCCTGCTCAAAGGCATAAGCGCCGAGCATAGGCCTAAATTTGTAGCCCTTCACCGGCAATGGTGACGTCTCCATATGAGTGAAAGATTCTCGAGCGGGACGTTAAACAATATTTAATCAATCAATCAATCTAGACCCTTGACCACTTTTTCCACCAAAAGTCAAATATTGATGATAGCTAGTAAATACAAGAGGCCCACAGACATCCGTCTCTTGATTATAAGTTAAAAGTATCACTAGTCCAATCTAGAAAAAAAAATCCTTTTCTGCATATCTAAAAGTCTTTTAAATCAAATTTTAATGCTCGGCAGCAGTACAAAACGAGGTTTGTTCTTCAACACAAAAGCCTCCGATAGTGCCCATATTGGTGAAATATATAACGTAATGTAACACGTTACAATAACACTCTATATTACTCTTTTTGGATCTGCCATCGAGTTCAAACCCTGGAGTTGTGAATTTCACATTTTCTGCTTTACCTAAATATGCATTTAGTGTTGATAGAGGATCAGCAAAATTAAAGTAGAGGTCTTTCAAATGATAACGACAATAATTTCCACAACAGGTTTGGTCCCACCCTGGAGCCAAAACCCATACTCTTGGAATCATAGAAATTTATAATCTGTATAGGCAAATTCACGTTTTAATTGCTGACAATATATACAAATTTGAGATTTAACATTAACATTGGTGAAAATTTTTATTTTCACTACCTTTTCACAAGATAAGCCAGCGCTTTACATCAATATGCATATCATAGTAATAACAGAAAAAATTCATATGGAATGAAATCAGTGTGCAAATCGTATACGAAAATACATTTGTATAAATATACAAAAAGTGCATTAATTTCATGATCAGTCTTAATCAAAGTTTCAATAACTTGAATGATGCACAGAATCTTACTAATTTTTCACCAGTGTAACTGACATAAAAACATCAAATTACAACATTTGAAATGATTAGTATGACATGAGGAAAAATTTATACATACGACTTCGATTGAATTAGTAAATCAACCATTCTAATAATTAAGAAATGAAGTTCATTTCTGAAAATACATGAGGAAATTAACTGTGACGCTTTACGCCAACACACCTTATGAAACGCCTTATCAGATCCGCTGCAGAAGATGCTACATAGGGTTACAACTTAAGCCGCATCACCGACGTTAAAGAGTGCATGGGGCAGACAGAAGCATTCATTTCATTCATTCAAATACCATCACATTTTACATTGGTATACAGAAATTATAAATATATTTGTTACATATAGTGTAATGAAAATACACATGAGCAATGGAAATCTAAAGTGGCGTTTCATAAATGTGAAATGTGAAGCTGACTCAACGTCAACACTGGACACGGGTCTTGTTCTCTGACGAGTCCAGAATTAACGTTTGTAATGTTGTACTTAGATATTTGTGTCCTTGAACGTGATAGATTCGGCGGAACACAGCTGTACAGTAATATGGTCTGGGGTGTGATTAAATTTTCGCTCACAGTTGGTCATATTAAATTGATCCTTAACTGCTAGACGGCATGTTTATTAAGTTCTGCAGTCCATGTTGCACAGCATATAGGCAACACAATGGATTGAATTATCAGCGGATCAGCACATTTTTTTTTGTATGCTGCCCCGCACTTAAAAACCGATTGAAAATTTGATTGTTTGTTTTACGTCCCGTCGAGAATTTTTCACTCATAATGAGACGTCACCAGCTGTAGGTGAAGTACAAATTTAGACTTATGCTTAGCGTTAAGGGCCGTAGCAGTGAGGGTTCTTTAATGTGCCAACGCCTACCGTGACATGGGATCTCCGTTTTTAAGGTCCTATCCGAAAGACCCGTGATTCTCACTTCCAAATGCCGAGCGTTTGGCGAAGGAGCAATCACTACCTATTTTTCGTCTTAGGTTTGACGCGTCCATGGCACGAGCGGGGCTCGAACTCACGACCTCCCGGTTACGAAGCGAACGCTCTAACCACTGAGCTACCGCGACCGGTCACATTTGTGCGACTACTTAGTAGACTTGTGTACAGCAGCCGCCAGCCACAGAATCTACAATAACTTGGAAGGGCGTTGTTGGAGAGTGGCAGAATACTCCTAGAAGGACCGAACGCGTCGTTATTAATGTTAATGGTGGGCTTGCCAGGTATTGGTGACCATAACGCCCCCTTTTTTTTCATTAAACATGTAGCCTCTTCGGGAATAACAATGGGTCAATGTATATCAGACTTCAACCATAAAAGATTATATACCACAGATAATTGTTTATTGAATAAATAAATAGCACAGGAAATGGGAAATATTTTTCACAATACAGCGCGAATTATTTCCCCTTGAATACTGGGGCGCACATGCTGCGGTCTTCAATTCAAAGCGTCAATAAGGACTAGATAGAAAATTGTTATGATAACTAATTAAGGATTTTTATCTTCAAAGAATTGAGTATACTTCCTGAAAAATAACAACGAGTATATTAATTTTAGTCTCGGATTACATTCCTGTATTCCATGTGATAGTGGAAATATAAAATTAACCGATGAAATGACCGCAAGGGTCAACTCGTACCCACCTTTCCTCCAAGATTTAAAGCTTTAAATTGTTTTTTATTTTGCTTGTCAAGAATTTTCAGACAATCTTCTCCGCCCCCCACCCCCCTTCCGAAAAACGATGCTTTGCGTTTGATTATATTTATTACAATACCACATGCTCTCGACGTGCTTTTTATTCCTATTTCTGTTGGTTACATCTGAAAATGTCGGTATTAATTGCAACTTCGACAGAAATAAACATCAAATACGGATGTGACGTGCCACTTCCCCAATCTTACAATTTGACGAAATGTACATTTCGAAAATATGCTCTCCATAATCTCGAAGAAACTTCACCTTGTTTCCATCATAGATATAATAAAATCTTGCAAAAAACAAAACAAAACAAAAAAACAAAAAAAACCCAAAAAACCCTGAAACTTTAGTATACCTGTTAATACTATTTGAACCACATCGATAACCTCGCCTCATCTTCCGGTGCAAGGGGAATAACTGCAAAATTTTGAGCTATTATCCACCATTTTTTGAATTGTATTTTTAACGTTTGTCAGAATATTCACATGCACCTGTTGCGGTATGTTGACATATATTGAAATACCACAGGTATGTCGACAAAAAACTGTTATTTAATTTAACTTTTGGGACACTTATGTTTCACTTCATGGATATGCATACATTACTCAACAAACTGAGACTTGTTGAGACTGAAATTAAGCTCGTCTTAGTTTGGTAACCGCGGGGCCCGCTGTTGCTACAGTCTGTTTACATAAGATTTATACCAGATAAAACCACACAGTTTAATTAACTGATTGGTTTTGCATGAATATTTTTATGTTAAAAATTGATGGAACTCAAAATTAATACCTTTTTCAAATGTCAGTTGAATATCACTTCAATTACATTAGCTAAATTCAAGCTGAACCAACTTTAAGTACTCTATTTTCCCTGGACTGAACGTAGTATCTTTACAACAAGCTTTTTATTTGTTACCTATTGTCTTACCTTGTCTTCAGCTCCAGTCCTTAGCAAACGCCTTCCGCTGTACATGCTGTGGGGTTTTTAAAAAGTTGTCTACAATGCCAACTTTGTAACCAAACCCAACGAGGGGGCATGAAGTCTATATACTGCTAACTGCTCCAGATTACTTGAACTCCTACCTGTGGCCGTGATGAAATGTGTTCCAAATCTGAATATGTATGATTACTACGGAAGCTGGTTGGTGCCAGTGTGTAGAATTAATATTGATTTAACTTGTGGTCACCGCTTCATTTATGTTGCGGCCACCACGTAATTGAACTGGCGGACGCCACCTATTATCAAGTGGTCGCCATATAAATTTACTGGCAGTTTACTTCATTTATATGGCGACCGCCATTTAATTCAACTGGCGCCAGCCATTTCATTTATGTAGTGGTCGCCATTTCACACATGACAAGACGACTATCAATTTAACAAAAGTACTTCGCTTCGTATTGCTCTCTCTCTCTCTAAAACACCTTTATTTACTTAAACCTCTCTCTCTCTCTGAGTTTAAACTCGTACACAGACACCTAACATCTTTTTTTTTCTTCTTCAAAATGTTGGGAAAGCCGGAGGTGAAATTATCTTCTAACATTGTCGACAAGCAAAAATGGAACGTAAAAAATTAACATTGCTCAAATTTGATATTCCTTAATTGTAGGGGGGGGGGGGGCAAACTGTTCGTCCTTCAATTCATCAGTTTATTCAAATCCATTTTTACCACAAAAATAGTAGGATGGGTGGGGTCAATCTGCCAATGTATCTTCTGTTGCAACTGAAAATAACTTTGATTTGCATGTAAACATAGCAGAAAATCAACGTTGTCAAAAAGGTGGAGGGGACAGCATCCTAGTTAGTTGGTATATTAAATACATGTTAATATTTTCTCGTGCGTCCATCTATATATCGACATATTATATCACGAACATTCGTATAAGTCTATAAATTGACAATAAGATCGACAAACGACAATGCTCTTAATTGTATAATACATACTTATTACTAATTATTGGCTATCACGGGAGTTGGATCCCTTTCATTTTGGGAGAGACACAGAGAGAGAATAGCTGGCGGCTCTCTGATGAATTAAGTGGCGGCCGCCAGTTAAATTAATATTAACTCTATACCATGACACCTACCGCTTTCCGTAGGTTACACATTTCTTGTATCGGCTAAATCTGAACAATGATGCCACATAAATACACGCTCGAATTCATAGAAATCTTTGTCAACAGAATTCTCATAATACCATTGTGTGAGCAGATATTTTTGTCATTTATTTTCACCTTTTGCTTCGTTTTGAATCAAGAATTTGTAGAGCTCTCACAGGACCGCATTGTAATTCTTTTTACCACTGGTTATCAATCAGTGTGTCGGTATAACACGGTTCTACACTGTAAGCCATAATATTCAAGACATTTATCAGACTCTAATTGTACATGAGCACAGACTACGAACCATTCTTTAGAATGGATAACTTGGATGAGAATGTAGTGCATTAAAGAAAATATTCTTTGAATCTACCAGCAGCATATGAAATCGATGTCTTCTGAATTTCAGATGCCTAGTTAATGAGACACATGTAGGTGGTAACGAGGAAATATCATGGTGAAATTCATTAAGGAATGAAGCTAATTTTGACATATGATATACGATATAATGTAACTTGGTGCAGTTTACGCTTTATAATCCGTGAGACAAAATTTTGTAATATAGTGTATTAGGAATCCCAATTATGACATACTCTGTATTTAACAAATATGACATGTAAACATTTTTAACGATATGTGATTGTTTTATTAATTGATTGATTGATTATATATTGTTGAACGTCCCGCTCGAGAATCTTTCACTCATATGGAGACGTCACCATTACCGGTGAAGGGCTGCAAAATTTATGCCCATGCTCGGCGCTTATGACCTTTGAGCAGAGAGTGATCTTTAACATGCCACACCTGATATGATGACACGGGGACTCGGTTTTTGCGGTCTCATCCGAAGGACCGCCCCATTTAGTCCCTCTTACGACAAGCAATGGGTACTGAGGATTTTAAAGATGATTGACAACATTAAAGTTGTAAGAGCAAGTTTGTGAACTTCACCATATTTATTAATGAATATATAATCCTATGTGTTTGTTTAAATGTTGTTTTACGTCCCATTTGAGAATTTCATCAAACATGTAGAGACGTCACTAATTTTAAGTGAAATGTCATTTGACTTATCCACGACGTTTATAATCAGGGCTGAAGCAACAAGCATTTTTTTTTTATCGTTCCAAATACCCACTTTACATGTAACCCATGATTTTGGCGCTGTCGATGTTTACCGTCATAGATTTGATCCGGAATTGATTGTGAAGTGAGCGCCCCACTAGACCATCACAACCGGTTGATTGGTAGGATCTTTGTTTTACGTCCCGTAGAGAATTTTGTACTCATATTGAGATGTTATCAACAGTTTGTGAAGTATCCCAAATTTAGACCTATTTTTAGCACTCAGGGCCGTAACAGTGAGGGTTTTTTAACGCACCAGCGCCTGCGGCGACATAGGACGTTCCTTTTTAAGGTCATATGCGAAGGACCTGTGATTCTCACCTCCAAATGCCGAGCATTTGGCGAATTTACCTACATTTTGTCTTAGATTTGACGTGGTCATGGCACTAGTCGAGCGAGGCTTGAACTCACGACCTCCCGGTTACGAAGCAAACGCTCTAATCACTGAGCTACCACAACCGGCGTGAGACCTATATTATAGCGTTTTGATAATGAATATGACACCTAAGTAATAATTAAGATATTCAATGTATAAAGGTCAAACTTAATATCTAATAAATGGGATGGCGGGACTTTCGTAATCACCACTAAAATATTTTATAGAGAAATTATATTTTCATACATATCTCTTGGCAGAAAGTTAAATTAACGCTCTCTTTTTTGAAAATACATGTCCAATGCATAAAATAAAATTGGCAGAAAGTTAAATTAACGCTCTCTTTTTTGAAAATACATGTCCAATGCATAAAATAAAATTGATCGTCCCCAACCCCCCACCCCGAAAATTTGAGTTTCTTATTCTATTAACGGCAGATATAACTCTTCCATATTGTCTCAAATGCAAAAATACCGGCTTCTAATCATTTACAAGTCATGCCAATTTGGTCTACTTCTTTTGGTTTATTATTTAACAAAAAACTATTTTATTTTGATTTAAGAAAAAAAATTCAAATCGTTCAACCTTATTTCGTGATAGGAGACTTGAATATGAGGCAAGTAATATATAGGGATAAAGAATGTCAGACTGGATTTAGATGCCGAGACCTTTAGGTATCGGGTGTTGTGCGTATATATATATATATATATATATATATATATATATAGTACGTATCAATAATAGTTAGTTAAAGTATCTAGAAACTCGAATAAATTTTTGGACAAATGAGAAAATGTTCTAGTTTCAACTCGAAACAGGAGATTCATTATCCCGAAATACATAATTATATATGACAATTAAAGGTATTAGGTTTAGTACGCGGTTTACAAAACATGGACATTGACAGATTATGGAACTCGCGCGTTACGGGGAAATGTATACCAAACACGGATCATTTTTACTGTGTATACAAAACACAGATTGTTTTTACATGGAAATACATTTCCCATGAGTAATTCACGGTTTTGTGATAAAGTCAACTTAGTTTATAAAATGACAAAAAAAATCTAATATATATATATATATATATTACTATTAACTTGAACCTTCAATTAGAATTTGTTGTTTTTTTTGTTTGTTTTGGTTTGGGTTTTTTTTTGCTCTTCTAAAGGTATACATAAATCTATTGTTTGTTTTACGCCCCGTCAAGAATTTTTCATTCTTCTTGAGACGTCACCAGCTGTAGGTGATGTACCACAAATTTAGACCTATGCTTAGCGCTCAGGGCCGTAGCAGTGAGGGTTCATTAACGTGCCAACGCCTACCGTGACACGGGACCTCCATTTTTATCCGAAATACCCGTGATTCTCACTTCTAAATGTTTGGCGTTTGGCGAAGGAGCAATCACTAAATATTTTTCGTCTTCGGTTTGACGCGGCCATGGCACGAGCGGGGCTCGAGAACTCACGACCTCCCGGTTACGAAGCGAACGCTCTAACCACTGAGCTACCGTGACCGGTTCTGGAAGAGAAGTTAAACTATCATACAAACAATCAAAATCAAATAAATATGAAATATTTTGGTATATAGTACTAATCAGTATTTTTTTCTACTTGTAAACTTTGCTACTGACAGAAAGCTAAAGAAAACATTTATAAAGTTATCTGTTAGTAATGGTTGTTTTGATGGTAATCATTCTCAAGGAAATGCGTGTTTTCTGATAACAGTTAGTAAAGGTATTGTTTATATAATATACTTTAGTGAAATTAACGAGATACACACACACAGATATATATATATATATATATAAATACATACATACAACAGAAACCATTAAAACTGTTTAGCGTTGACTTTAAATTGGGGGCATCAGAGGGTTTGACGTGTTGTGAAGTGAATAAAATTTTTACATCACACTATATCTTATTTATGACATATCTCTATATCCAGACAAGTTACGACCATTAAATTCTCAAAGTTCAATAAGGCATACATGTTTGTCATTTTAAGCAGAAATATTTCATTGTTGGATCCAGGATTTCATGTAGGATCTTTTAAAAACTCCACACTAAATCATATTAATATGCGAATATTTCAAAGTTAGTAGAATTAAAAAAATCCATTTAAGTATATTGGCCACAAATTTTGAACTATGCTTAGCGCTAAGGGCCGTAGCAGTGAGGGTTCTTTAACGTGCCAACGCCTACAGTGACCTATTTTAAGGGTCATATCCGAAAGACACGTGATTTTCACTTAGCGTTTGGCGAAGGAGGAATCACTACCACTTTTCGTCTTAGGTTTGACGCGGCCATAGCACGAGCGGGGCTCGAACTCATGACCTCCTGGTTACGAAGCGAACGCTCTTACCACTGAGCTACCGCGAAATTTTCCGTGAATTATGAAATCCTTGTAATTGTTTCCTCGCATTATTACAATGCAAAATTTACCAACTGAAGACTACATTTCTTTCAAAATACAAGTTAATCCTTATTTCATATAAATTCTTTAATCCCTATTTCATATAAAAAAAAATTTAATGAAATTAATTAAAAAAAAAACCGAATAAGTTTAATATTCCCAGGTTCAGATCTACGAGCTCGATTAGTATTACTTCAGAATATATTAACCACCACCCCGTTTGCATTTTGATCCCTTTGAAAAACATCCTCTAAAGATACATCATTGTTCTAAATTCTGTGTTCAAGATGTTATTCGGTAAAATATGCAATATCAAAGTCGAAATTGCATTAAATTAACTTTGTTTCTTAAGTTTCAAATCCGGGTTAGAATAGGCCATCAATACCCTTGCTTGTTGCAAGAGGCGACTAAATGGGGCGGTCCTTTGGACGAGACCGCAAAAAAAAAAACCAAACCAAGAAACAAACAAACAACAACAACAAAAAAACCAAAACCAAAACAAACAAAAAAAACGGAGGCCCCAGATCACAACAGGTCCGCCTCGATAACGATCCCTCCCTGCTCTAAGTTCGTAAGAGCAGAGTATATACCTAAATTTTGTAGCCCTTCATCGGCAATGGTGACATCTCCATATAAGTGAAAAAATCTGGAGCTGGACGTGAAATAACATACAACCAACTAAGCTTCGAATGATTAAATGAATAATGCCAAGGGCACTTTCATATATTGCATGAACCGAAATTAGAGTCACTATCGCCTTATTGCAAGATTAATTGAAAAAAAAAAGAAATCTAGAAATCTTTATGTTTAATGCCATACTTTGGGCATAATGAAATCCTTTTTTGAGGAACACATTTATCGTCTTAATTGATGGGGAAATATTTCGTTATCTTAATAAAGAATTCTGAACGACTAATTTGCCTACATGGTAAGTAGGAATTTCCTATTGCTGCTCAAATTATTAACTATGTTGATTGATTGAATGCTTGTCTGTATTAATAATAATAATAATAATAATAAATTTATTTTGTAAAGCGTAAAGTCCATACTGCTCTAAACGCTATTTAAACAACAATAAAATAAGTGAAATGAGGTATATAAAAACAGATCATAGTAGGTCCCAGATTAGTTGTAGCATGTGAACAGATGAGTCTTTAATTTAGATTTGAAGGTACAGAGACTGGTGGCAGTTCTGATATCATACGGAAGAGCGTTCCACAGTTTAGGGCCAGCAACACTAAAGGCTCGAGTTTGAATCACCGTTGAGGTGGTAAATGGCACTCGTAGTAGGCTCTGGTCACTGGACCGCAGTATTCTGGAGGGAGCATAAGGTGTTATGAGTTCTTGCAGATAGGATGGGGCTGTGTTGTGTACTGTTTTGTACACCAACACCAATGTCTTGAAGATGACTCTTTGCTGAACTGGAAGCCAATGGAGAGAGCGTAGTACAGGTGTAATTCTGTCATATTTGCTGGTGCCTGAGATGATTCTGGCAGCAGCATTTTGGATAGATTGAAGCCGCTGGATCTGCGTTGATGGTAAGCCGCAAAAAAGAGAGTTACAGTAGTCCAGCTTTGTTGTTATAAAGACATGGACAACATATTCTAACGATTCCCTGTCTAGATATCTTCTCAGCTGACTCAGGTTCTTAAGGTGGATGAAGGCACCTCTGCACACTGATGATATATGTGCCTCCATGGTTAAGTGTTGGTCAATTGTTACACCAACTCCCTTGGCCTTAGCAACAGGAGTGATAGAATCGTTTCCTACTTGCAGTGATGGTATGTGCAGCTTAGATGCCATTTGTTTTGAGGATATTACTAGCACCTCGGTCTTGTCTGTGTTGATCTTGAGGTGATGTTGAGCCATCCAGGTTTGAACTGACCTCAAGCAAGACTCCATCTGACTGACTGCAAGAGCAACCCGTTGAACTTTAAAGCTGATATACAATTCATTGTCGTCAGCATACATGTGGTACAAGACATTGTTCTTTCTGAGAAGGGTCCCCAGGGATGATGTGTAGATGTTGAATAGGACAGGCCCAAGGACCGATCCCTGGGGGACACCGCAGCCCAACTCAGTGGCACCAGATTTTGCCCCCTCACTTTGACAATCTGGGTCCGATTGGTAAGATAGGACGCGAACCACATGAGCACAGTGTCCTTAATTCCAAGGTCCTTGAGTATTTGTAGCAAGCGTGAATGATCCACAGTATCAAAGGCAGCCGATAGGTCCAACTGCACTAGCAAGACAGCTTTCTGCTCTCCAATGGCACAAACCACATCATTGTGAACTCGCAGAAGTGCCGTCTCAGTACTATGTCCCTGACGGTAAGCACTTTGGAATGGCTCGAGTAGATCATTCTCACTGAGGTAGGTATGTATCTGTGCTGCTACAACCTTCTCAATTAACTTGGATACATATGCAAGGTTGGACACTGGCCGGTAGTTCTTTGGTACATCAGGGTCTAGTGAAGCCTTTTTCAGAAGTGGTGTCACAATAGCTCCTTTGAAAGATGTTGGGAAGGAATCACTCTCAAGTGACTTATTTATGATGGACGTGATGATGGGAGCGAGAGTTGTGACCTCTTGCTTCACAAGAGATGTGGGCAGAGGGTCAAGTTCACAGCTCTTGTTGGCAGATGACATTATCAACTTCGTTACTTGATCTACAGTAACATGTTGGAAATGACCAAGTTCGGTTTCGTCTCCGAGTGCTGGTAGTTCTACAAGTGGATGGTGGTAGTCGCATGTAATGGAGCTGCGAATACGTGTAATTTTTTGTACAAAAAAGTCACTAAACATGACAGCCAGATCTGATGGTAATTTGTCAGCAGGCAATGGAGTGACCGAGTTTCTACCAAGCAGCTTGTTGACCACCCTGAAAAGCTGCTTACTGTCACCTTTGTTATCATGCACCAAGGTCCTGTAATGCTGGAGCTTAGCCGTATCTAGGAGCATGTTCACCTCTTCCCTGCGCTGAATGTAAATCTTTCTGTGTACCGCGAGTCCTGATTTGCGCCACATTCTCTCAGCTTGTCTGCGTTTCTGCTTCGCCTCTCTGATAGAGCTGTTGTACCACTCAGATTCTGGCCTGATGGTGATAATGCGAGTTCTGCAAGCTTGTCCATAATGGACGAGAGTTCACTGCTATAGAGATCTGTGAGGTTAGTGAGTGACATCTCAGTTGCAGCCGATGTGCAAAGAGAAGAGCTGATGACAGCTTGACTGAAAGTACTGGGATTAATGGTCTTGACCTTGCGATAAGTCACTGACTGTTTAGGCACCTCTGATTTGTACAAGGAGAGATTCACAAACACAGGGAAATGATCCGGGAACCCATGGTCCTCAGCAAGGGTGGTAAGCACAAGTGAGTCTACTGATCGGGATAAAACAAGGTCCAGTGTGTGACCACCGCGATGGGGAAGCCAAAAGACGTCACCAAAGAGAGAAATGCAGCAGCATCAGCATCACTAGAATTCTCAATGTGGAAGTTGAAATCACCCACGATGAGTAGAGATGTAGTGCACGAAACCAATTGTTCAAGGTAAGCAGAAAACTCACTGAAAAACTGTTTTACTGTGTAGTTGTTGCTTCTGGAAGGGGGTGGACGATATACAACGCACAAACGCAACCTCTTAGTAGCAATCACACTACAGTCCATTACCTCAAATGACTCCATAGAATGAGTGTCTGGTGTAGGTTTAACATTGAGGTTAGACTTGTGAATAACAGCTGTTCCTCCACCACGGGACATGCGAGGATTGTGTTTGATGTTGTAACCCGGTGGAAGAAGTGCACTAATGATAGGATTGTCTCTTTCTTAACCAGTGAGCCAAGTCTCTGTGACGGCCATTATGTCAAAGTCCGATCTATAATGAAATCATTTAGACTAGTGGTTTTGTTGCACACTGACCAGGGATTAAGTAGACAGATACCAGGGATTAAGTAGACAGATGTTAAAATGTCTCACTTTGGCATTGAAGGTGTAATATTGGGAATCTCTAGATGGTTTGCTTTGATCGCCATGTTGGCAGGCCTGAGAGGAATCCCCTTGTGATGTCATGTTTAAGCCAGCCAGCAGAACCAGATTGTTATAATCTGCCTTACGTTTCATGTTCGGCTTACCCTCCCATTTACACCTCAACCATCTAACACACACTGTGTTGATGTCTGGCAAACCTTCGTCCTGCTTTTGTGCCCCGTCGAGAATTTTTCACTCATATTGAGACGTCACTAGTAGTAGGTATTCACATGAATATTTTCTTTAATATCTGTAAACGTGCATCGCATGGTCAATATTACTTTGAAAAGTAATTGATTAAATTGCAATGACTTTGAAATATCCTGATTACAATTATAATTAAATTACTTCTCTTTTGGATAGTAATTGATTAAATTTCAATTACTTTTCCTTAAGTAATAATGATTACATTTGATTACTTTATCAAGAAATGTTTAATGAAGTGCATAAGAAAAATGCATAATCTGGGGATAGTAATATACTATTTTATTACCTTGTTTGTTTGTTTTTTAATTTAAGATTAATGAACTTGCCATTACATTATTAAGGAAGTTTGAAAACATTCAGAATGTTTGATAATCATAAAGCATTTTAAAAGAAGTAGTCAAATGTAATCAGAAAATTATTATTCGTTTAACAACCAACCACACACACACACAGAGATTGCTTATTGCTGATATGAGGCTTTCAAGGTTAAGACATTCTCCACAATACACCCGAGTCTCTACATATAATAGTAAATGAATATAAAAATTCATTGAACCAATGTAGGCGTGCTTCAACAAGCTAAAAGGCTAAGAGAAAATTTACTATGACCTCGAAAACAATGTTCAGGCACTTAAAGCAGAAAAGTTAACCATATTGCAAGACTTGCGTGACAAACATACTTTACAGTATGTATATGCGAGATGCAAAATTGACTGGAATATCCTCTTACCACGCTGATATTTCCTGTTCTGCTTCTAGCGATATTCTCGTCCCCGTAAATATATTTTCTATAGCGCGTAATTGGTCTGCCGTTAATTTTATTTCAAAAACTCTTGTTGATTCTTCATACTTGTTTATACTTATAACGAACAGTATCATGAAAGCCATTACCCGACTGGCTAGCTTATTAAGTTCAAATTCTGAACGTTCGCTAGTTGACGCCACTGCGGACCAGTTTTCGAGCGTAATCTGCCATTACGTCTTTCGGATATAACCTTAAAAACGGAGGTCCCGTACGTGTCACCGCAGGCGTTGGCACGTTAAAGAACCCTCATTGCTACGGCCCTGAGCGCTAAGCATAGGTCCAAGTTTGTGGTACTTCACCTACAGCTAGTGACGTCTCAATATCAGTGAAAAATTCTCGACGGGACGTAAAACAAACAAGTGAAAATTTGCGCCAAATGTGCCTTTATCCTACTTTCTCCAGTAATCTTTGTTAAAGAAATGTGAACAATTGGTTTAAATTCACCAATACGTGTACCTATGTTATATTATTCCATAAAAGAATTAGAACGCAAATCACTCAAGGATATGTTGTCTAGATATTAATAAAACTATTACCAGATTAGTACTTCTCCATTTTAAAACTAAGCGTTTTTCTGCAGTCATGTTTTGTTTTTTTTGTTTTCAAATTTTTCATTATTATTTTTTACAATCATAAAGGTAATCAACAAATAGAAAGTATCCCAAAATTTCGTAGTTAAGTACCTACCAAGAGAATTAGAAAACCACTCCAAACTTCACTCCCACAAGCACGGGGTAAGATTGTTTTCTAGTAATATTTCTCACTTATACGAAAAAGTTTAAGGTTGAAAAATACAAGAGAATATAAAAAAAAAATACTCACGACATCAAAGTGAAAGTACAGCTAGCATGATAGTAACATATTTACAACTTCTTGTAGGTACGTATATACGAAACCATCCAGACACGTGAAAATGCATATATAGTGATGGATTATTGCCCGAATGGCGACTTGATCAATCAACACATTAAAGGAGATCAAAGAGGACTTGGTGAGTCTCAAGCTAAAAAACTTTTCAAACAGTTCTGCGAGGCCGTCCATCACATGCACAATGCTGGCATCGTACACAGACAATTTCTCTCTCTCTCGTTTTTCACGCACATGCATGTACTTATCGAAATTTCAATTGTAGGGACCTAAATAGTGAAAACATTTTGCTATAATACACAGCTAACCGGGAAGTAATAATATGTTATGGTTATTTGATATTTGCTCTTCTGTACATTTACTACTCTCGTCGTCGCTAGCCACGCTTACGGAGTCCGGTTGTCCCTACTCTACTTCAAACCTTGGCTGTATGATTAGCGATATCGTATATTTTGATGAATATTTATGAAATCATACTGATAATCGTTTATTGACCAATCACAGTCACTGTAACAGACTTCGATAATTTATTGTTATTTACTTTACATATATAATAACAGACAAAAAGGAAGTAGAGAGCTATATATTAAATGAAAGTCGCCTTCTAAAAGACTATGAAATAGAGACTATGCTTGTAAATTCTATATCAGTAACCTTGTTGTTTCAGTTTTTCCCAATAGGCAATCCTTGGATTATTCCACTACTTTTTTTTTTATCTCAAAAAAAAAAAATTAAAAAAAAGAAGTTATAAAGACAGAGGCTTTTTTTAATCATACAACCACGGCTATGACGTAGTGTGAAGGGAGATAATAGGCGTGGTTTGTGACTACCATATGAGTATAAGTAAAGTATAAACGAGTTAACATTGATTATTACAATACATCTAGTTTGTTTGTTTGTTTTACGTCCCGTCGAGAACTTTTCACTCATATTGAGACGTCACCAGCTGTAGGTGAAGTAGCACAAATTTAGACGTATGCTTAGCGCTCGAGGATTTTCTCGACATTGCTACGAAAGTAACCAGATGCTGAAAAACCGTTGTGGGACATGTTCATATACTGCTCCGGAAGTGATGAATGCCAGCTCTTACAACGGTTTCCAATCTGACATTTGGAGTCTGTATGTTATTATTATCTATCAGTGTATTTTTTCTTCTTCATTTAAATGCAAGTACCGCTATAAAATGGCAAAAATACTGTCAAAAGAGCGTAAAACAATTAATTTAAATGCAAGTAAACTCTTAAATTACTTCTCATATTTATATCAGGATGCATTTTATACTCTAGGGTGGATTCAGTTTTCATTTGTAATTAAACTGCGTGAATTAACCTAAAAAAATTTTTTTTTTATTTGCTTTCTTCCTTAATAAAACAAAGCAATGTAATAGGAGGAAGATGGGACTTATCAACACTCATAGCTTCATATTGAATGAGTTAACTAGATTCAAAGTTCTTTAACATTCTGGTTTTGACTACACATATACAAAATTTCTATGATTGACTGTTTGTTTGTTTTACGTCCCGTCGAGAATTTTTCACTGATATTGAGACGTCACCAGCTGTAGGTGAAGTACCACAAATTTAGACCTATGCTTAGCGCTCAAGGCCGTAGCAGCGAGGGATCTTTAACCCAACGCCTACCGTGACACGAGACCTCCGTTTCTAAGGTCATATCCGAAAGACCCGTGATTCTCACTTCTAAATGCCGAGCGTTTGGCGAAGGAGCAATCACTACCTATTTTTCGTCTTAGGTTTGACATGGCCATGGCACGAGCAAACCTCGAACTCACCACCTCCCGGTTACGAAGCGAACGCTTTTACCACTAAGCTACCGCGACGGATTCTGGAAGAGAAGTAAAACTATCATCAAAATCAAATAAATAAATATGAAATATTTTCATATGTAGTACTGATCAGTATTTTTTTTCTACTTGTAAACAATTTTGCTACTGACTGAAAAAGTTTAAGAAAACAGGATTTAAAAAGTTATCTGTTCGTAATGATTGTTTTGGTCGTAATCATTCTCAAGGAAATGCGTGTTTTCTTATGACTGTTAGTAAAGGTAATGTTTGTATAACATACCTTAAAAAAAATAACGACACACACACATACATATATGTAGAGTGTTAAGAAAGTTCGTTCCGTATGTAAATTTGAAAAATTAAATAGAAAAACGACATGTTTCTGTTTGAAATTTTTACTGGTAACTCTACAGCCTTTTCCCCCCCATTATATCAGCAGTTATCCTTCCCTATGTGCACTCTCTTGTGTTACTATAGAGTGATGTAAACAAAATGTCTATTACGTCATGAAATAAATATGCCGAGTTCAGTGAAAAAGCAGACGTCCTGTACAAGTGTTGATACAATTAATGAACAAGCTCAAGCTTTGACTTTATTGATTGTTTGTTTTACGTCCCGTCGAGAATTTTTCACTGATATTGAGAGTCACCAGCTGTAGGTGAAGTACCACAAATTTAGACCTATGCTTAGCGGTCAGGGCCCTTTAACGTGCCAACGCTTACCGTGACCTCCATTTTTAATGGTCATATCCGAAAGACCCGTGATTCTCACTTCTAAATGCCGAGCGTTTGGCGAAAGAGCAATCACCATCTAAGGTTTGACGCGGCAATGGCACGAGCGGGTTCCAACTCACGACCTCCCGGTCACGATTGATTGATTGATTGTTTGTTTGTTTTACGTCCCGTCGAGAATTTTTCACTCATATTGAGACGTCACCAGCTGTAGGTGAAGTTTCACAAATTTAGACCTATGCTTAGCGCTCAGGGCCGTAGCAGTGAGGGTTCTTTAACGTGCCAACGCCTACCGTGACACGGGACCTCCGTTTTTTAAGGTCATATCCGAAAGACCCGTGATTCTCACTTCTAAATGCCGAGCGTTTGGCGAAGTAGCAATCACTACCTATTTTTCGTCTTAGGTTTGACGCGGCCATGGCACGAGCGGGGCTCGAACTCACGACCTCCCGGTTACGAAGCGAACGCTCTAACCACTAAGCTACCGCGACCGGTCACGAAGCGAACGCTCTAACCACTGCGCTACCGCGACCGGTGTCTAGCATGGTGGTGATCAGAATAAAATCTTCCTTACTCATAGGTTGCGCATTGTATATGCAGAAGTCCAATCCTGTAGCGTCCTGTGTGTCAGGGAAAAAGAATCCCATTCCAGGGTCAGTAGGATTCTAGCTAGGTAGATAGTCATGGGTCTGACTCATCCTCACTTGATTGTCGTTGTAAGTCTGATCTGGCGCCAGGTGATTTTCGCCTGCTTATGGTGTGTTTATCTCCGAGATGATTCGATAAGCGAGAGTATGCCATGCGTATGAGAATTTTTTATAGCGAGGTCAACTACTGACAAAAAAATTGACGTTGCAGGGTTATAACGAATCTCGTTTGAAGTCATCATTACGCAAATTTTACGGTCGCTATAATGACCTTGTTTGCGATTACAAGGTGTCTCCGAGACATATGTGGAATGATTTGTTTCATACCCTTTGTTAGACTGTCATTTTTCTTACTAACTTTGACTACGGATAATCCTGTTTACCTAATTTCGACTAAGGGCTCGCGGCGGGTGTGACCGGTCAACAGAGGATGCTTACTCCTCCATGGCACCTGATCCTGCCTTCGCTTTGTCGAAGGTCCGTATTGCCCTACACTAGAACTTGTATATGTCTTGGGGATTTATGATTGCGATTTACACATTGTTTACTTCGATATGTACTCAAATAAGATTTTTCTGAGGTGTTTGAAAATCGTATCCGCGTACTCGTGTCCTAAACCCTCAGTTTTTTCTGAAATGAGATATTGTTTGTTTGCTTGTTTTACGTCCCGTCGAGAATTTTTCACTCATATTGAGACGTCACCAGCTGTAGGTGAACTACCAGAAATTTAGACATTGTTATTTTGGGGTCCCTAAAATTTAATTGAAATTTTGTAAACATCTACCTTCTAATACCTGATTTTATCGATTAAACTTTTGACATGTTGTATTTTTTGCATTAAATGTAAAAATTGTTCGACAGTTAAATTAAGCCTTCCCGTACCTTAATTTTTCCGACATTATTTCCGTATGCAATGACCTAAAGTTGAACTCATTCGGCAAAAATGAAATGCGCAAGCGCAATATTTCCGGTAAGCACGAAAGATGTCTGACACGAAAGGTTCGAAGCGAGGGAGAAAGCCGACTTTGACTGATTCGGGACGAAAAAGATATAAAAACATATAACATCGTTAACAATGCTAAAATAATGATGGTAACTAAATTTTCTCTCACCTCGCCGTCCATAATTTAATGACCCGGATACAACCCGATCCACCCCGATCAGCATCAGAATCATTCGTGTCAACATCGGTTATCTTCGGGATTGTCGCCGACGATCAATCAGCTGCCGTTGTTAGGGTCAAACGGAATGTCGAGGAATATATTTTTCATCACGTAAAGATGTGTAAACGGTGCATAAGACAGGAAATTCGATAGAGTTCTTTTTTTCAATCATATCAACGTTCATTTAACCTCTTTTAATGCCACTATAAAAAATTGCAATTTTGGCAGCTTATATTGCTTTAACGTGCCAACGCCTACCGTGACAGGGACCTCCGTTTTTAAGGTTATATCCGAAAGACCCGTGATTCCCACTTCTAATTGCCGAGCGTTTGGCGAAGGAACAATCACTACCTATTTTTCCTCTTAGGTTTGACGCGGCCATGGCACGAGCGGTGCTCGAGCTCACGACCTCCCGGTTACAAAGCGAACGCTCTAACCACTGAGCTACCGCGACCGGTGCAGGATCTTGCACTCTATCGATGGATAATATCTATTTTCATGAATCTTTGGTGTATATAAGTCATCATTCGCGAAAAAACTCTAGCGTCGAAAGCACAAATTGATCATTTTATTGTTCGCCATCTTGGCTTCGTCTCCAAACAAGGGGGTGCTTTCTTTTACGGCGGCGCTATCACGTTATATACAGCCGCACTTGTCAGTTCGCTTCACTTATTACTCAGTAATCATTTACGATGAGTGACATTCCACCTACGTACATCGTGATGCCCGGATTCAGAATGCGGTTAGTGCGGGTCACAGAGGAGCTGGACTTGTCAATGTTCTTCAAGTTTCGACATTTTCCCCACTAGATGGGGAATATATGCAGGAGCTGATTGTCGAGAGGACCCACTGACGCCGGCGTCAGCACCGTGTCACGGCCAGGATGTCAATGACCTGCCGGCCTCCTTGTCGAGCACCGCCACCTCCACCATACGAGGGGGAATTGTCTCCTACCCCCTCAGCGAGGATGAGCAACCCCGCCCGGTACCCTCTGTCGTGCCGGAGACCTCTCCAGGTTCTCCCGCACGATGACCTCGAGGGCCGCCACTCACACCAAGGCGACCCATACACCCGCCATCATCGGTACCGGCGAGTATCCCTCACCAGGATACAGTGTGCCATTTGGCTGCAGGAGCAGGCAAATTCATCGATGGAGTGCGAGGGATGCAGCAATAGAGCCGCCGGCACGCAGTGCGGGGAGTTTTTGGAGGCCGGGCGTCTCACCCGGGGACGCTGCCCACTCTGACGGTTCCAGGGTGGACGGTAAAAAACTCAACAGCCCTTTTCAGGGCCACCACGTTTTACGAAAAGACACTTTTATTACAGTGTTCAAGAAACTTTTTTTTTTTTTTTTTAAATTGAGAAACGATTTTATTGAGAAAAATTATCGTTTAATGGTAATATACACTTGTTAATCGTAAGTCTCAGCAAAATCATGAATGAATTGTCTATAATGAGTCCAATCTCCTCCCGCTAATCCACAACCAATCTTAAAAGGAAACGCTAAAGTCTAGTACGGTAATGCACCCAATTCTTGTAAACATTGACGCAACCATAGTTCTAGTTGTTCACGACTATCTCGACACAGGGTTAGACGATGAGTTCCATACCCGTAATTCCATTGAGCTAAGAAACAAATGACATCAGGGTGTTTGGTATGAGACACGATACATTAAGGTACCGGGATTACCCCGATCTGTAGGTATGGCTAGATTTCTATGGCCTAAGGGTCTCAGAGTCACATACAAATTAGCCCAGGGAAATTTATCAACAATATTTTGACTTAATCCATGAGGTTTTGCAGTTAAACAATTACACTGGTGCACAATCCCTCCACCGCTATGCCGAGTAAATCTCCCTGCACATTAATTAGTCAAAACTCCTGATCAACATATATCACACGTACAATTTTAATGAGTTTAATTGTTTGTTTGTTTTACGTCCCGTCAAGAATTTTTCACTCATATCGAGACGTCACCAGCTTTAGATGAAGTACCACAAATTTAGACCTATGCTTAGAGCTGAGGGCCGTAGCAATGAGGGTTCTTTAACGTGCCAACGCCTACCGTGACCTCCGTTTTTAAGGTCCTATCCGAAAGACCCGTGATTCTCACTTCTAAATGCTGAGCGTTTGGCGAAGGAGGAATCACTACCTATTTTTCGTCTTAGGTTTGACGCGGCCATGGCACGAGCGCGGCTCGAACTCGCGACCTTCCGGTTATGAAGCGAACGCTCTAACCACTGAGCTTCCGCAACCGGTTATGAAATGGACAGAAAATTTGAAATCGCGCCAGTTCGTTCCATTGCCGAGAAGAATCCTGAATATTGTCAGAAAAACAAGCAATGACTGAAGTAATGTCATTAAGACATGCGTTAATGCCTCTATCGTGAAATATGAAATACGTTAACTTCTCTTCACGGCTTTAATTACCTGAGGCGGCAGCAACAGACAGTCGGTGGTCATTATCAGAAGAAGGACGAAATCGGAGACTGACTATTCAAGGAGTTTTTTTTATTATTAATTGATTGATTGTACAGTGTATATTCTTTAACGTCCCACTAGATTATTTATCACTCGTATGGAAACGTCACCATTGCTGATGAAGGGCTGGAAAATATCTATGACCAGGGAAGGATCTTTGTGATGCCACACATGCTGTGACATATGGGCCTAGGATTTTGCGGTGTCAAATCATATATAGACGTCGCCATTGCCGGTGAAGGGCTGCAAATTTAGGCCTATGCTCGGCGCTAATGGCCTTCGAGCTGGGAGGATCTTTAACGTGCCACACCTGCTGTGACACGGGACCTCGGTATTTGCGGCCTCAACCGAAGTATGCATTTAATCGCCTCTTACAACAAACAAGGAGTTTCTTTGTTTTACGTCCCGTCGAGAATTTTTCACTCATATTGAGACGTCACCAGCTGTAGGTGAAGTACCACAAATTTAGACCTATGCTTAGCGCTCAGGGCCGTAGCAGTGAGGGTTCTTTAACGTGCCAACGCCTACCGTGACGTCCGTTTGTTTTTTTTAAAGGTCATATCCGAAAGACCCGTGATTCTCACTTCTAAATGCCGAGCGTTTGGCAAAGGAGGAATCACTACCCAATTTTCCTCTTAAGTTTGACGCGGCCATGGCACGAGCGGTGCTCGAACTCACGACCTCCCGGTTACGAAGCGAACGCTCTAACCACGGAGCTTCCGCGACCGGTGTCTCATTCGAAGGACCGCCCCATTTAGCCGCATCTTACGACAAGCAAGGGGTACTGAGTATCTTTCTAACCCGGATCCCCTCAGGATTGGTACGAAAGGGCATGCGGCAAATTTTCTTCCATGATTGTATACTATTTAACGTCCCGCTTAAGAATATTTCACTCGTATGGAGACGTCACTATAGCTGGTGAAGGGCTGCAAAATTTAGGCCTATGCTCGGCGCTGACGGCCTGTGAAGAGGGAGGGGTCTTTAACGGGGCCTCAGTTTTTGCGGTCTCATCGGAAGGACCGCCCCATTTAGTAGCTTCTTGCGACAAGCAAGGGGTACTGAGGAACTATTTTAACACGGATGTCCATGGGATAAACCCTAAATGCTATAGAATATTTGTTTTACGTTCATTTCAGAAGTTTTTGCTCGTATTGAGACGTCACTATCTGTAGGTGAATTTCGTAGAAATATTGTTAATATCCGAACATTGGTCCGGTTTAAATTCTTCGAACTCAAATTCATCTCCAAAAATGTTTTTCTGGCCACCATATAAAACGACTTCAACGCACGATTCAATTCGTCACTAGAATACGTTTCAAACTGAATATTGTCAGAAATTTCACTCAGAAAGTCCCGGAAACATTTCACAGCTAATTTGGTAGATTTTTTAGTGTTCGCAGAGTACTTATTCCTAAGCAGATTAGCAATTTCGTCTTCATCAGCGACGTGAAATCGGCCAGGCCTAGCCATGCTTATTTACCGTCTGCAAAATTAACTTCGGAATCCCTCTAGTATTTTTATGATCAAGAACGATAAGTCTTTCGGGAAAAAATAGGGAGGCATCCGAAGGGGGAAAATACGATTTTTAATCTCCCTGGCCTCAGGGAAATACGATGTTTTAGTCCAGCTGTCATGTGATCGCCTAAACCAATCAGATTAGGCTTTTCAGGACATTTATTTATATGAGGTATAATAATATTTCTTACCACACCTGTGACATGGGGCCTTTTGTCCGAAGGTCTCATACAAAGGATAGTCTCATTTACTCGCTTCTTACAAGCAATACAAGCAAGTGGTACTGGGGGCCTTTTCTAACCCAGATTTCCACGGAATAAAATGTTCCTTTATATTGTAAATGATTAGCATTGAATTACAATAGAAATTCAGCATAGTACACACAGTGAATGTAAATAACTGCTAGACTTGCTTTAGATGTGCTGAGTATCAAGTCAGGCTATTCTCAATAAGTTGTAAAAACACACTGTGTATGTAAATGGAGGTGATGCACTTGAAAGCCCATTATCTGGTTATAGCTAAATCCATTACAAATATGCAATCTTTTTGCACAACATTTAGTCATTTTCATGTTTGACCTGTCTATATATAGACCGATGCTCATGTCTTCATCGTACACACTACTTACTATATTGCGTTTGTTTCATGACGTCATGTAACATTGTGATGTCACAATGTACAATGAAAATACGAAACGTGCACATATCGTAATGAAGAAGGAAGACGTTAGTAAAGTGGGAATCACGATGCAAAGGTCGTCAACTCTATCGCAAAAGGGTGGAAGGCATACAGTGGAAAACAAACATCCAGACCCTACTGATGTTATCAAATCAGAAGTGTATCAACACGGATATCGCTTCATTAAGTATTTGGGTGAGGGAGCCTACGCCAAAGTCATCCTTGCCGAAGTCATGCCTGGCAAGTTAGCCCGCTACGAGGCTGAAGCGGATTTAACAGGGGATTCCTGTGTTATGTCGGTAGGGTGCATCTTTTTTTATAGAGCATATGTTGATATATAGGAATTTATATGCAAGGTGGTGATGGTCTATGCAATGCAAGGTCATACGCGACGTTTTACCGTTTTTCTAAAACTTTAAACTGTCGGTATGAAGATGTATTTGTATAATTTTCTGAAAAATGCTTCAAGTGTATATTGCAGTAATATTATCACACTTCATATATCAAACTGGTTAGCTCAGTGGATAGGTCATCAAACTACAGTGTAGTAATGCGGGTTTGATCTCCGACTGCTCCAAAGATTTATCTCCTTTTCTTTGCTGCTGTTATTTTCTCAACTTTTGTGTTCGCAAACCGGGGGGGGGGGGGGGGGCTTGGCTTTAATCACGAAACTTGGTACAAGGTATGATTACACTATGTAGTGTTGCATGGAGAATGCTGTCCCAATTTTTTAAGGACCCAAATATTTTTTTTTCTGTAAAATATCTTGTCTTCGCAACTTTGACGAAAAACGTGGTGTATTTTAATAAAAAGTTGATACAGTCAAACAAATGGTGAACGGCGATGATCAAGCCCGCGGCCATCCGGTTACTTGTCGAACATCTTCTATCGCTGGGCAAGGAAGCCTCTTCCTTTTGAAGAATGAATTAACATATAGACACATGTTTTCCCAGTATTGAGACACATGTTTTCCCAGTATTGAGACACATGTTTTGCGAGTATTGATTGTAATCTTATTCAAGTTTCTGGTCAATAACAAATGCAAAAGTAACATATACAAATTTAGCGGTGCTTTTTAGTCTTCTATAAATATTATTTATAAACCAGGAACTGTAATGTACAATTACATGTAGAATGCTGAAAACTTTAAAACATCTGCATATGTGTAGTCCAAGGAGTAGCGTTAATTTCTCATTACAAGGTTAAAGGTAATACAATGTACGATATGAAATCATTTGAGTACACCAGTACTCCTTTAGTACTCGTAAACATTTTCTCGAATAATGTATTATTTGGTGGTTTTTTGGGGTTTTTTTTATATAATTTATGCTTAGAAAATACGAGCTCTGCATTTTAACATCGAAGAAAATGCTGTTTAACACGGCGCATGTAGCTTTAGGGATGAGTTGGAACCTCCTTTGGTTGAAGAATTTTTAGAAAATTGAGGGAGTGCGTGTTTTGTTTTTGCTATTTCTATGTCTTTGATCTCCCTTTCTTGAACAAATTGTATTGCAGCCTTCCCTCACTCTTTGAAGATTCTCAGGGTCCACCCCTGTACATGAATACATCTGCCTAATTTTTTGGCTGGGATGAAACCCCTCCCCTTTTTCGTTACTTTGTAAGATTTGTATTTGCTGAAACTGTACATCTACCACCATTTAGTCGTGTTATAAACACGAAATGAGCAATACTAATTTGATAGCACTATTTTTAATCACATTAAACATTTTAATTGGCACCCTGTGTGTTTTTGAAATGAATTTTTTTATCATATATTTACATAGCAACGTATATACATGTTCATCTATTAACTAAGAATATATTGGTGGCGATTAAGGTACTGGTGAAATGTGATTTATAAATAGACAACGAATAACAGAGACAGATATTTCTGATATTAAAATAAATGTTTTCTGAAATATAAAATAAAATGGATTTAATTTCTTTGCTTTCTCGTAGACACGAAAATAACGAAATTTATTCCGACCCGAAATTAAATACGTCTACAATGTTCTTGTAGCATGAGTAGAAAGATGCGCAAGTCAATGCACATTTCAATGGTGGTCAGCTCAACTAGTCACAATTTACTGAAAAGTCATGGTGTTTTTTATGGCTTTGTTTTATTAATTATTTTGACTACATTTATTTAAATATTTTTCGCTGATGAGTTAGAGAAAACGATTCTATGAGTTTCAAACTCAATCCGGTAATACATTGCAGCTGTAAATGTTGTATATCGGTGATAATTAATGAAACCTACTAAGCGGTATGCAGGAGAGAGAACGCATTGGCCCTATGTTTTTAGATACACATTATCAATCTTTAATTTTGTATAACAACTGGACAGAAATCCATTTCAAATTGCAATTACAAGACGAGATAGAATAAAGACCATATATAGTCATAGACAAAAATGGAGATCATGAATTAGTAACACAGATCATGTCTCGTAAGTATATTAAGATATGATACACTAGTATGAAAAGGCATAACGGTAATGAAAATTCCGAATTTCCTTATTTTTTCGCCAAAAATGGATAAATTAGAGTTCTATATTGATTAAGAAAACATAGATTACATATAGGTGCCTACCTCTCAAACTTGCATATATTTTGTACACGTGCATAACTGCCACATTGGTGTAAAACGGTCATCAGCGAACGTGCACTTCCTGTTTTCCAAAAGATAAATGTATGTCAAAATAAAAAAAAAAATATACCGTTTTCATCTCAAACCCTATATTTGCTCAGATCTATGACAATCTTGCTCTTTAAAGACTTGCATTAATACTCTTGATTACATAGGTTTTACTATGGCATCATCTTGAAATAAAGGAACACTTCTATGTAAATATATCTTTGCCCTCTATGGCTGGTATTGGTTTCAGTCTTTACAAAAAGTTTATTCCTATTGATTTCCGTTCCGGCCGATGGCTTTAGGCCACATGCGTGTACTTATTTGTTTCTCGTGCATCACTTTAGTTCTCGTCTATACACGTCACTGTTGAGATGGAAGAAACCCTTTAACAGTCATCTGAGCAGCATGAATTGTGGACGCATTTTTAGTTCCTTGTCTTGAAATTTCATTTCGTATTTCTTAGGTTACTTTTAACAATGTAATTACGTTAACTGTTTTTATCTACAACTCATTTCTTTGGAAATAATATTGTAAAAAGTCATTGGTGTAAGAAATATAAATTATGACAATGAAATCAAGAAATGAACTGTCGTTAGTGAAGTGTAGCCCTACAGCTTAAAAAATTGGATCAGGGTATATGATATTGTCTTCAAGGTATACAATTTCTAAATGTAATTTTATTATATTTAGCATCACCTGTGCATCTGAACCCCCAACCCCCCCCCCCTCCCCAGTATTTACAGATACATTCCTTGTATGAGGGTCCTTACCTGATGCCTGGATAATGGCAACGGGACATAAAACCTTAACTGACCCAACCCCACTCTATTCTAATCTGTAAACCTTCCTCTGGCATTTTGGCATAAAATATCGCCAATGCATCTACCCTGAAGGAAAAGGCAGCAATTTTTGCTCGGCATGATTTTTTTCCCAAGAAACTTTAATCGAGTAACACGGAGTGAATGATTCTTGCCTTCGAAAAAAGTGTGCTTTCACAGAGGTATTAATTCCGGTTGATTGCATTTATATAACGTTACAGAGAATTTATGTTCTGCATTCTCATAAATGTCTTTTATATCAAGAGAAAGCATGCTTTTAAGGAAGAAAATTGAAGTAAAATACACAAGGCTGTATATCCCCCCCCCCAAAAAAAACCCCAGCAAAAGTGCCAAGAGGTGGGTTCGAACCAGGAAACAAAAAGTGTTGATTGTGAGCGTCTGCGGTCTTACCATCAGATCTCTACTAACTATGAATATAAACGGCATAAATATGAACCACTAAAATAGAATTAGGTTTTCGCGTGTTTTATAGGTTTTTTTTTGTTTTGTTTGATTTTTTTTTTGTTGAAAATTTGGACCCCAGGGCAGGAGTCCCTTTAAAATAAATCAAAATACCGTAGTTTTTATTAAGAACAGGCCTGCCCTGAAGGACTTCTAGGCCAAATTTATACAAACATTGGCTTGTTTACTGAGAAAATGCTGTTTTAGCAAACTTAAAAGGTTAATTTACAAATTGTTAATATGAAATTTTAGGTTGAAAATGCATATTTGAAAAAAAAAAAAAGAAATATATACCGTTTAAAAAAAGTGAACATCGATTTTCAAAAGTGTATTTTTCCGGGAAATTGTTCTCTCTTGTAGGTCAATTCTCTTGATATTCCGAATGCATCCTTTACACACGTACTAGGTGCCAGGATTTTTACTGTTTTGACATTAAATGAAAATTTGCGTCACATGTAGCCTTTATCTCGCCTTCTGTAATCAGTGTTAAAGAAATGTGAAGAATTGAATTAAATTCACCAATGCCTGTACCTATCTAATTTATCAAAGAAATCGGAAGCTTAATGAGGCATTACAGCTCATTTTGCACATTTTAATCGAGTGTGTTTTAAAAAGAAGTATCGATAAAATAATAAAATTCAAACAATGCTGACCGGTCGCGGTAGCTCAGTGGTTAGAGCGTTCGCTTCGTAACCGGGAGGTCGTGAGTTCGAAGCCCGCTCGTGCCATGGCCGCGTCAAACCTAAGAGGAAAAATAGGTAGTGATCGCTCCTTCGCCAAACGCTCGGCATTTAGAAGTGAGAATCACGGGTCTTTCGGATATGAGCTTAAAAACGGAGGTCCCGTGTCACGGTAGGCGTTGGCACGTTAAAGAACCCTCACTGCTACGGCCCTGAGCGCTAAGCATAGGTCTAAATTTGTGGTACTTCGCCTACAGGTGGTGACGTCTCAATATGAGTGAAAAATTCTCAACGGGATGTAAAACAAACAAACAACAATCGTTCTATTTTAACCCTTTTCTCGCATAAGCTGTCAAAATTCTAGGTTTAACCATTGATCGCTAACTCTCACTGGATTGTTTACCGTCTGTGCGCATGCGTCCGAAGACTGAAAGAGGATTGATTTATTAAATACTCTTTAATGTCCCGCTCGAAAATCTTTCACTCATGGAGACGTCACCATTGCCGGTGAAGGGCTGGAAATTTAGGCCTATGCTCGGCGCTTATGGCCTTGGAGCAGGGATCTTTAACCTGGCAGACCTGCTGTGACACGAGACCTCGGTTTTTGCAGTCTCATCCGAAGGTCCACCAAATTTATTCGCCTCTTACAACAAGCAAGAGGTACTGAGGATCTATTCTAACAACCCGGACCCCCACGGGGACCGAAGAGGAAGGCTCAATGTTGTTAAGAAGGGGCATTCAAAAACTATTAATTTTTGCATTTAAACGAGAATTTTCAACTTTAGAAATGCGTTATTTTTACAAAGCTTGTACATTCAACTATGCAACAAAATTAGAGAAAGGTCTGGGAAAATTGTCATTTACGTTATTGGACTAAGATGAGCTGTAGTGTCTCTTCAATGAAATATTTTCTGGATACACACACACACACACACACATATATTAGCCTATTACCAAGTTAGTTTTAAACTGAGTTCTTTGCAGTCATTTCTTTTCTTTTTCACCATCAGGTTGCCATCAAGGTAGTAAACAAACAAAAAGTATCGCAAGATTTCGTGAACAAGTACCTTCCAAGGGAATTACAAAACCACTCCAAACTCCAGTCCCACAAGCACGTGGTAAGACTATAACTCTAGTATTTGTTAGTCCCCTACCAGCATTGCCGAAGGGGACTATTAGTTTATCCTTGGTCTGTCTGTCTGTCATTCCGCTTGAGGTTTTCCGGACTTTTCTCCGCATTTGGAGAAAATATTGAACTAAAATTTATAACATATCTTTGTCTTGGATAGTTACAAACCATGTTTGCTTTAGCTACGCTTGACCTACTTTTGACTGAATTATCCTAACGGTAGAGGACTTTGTATTGCCTGCAATACGCTCAGAATTTTGTTTTCAAGTAATTTTTTGTTAATTATACGGAGTTTGAAGTCCAAAAATATAAGTGGATATATAATACATATTCATGGCATGAAAGTGAAGATATAACTAGAATGTTTATACGATAATTTCAACGCATCGTCCTGTACATGTAGGTACGCATATACGAAACCATCCAGACACGTGAAAATGCCTATATAGTGATGGATTATTGCCCGAATGGTGATTTGGTGGACTTGATTAATGGAAATATTATAGGAGATCAAAGAGGACTTGGCGAGTCTAAAGCGAAACAACTTTTCAAACAGATATGCGAGGCCGTCCATCACATGCATAAAGCTGGCATTGTACACAGGTAATTGCTCTTTCTTTTTCTTTTCTCTGTCTCTTATTTTTCACGCACATACATACATGTACTTGTATTTTACCAAAATTTCAATTTTAGGGATCTGAAATGTGAAAACATTTTGCTCGACAAAGATTGTAATATACAGCTAACCGGTAAGCAGTATTCTATGGCGGAGATTTGACATCCTGTACATTTGCAATTATCGTCGCTTGCCACGCTTTGTGCATCCGGGACGGAGTACCTATCCAACCGCAAACCTTGGCTGTATGATCAGCGAAACCGCTGATTTTCATGAATATTGAAATGACACAATCATTTATTCATCAATCACAATCACGATAACAGAGTTTTATATTTTACAAATGGCTACACCCACAGTTAAATCTGCAGCGTTTGTTTACAAATAATAATGTAACGCACTAAAAAGCTTGCAAGATCACCATTTCAGAAGCAAGTCAGTATATAGCTGTATATGAAATGAAATCCACCTTAGCAACAAATTTTATACATCAAATTTTGTGTCAATAAACAACTTGTCTCGGTTTTTCCCCAAACGGCAAACCTCGGTTTATTCCGCTACGAGCCACTGAATGATCTTTTGAGTGACCCCCCCCCCCCCCCCCCCCTTCGAGGTAGCGTGAACGGAGACATAAGCATGGTTTGTGGCGATGACACTAGGTATAAACGACTTAAAATTGATTATTTAATTGTATCTAGATTTTGGCTTATCGAGACAATGCGACAATAGTAACCAGATGCTGAAAACCCGTTGTGGAACATATTCATATACGGCACCGGAAGTGATGAATGCGAGATCCTACAACGGTTTCCAATCTGACATCTGGAGTCTGTATGTGTGCCTAATCTTTATCCACAAGTATATTCTTTTTCATTTTAAATGCAAGTGGAGCTTCAGACTTGTTCCATTACTTACATTATGATGAATTTTAGCGGTCGCGGTAACTCAGTGGTAAAGCGGTCGCTTCTCGATGGGACGTAAAACAAACAACCCACCCTTACAGAAGCCCATTTAGGACGTATCAAAAGTATTTTTGAAATTACGAATTCCATAAATCGTTATTACAATTTTTAATTTGATATTTCAAACGTTTAAATTCGTAATAACGGATTAAATCTGTTACAAAGAATTCCTTGAACCTGTTATAAGAAAACTTCAAAATTTATTTTAACGAATTAACGAGCAAAGGCTTGTAGAACCATAAATACAAGTAAACGAAAATCCAGGAAAACATGTTTGAAATCTACTTTCGCATACTCTTATGAATAAAGTCTGGAATGCTATAAGGAAAATAAAAGGAAAAGGTCCTGCTACTAAATATCAACATCTGAAGGTAGGAAATCAAATAATCACAGATAAGAAGCATATATCTAACAGTATAGCGAATACTATTTCTAAAAACTCATCAAAAGACAACATGAACTCAAATTTTATTTCAAACAAGAATACAGAAGAACGGAAAACTTTAAATTTTACATCTGAAAACAATGAATGTTATAACGAACCATTTACAAATTTTATTTCAAACAAGAATACAGAAGAACGGAAAACTTTAATTTTACATCTGAAAACAATGAATGTTATAACGAACCATTTACTTTTGATGAATTGCTAAAATCTCTAGAAAAGTCTCATGATACTACTGTACCAGATCCATTATCAAATCATAAAACACCTTCCTAAACCTACCAAAGAATGTCTTCTGCAAATCTTTAACATGATATGGGAAAGTGGTAACTTCCCATCTTCCTGGTCACAGACAACAATTATTCCTATTCCAAAACATGGCAAGGGTCACTCAGATCCTAATAATTACAGACTAATAGTCTTAACAAGCTGCGTATGTAAAACCATGAAACAGATCATCAACGAACACTATAAAAATGTTGAACGTGAGCCTCTAACCATCCTAGCTTTTCTAATTCAAACGACGTTCAGCATAAATATAAACCGCGATGATACAAATATGATTGTGCATTTTTCAGGGTTTTTTTTTTATGTTTTTGTTTTTTTTTATGTTGTTGGGTTGTTTTTTTGGTTTTTTTTTGTTGTTGTTGTTTTTGTGTGTGTGTGTGTTTATTTTATTTCAACCTCATGGATACCCATGAAAAGTTTTCATAAATATTCCTTAGATCAAAACCTATCAAAATATCAGGGCTTTTTGGGGAGTGGGGAGGGCTGCTTTGGATCGGACTTCTAAGTCAAAATTTATGCAAAAATAGAGTTTTTACGATGAAAATCCTCTTTTAATAAACTTTAAAAGGTTAATCATCTATGCAACCGTTTATGCAAAATCCATATGGCTTAAACTTATCGTAAGAGTATACGTGTCACGTAAAATCTGGACCACAGCCAAAGTAGTTTGTCCTTTGCAACCCTTTTCTCTGTCTTGTTTTCATGCCATCTTGGTCAATAATTTGAAGCAACAATCTAATAGTTTCCTGGTTGACAAGAAAACCATTGTTGATGCATTTTAAATGTAAAAGTTTATGTCCATATAACTGACCCGATCGTTCAATCTGTTCCATTAAAAATAGCCACATCAAAAATATCTTAATAATGCTTGCGGCAAAACAGATTCATTTCAGCCAAAAGACGCCTCAAGCTTCTGATACTTATAACAATTCCATTGTACAAAGCTAGAGACTACAATATTTTGTTGTGGTTAAATCCTAACGTAAAATAAAACTTCACAAGCACCTCAGCTGTTTTTACGCCGTTCATACTTGATGCTTCATAAAATTAGAAACAAATCTTGATAACTACATATTATCTCGTACGTACGACTTAGTATCTCGTAAGTACAACATATTATCTCGTACGTACGTCTTAGAATAAAATATTTCAATTGGCAACAATACACTTCCGTAATGAAAGGTTTTCTGTTATAATAATGATTTATAATTACTTAATTATAAGAAGATGGAAATAATCTCATACTCGAGAAGCGAGGGTGGACCCTTTTAAGTGGTATTTAAATTAAATAAGTTTTTACGCAACACCTGTGTTGTCATACTGAATCACGTGATGTAAAATGTCCGAGTCAGAATGAAGAAACCATTGAATTCCGGATGATCTTGAAAGCGCATTTGAGAGCAAATTAACGCATCCCTCATGTTAAAAATTGTCAGTATTGTTTGATCTTTATTATATTATTGATACATGTTTTAAAAAGCACTCGATTAAAATACGCAAAATGAGCTGTAATGCCTCTTTTAAAGTAAAAGTAAATTGAAAACTTTGTATATCTTTCATTGTATGGTGTAAATTGTAGACCACAAACCGTTTTACAGTCATGCTTAAAACAAAGACAATGACAATTTGTATGATTGTTGTGAGGTTTTTCCTTTGATGACAGCAATACTTTTATTTCTGATACACTAGAGAAAATGTGTTCCATCTGAATTAAAAAAAAAATCAGCGGTCACGGAAGCTCAGTGGTAGAGTGTTCGGAACCGGAAGGTTGTGAGTTAAAGCCTTGCTCGAGCCATGATCGTCAAACCTACGACGTAAACAAAGGTAGTGATTGCTCCTTCGCCAAACGCTCGGCACTTTAAAGTGAGAATCGCCGGTCTTTCGTATATGACTTTGAAAACGGAGGCCCCGTGTCGCGGCAGGCGTTGACACGTTGAAGAACTGCTACGGTCCTGAGTGCTAAGAATAGGTCTAAATTTGTGGTACTTCATGTACAGCTGGTGACGTCTCAATATGAGTGAAACATTCTGACGGGACGTAAAACCACCCCCCCCCCCAAAAAAAAACCAAACACCCCCCTACCCCCCAAAAAACGGTCAACATAAAATTAGAATGATGCAATCATTCGACATCTCCTTATCCGTCCATAAAAATAATTTATATTTCAAATCTGTGCGCTTCAAACGAGAGAGAGAGAGAGAGAGACTGATGAAAGTAAATATTAAATAATACACTACCAAACACTATCCAAATACGCGAATTTGCGAATGCCGGGAAAATCCACTTTGAGACATTCTTTGCTTAATGTATCAAACTACGGAACCATAATAGGGTCATATTATTTAGTATTTCTCTCTCTCTCTCTTTCTCTCTCTCAAAATGTCTTTTTTAGTCTTAGAATTTTTAGCTTTATGTTGATCATATTAATTTTATTTATATGTTTATGCTATGTAAGCTATTTACTTTTTCAGTATATTTACACTGTATGGTCCATTTAGTTTGTTGACACCGTAAGTCCAATGCATTTCTGTTACTCGTATAAAATGTTTTGATCATCAGGTATTTAAATGTAAAATAAAGTTCTTTGTTATATATCTCCGAGAATGTCGCACGATAGCACCCAAGCATGCGGATTAGCTGCCGCCCCCCCCCCCCCCCCCCCCCCCCAAAAAAAATTAGCAACAACAAACACTTTGGGTATTATACAGGTTTTCTGTATCACCGAAAACGACAATATCACGAATGAATTACTCGAACGTCACCTCCCAGAATTCACTCACGTGCAAGAGGATTTAAAGTGTAACTCGGTATAATTAGTCAGCCCCGGACTGACTGATAAGATATTGCATTGATTTTCAACACTGATCAACAATGATGAGCTACATCGCTATGATAAACTCGTTTTCAGAGGAGTGACTTTGTTTGCCATGGTGAACGGTCGCCTTCCATACAACCGATCACAACTCTCGGCTATGGATGACGACATAAAGATGCAGAAATTGAAATTTAAGCAAAATGTTTCGTCTGGTAATGTCCATTTTATTTCATTGTAATGTCCATTATTCGCAATATAAGTACTGCATTCATAAAGAAATGATAGTATAATATATTTAACTGAGATATAGCTAACGTAATCATATATACTGTGCTTGTAAATATAGGTTAAGTTAAAGGATACTCAATATATCAATGTAAAATTTCTTTTTTCTGAAAGACTTCATAACGCTTATAAGAAAAATGCTGCAGTTCTTACCACACAACCGTCCATCTGCCAAAGAGGTGCTGGAGGACCCTTGGTTAACTGGAAGGAAACCAATTCCAAGAAAACTGAACCGTCCCAAGTGGGAGGCGAGTGACCGAAATATTTCATTCAATCAATAATCCCATGCAACTTTAAATGTTACATTCATACTTTTGAAAGCCAAGTCTTCTACCATAATATTTTTATTCTGCTGAATAAATTAGCATTTTGATAAATCGTAAATTGATTATTCTTAACAGACACAGTGTTCTTCCGAAGTTCCCGAGGCCTCAACGAAAGTTGGTGACAGTGCTAAGACGGGAACAACTTCGAGTCGCAGGTCACATTCCAATAGTAAAAAATGTACTGGGTCGCCATCAACCAAGAAAGGACCTGCTACACGGACAGTTACTCTTAATCGTAGTGCTGGAGAGACAGTTACTCTCAAAAGTCCATTACGTGAGCCTTATTCATTTCTAAAAATAATATATACCAGTCTAATTAGGTAGTCAGTATCTATTTTAATAAGTAATTGAATCTAAAATTCATTCAAGTCTAATTGGATGGATTGATTGATTGATTGATTACATATTGTTCAACGTCCCTCTCGAGAATCTTTCACTCTTATTCACCATTGCCGGTGGAGGGCTGCAAAATTTAGGCCTATGCTCGGCGCTAATGGCCGTAGAGCAGGGGGGGGATCTTTGTCGTCCCACACTTGCTGTGACACGGGACCTCGGTTTTTGCGGTTTCATCCGAAATACCACCCCATCTACACGTAGTCTCTTCTTACGACAAGCAGGGGGCGCTGAGGATCTATTGTAACCCGGATCCCCACAGGACTTTATTGGTAGAAAAAATGATTTAGGTTGTCATTACCTTTTTCGGAATTTTGCAGATATCAACAATCCCAAACATTCAAATACAATGTCAACGACACAAAAAGGTATCAGCACTACACCATCTCGTCCTCAACAAGCACCTAGGAGGGAGGAAAGGGCAAAGGCCACAAAGACTCGCCAAAATGTGGATGCCAATCATGTGGTCCGAGCTATAATGGAACGAAACCTACAGCTGGAAGATGTGCGCTTAGCGAATGGTGCACATGCGACGCAGATGAAACAAATACCATTCTGGCTCATAAAGGAAGTAAGTCACCTTATCTGAAATTTACCAATAAAATGACTATATACTCATAAATGCATTTTAGATCTGTCTATGTCGATTTAACACAAGGGCTCTATATATCTAATATAATGTGTATAATTTGTTTAGGTTTTGGAATCACACCAACAAGACAGGCATTATGACAAGAGTACAACCAAACCTGAAGGGAATCATTCTGTTCCTAAACAGCCCATAAGGAGCCGGGTTGGTTTTACTGTACAACGTAAAGTCTCACATGAAGTCTCTACAGTAGCAAAAAATGGTGGTACTGTTCCAAAACCACCAGAAGCACCTCCATCATTTAAAAACCAGCAACAACAAAGAGTACATCCTCCATTAAATCCAGAGGTGCAACATCTTCCAGAGAAACTTCATGTGCCTCATCCACCACGTAAAG
This sequence comes from Ostrea denselamellosa, assembly GCA_024699665.1. Lineage (NCBI taxonomy): Eukaryota > Metazoa > Mollusca > Bivalvia > Ostreida > Ostreidae > Ostrea > Ostrea denselamellosa. The sequence continues at coordinate 8,402,671 of JAMZEH010000005.1, read as the reverse complement.
ACAGTTTACAACACCCACAATCCAAGTCAAATGTGCGTTATCACCTACCAAAACTCGGTGTGCCGCATGCACTCGCGAAGTGTAATGTGCCGTATGAGCCACCTAAACCTACTGTGAGGCATCCACTATTAAAGTCTAGTGTCCCCTGTCAGCCACCAAACTCTACCGTACCCCACCCATCTCATAAACCTAGTATGCCTTATCCACCAGCTACAGCTAAACCAGCAGTTGTACAGCACAGGCAACGACTTATTTTTTCTTAAAAAAGAAAAACATTATCGCAATGTAGAGTGTGAAATGACTACAGCAAATAACATGGCTCACGGTGTGGGGAAGTCCACGAAATCGTCGAAGGAGGCAATTGTTCAACCCTACCAGAAAGGTCGCAATGCAGTCACAAAGAAAGTGGTATGGTATTAACCATATCACGTATCAATTAAGGAAGACCTGCATATTTTCATGGGAAGTGCTTCAAATTCTTCTACACATGGTATGCAATTTAATCAATTTTACAGTCATGAAAGGTGTCTGTCTTTACATGATTGGGTGATATTCCCTGGTCGACAGGGGATGTTTACTCCTCCTAAGTACCTGATCCCACCTATGGTATGTCCAGGGTACCGTATTTGCCCATCTCTGTGATTTATATTTTATATGGTAATTACGAGATTGAGTACTGTTCGTTATATTAGCCTTTTCATATTTTCAGCTTGAAAGAAAAAAAAAAAGTGTTACCAAACACAACAGATATCTAACAAACCGTTCCAAAGGCTGTAGAGACATGGTGATCGGGTGGTAAGAAAGTTCACCAGGTATGGGTGAAAAGTAAGAAATTTTTCTCTAAAACTCAATACATAAACTTTACAACAATATGTCGTCTTGTCGGTAATTAGAAAAATAGAAAAGTCCTGACTCAATGAAACGGTTTTTCTCTCTTATAAATACAACCATGACCACTGCTTCTAGTGTTTGGCCTCTACTGGGGATTAATTGTAAAAACCATCCAGCTTCGAATAGCGCAGATTAACCAGGAAAGCCAAAATTCTATTGATACTTTGATTCCACCAATAAAGATAATTTTTCACCTTCGTGCATGAAGTGCAAGATTATTGAAGATAAAGGCAAATTATAACGAAAGATATTTTGAAAATTATCGTCCAATACCATATTTTTATTGAATGATCCTAATTGTCTCTCACCGCTAGTCGGCGCGGGTTTGAATCCCGCTCGCGCCGATAAATGTGAGAAAGTTTGCCAATTTACTTTCGGGAGGTCGGTGGTCTCTTTCCGGGTACATTGTAACTGGGTTCTCTCTTCCACCCCATCCCACCCACCCCCCCCCCCCCCCCAAAAAAAAAGAAAGATAAGAAAAATGGACGCCACCAGTTAACTGAAAAAGTGTTGAGTGTGGCGGATAACAATAAGCAATGAAGTAGCACGGTCCGGTGGCATCTATTATTTTTTGTACATAATTACAAAAATATCAAAACCATATATACATTATTAGGGAGCCGAGTGGTTAGAACATCCCGCTCAAAATCACATGGCCTCTCGCCTCTAGTCGGCGCGAGTTCGATTCTCGCTCGCTCGCGACGATATATGTGAGAAAGTTTGCCAGTTTACTTTTGGAAGGTCGGTGGTCTCTCCTCGGGTACATTGTATCTGGGTTCTCTCTTCCACCAATAAAAAATGGACGTCACCAGATAACTGAAGAATTATCGAGTGTGGCGGAAACAACAAGCAATCGATTAATTAATTTGATAAAGCTAATTTTAAAAAAAATGAGATAAACAGTGTTTCTTTGAAAAGTAAATGATACCCTCATCACTGACTTAAAAGGCCGTTTCTTTGAGTGAACAATCCATGTTGGCTTTACAACATCACTGGACTGAAACCTATGCAAAACGAATTCTTTACTTTTTTTAGCCATCTAGTGATGATACATCATACGACAGGGTTGCATTTCTTCTGATTTCCCGTCTCGAAGGCATCTCTAGCGTGAAAATGTATCTACAGAAAGTAGACAAAGCATTCCTTAAAAAGCCTTTTGGTATATTTGAAAATCAGAGTAAAAATACCACTTAATTAATAAGACCAATGTACATCATTTCCACCTTAAATTCGATGTTTGATATCATTTTTTCCAGAATCTGTATGTACATAATTGTTAGAAATTCACCTGTAGAAATAGCGCTAAACAAACGAGAACTTTTGACAACAGCATTTCCAGGTAACCCGGGTAACCAGGGATTAGCATAACTTATTGTGGACAAATATACTTCAAATGTCAGGTAACTGAGGTAAGTGCGCAGATGTAACACTTGATTCCTCTGGACAAATGAGCTAGCCAACGAGCGTCAATAACGTTCGTGGAAGGAGTCCATCTCCATTGCACTCAATGTTCCTTTGCGAACCAAGTGGTTTTTTGTTTCTTTTTATTGTTTTTTTTTCGGGGGGGGGTATGTTTGTTTTTGTTTCTTTTTAATGTTAGGTCACCTGGGTAAATAAGGTGACTTATTGCAGTTGGTCTGCGTCCGTCGTCGTCCGTAGTACGTTAACAATTTAACATTTTGAATTCTTGATAACTATCTTTTTTTTTTTTTAATTTGGTATAAAGCATCTTTGAGACAAGGCAGACATGAATTGTAAATATTAGGACTCCTGCACCTTTGGGGACGGAGCTAAAACTGCCAAAAAAGTGATCAATTTTCAAAAATCTTCTCTAAAACTGCACATTTGTAAGAACAATGAAATGCATAATAATGCAGAGCAAGAAGGCTTCTACCAAAATTGTAAATTTCATGATGCCCGGGGTAGAGGTTCTGACGTCAGGGCAGGGTCAAACATGATATTTGGTGTTTATGTGTAAAACATTTTTTTTTATAAACCCATCTTTATCGATACCAAATTGAAACTAAATGGATATTTAAAATGAGCTGGGAGCCCTTTACCAAATTTGGTGCGAAAATGGACAGTGGTTAAATGTTAAGAAGTGAACATTTTTAACTTCTTCTTGACAAGGGGGCCTCCGTGGCCGAGTGGTTAAAGTATCGTGCTCAAAATCACTTAATCGGCGCGGGTTCCTTTCTCGTTCGCGCCGATATATGTGAGAAATTTTGCCAGTTTACTTTCGGAAGGTCGGTAGTCTTTTCCCGGGTATATTGTATCTGCGTTCTCTCTTCCACCTACATAACACTGGACGCTACCAGTTTTTGTTTTTTTTGGTTTTTTTTTAATAAATCTCCTTTGGAACTGCACATTTGTAAGAACTAAATGCATAGTAATGTAGAACTGGAAAGCCTCGACCAAATTTGTAAATTTCACGATCCCCTTGATAGAGGTTCTGACCCCCCAAAGCAGGGCTAAAATTTGGTATGTGATATTTATGAGTAAATGTTTGTTTGTTGTTGTTTTTTTGGTTTTTGTTTTTTAACATCTTCTATAATGCTATTGATACCAATTTGAAGGTAATTGATATTTATAATGGGCAGGTAGCCCTTTACCAAAGTTATAAATTTCATGATTTCAGGGGTAGGGGTTTTAGTATGAGGGTGGGGCCAAAATGAACAGTGGTTAAATGTTTTCACAATTAAACATAGTTAACTTCTTCATAACTACCTTCCAATTTCTTTCAGATTTAGTATGAAGCATGTTTGGGAAAAGGCGAACGTAAATGGTAAAAGTTCGGGTCTCCTTCCCTCATAGGGCCTTACAGATGGTGCCAAAAAGTGACCAATTAAAAGTGACCAATTAACAAAAATCTTCTTTAGTACTGCATATTTGTTAGGAACACCTGTACCAAATTTGTAAATCTCTTGATCCGTGGGGTAGGGGGTTGTGACCCCCAGGGCAGGGACAAATTTGGTATTTAGTTTTGAAGTGTAAAACATTTACAAAACATGTTCTTTAATGCTATTGATACCAGATTTAAACTAAAAGATATTTATAATGCGTAGGTAGTCCTTTACCAAAATTGTAAATTTAGTAGTCCGAAGGGTAGGAGTTTTGGTATGAGGGTAGGACCAAAATGATCAATGACTAAATTTGTTAGCAATTTAACATTTTTAACTTATTGATAACTACCATTCCAATTACTCTGAAATTTTGTATGAAGCATCTTTTGGAAAAGGGGGATAAAAAATTTAAATTCAGGTCTCCTAGAGCCCTAGAGGTGGGACAAAAACTGCTAGGTTAAGAGGAATGTAAATTGTGAAATTTAAGGTTATTGCTTCCCCAGGACCTCATGGTTGGGACCAAAACGTAAAAAAAAAAATCCATTAAAAAATTCTATCAAATTACCTCCCACCCCCCACAAAAAACAAAACAAAAAAAAAAAAAACAACAACAAAACCAAACGAAAATTATCAAACAAAAAACTTGAAAAATATTCTCTACTCCTACACGTGTGAGAAAAACAAAATGCATCGTTAGTTATGTCCTTGAAGCCCTTTACCAAAATTGTGAAATTCATTTGTGCGCACGTCGTCCAGGACTGATTTTATGAGACTCTCAGACAGGTCTATGATCCTCAGCTGACCGTTAAGGCCTGTAGGCGTTTTTTTTTTTTACTGTTGTTGTAATACTTGAGAGTAAAAATAATAATACAGATCAGAAAGCAGTGTGATAGACTTAGAACACATGCGTAATGCAGTATACAAAATGTTCATTCACAATTTCTTAACGTCCCTTTTATACTTGCCAGCGGATTACCGTTTCCACCAGTCAAGTTTGAAACACCATCACTGCCATATGCTAAATCGTGAGCTATGTATGAACATCCTTTTAAAAATTTGTTAAAGCGATTATCATATTCTAAAAACTGTTAATACTATGAGAACTGATTGATATGTTGTGAGCCCCATGTGTAAGGGTTTGAATTTTGGAGGACATATTGCATTACTAGTATTTTTCAACATAATCCTCTTCAATACCTATACACTTTTGCTAGCGATGTTAAAGGGCCTCAATACCACTTTTAAAGAAGTCCTTTACTTGATCCTTCAGAAACTCCTCCACTGCATGTATGACATCATCATTTGACTGAACGCGGGTATCGGAAATAACCATTTTCAGTTGTGGAAATAGATGATGGAAAGAGATATGGCGGATGCTCAATCAGTTTAAAGCCACAATCATTAATGGCAGCCATGGTAATGGTACGCTTGTGAGCAGGGGCATTGTCCTGGTGGAACAACACTCCTTTACTGAGTTTTTCGCGGCGCTTGGGTTGAACATTTCCCCGTAACTGCCACAGAAGCGATGTATAGTGTGTGCCATTGATTTTTTTGTCCGATTTGGAGATAATCTACCATCAGAATACCATCGGCATACCAGAAAACCATAACCTTTCCAGTTGATGAAACAATCTTTGCCGTCTTTGAAAGGGGGGAGGGTTGAATCAGGGTGCTTCCATTGTTTAGACTGTTGTTTGGCCTCTAGGGTGAAATGATGGACCCAAGTTTCATCTATAGTAACAGAAAGTTGGTAGTATCTACCTTGAAAAGGTTTAGATTAGTACGTGTCAAAGTGCACCTGGTGTGCTTCTGAGCAACTGTCAGAAGTCTTGGTACCACGGGCTGAAAGCTTTCTCAATGCAAAATCCTCTGTCAGAATAGAATGTATTCTTTCCTGTGAAATGCCAACTGTACTGGCTATATATCTTCTTGTAACTCGTCTTTCTCTGCATAACGCATAATATGCCATATAAATGGAAGATTCGTTTTTTTATTTAAGGTTTTAAGCCAATACGGCGATATTTCGCTTACTGAACGTTTAATATTCTCCATTTACATGCAGATGAATCAAATAAAACGCAATTTGATACCTATCATGTTGGTGTCGGTTGTGGGAAGAAATTAAAATTAATCGGAAAATTTGATTGTTCAAGACAGGTAATAAATCTTAGTAATTAGCAAGGTGTGTCCAATTCTCGCCAAACTCCAACTTAAAACAAACGAAGCTAGGTTTTTAGACATATCTAAGTCAAACATCTCTGCGTAAGCTTGCTTAAGTGTTAGGAATATCATCTTGGTATATTTGGTGTAAAAATCCTGAATTATATCACTGAAGATTTCGTGTCTGATTTTATTTTTTTAAATTTGCTTGTATGTGATACCTCCTCCCAGTAACATTCCTTGAAGTGGAACGGAACAGAAAAGCCAAATGGACGACCAAAACGCTCAGATAATACAAATTTTCAAAATTAACCTATAAACAAAGAATACAAAGGTATTGTATGCCATTTATTATGATTATCGATCATTAGAAATGTCAGCTACATTTATTAACTCAGTGCTTAAAAAACTATAATTGTTTGTTACTTGTTGAATTATGTAGAGGTGGACGGCTGGCCGAGTCAAAATTTCAATCGCGAAACAGGAATGAGGGCGACGTTGTATGTGTTGAGAAGAGAGACCAGACACTTGTACTCCTTTGAGGGAAATAAGATATGCATACAACATAATGATTCAAAACAACAACTAGGAAAAAATTCACATCATTTCCGAAGAAAGCATGGTGATGCACAATAAAATCCAGCACAGCGCCTTGCAAAAGCGACTCTGAAATCGTTTGTGACGTCCTTGGAAAGGCGCTAAAAAACAGCAAATTAACCATTCAAATGCAACGACACAGATTTTTACATGTGATTCCCAGTATATATGTGCTTGTAAACATTAAAATTTAGATGTATGCAAGCAAGTTTTATTTGTTCTTTCATTGTCATTACATATATACAAGAAGCTACGGAAATCTTGAAGATATTACTTTATGGACTTGAAACGCAGCTTGAGTTATGCTCCGACGAGATAAATCGCAATGTTGTACGCATTGGACGTGTTAGTCTAATAGTGAGGACGTTTGTTGTGCAACTGGAAGGTCCTGGGTTGGATTTTCTATCTCGGCACCGCGTCAGACTTGAGACGTTTAAGATAGGTATTGTTCCTTCCCTAAGCACCAGACATTAGAATAAAAGTTACTGCGTCACGCATACATTACGTTAACATTTGTTTTCCTTCACCTAAAGCTTATGACCGGTCGCGGTAGCTCAGTGGTTAGAGCGTTCGCTTCGTAACCGGGAGTTCGAGCCCCGCTCGTGCCATGGCCACGGCAAACCTAAGACGAAATATAGGTAGTGATTGCTCCTTCGCCAAACGCTCAGCATTTAGAAGTGAGAATCACGGGTCTTTCGGATATGACCTTAAAAATGGAGGTCCCGTGTCACGGTAGGCGTTGACACGTTAAAGAACCCTCACTGCTACGGCCCTGAGCGCTAAGCATAGGTCTAAATTTGTGGTACTTCACCTACAGCTGGTGACGTCTCAATATGAGTGAAAAATTCTCGGCGGAACGTAAAACAAACAAACATAAAAATCCTTACAAACAAAGATACATTGCTGGTTCCAGTAAGTGCTTGACCAAGCCTTTTATCTTTATTACTAACTAAACTGCTAACAGATATTAAAGAGTCACTTCAGAGATACTGTTCCAGTACATATTCCAAATCCCCGTGGGGATCCGGGTTATTAGAATAGATCCTCAGTACCCCTTGTTTGTCGTAAGAGGAGACAAAATGGGGCGGTCCTTCGGATGAGACCGCAAAAACCGAGGTCCCGTATCACAGCAGGTGTGGCACGTAGAAGATCCCTCCCTCCTCAAAAGCCAAAAGCGCCGAGCGTAGGCCTAAATTTTGCAGCCCTTCACCGGCAATGGTGACGTCTCCATATGAGTGAAAGATTCTCGAGTGGGACGTTAAACAATATTCCAGAAGTGGTGTCAATCAGATGTGGATTCTCAAAAACTCTAAGGAACTTTTGGAAAATCTAAAATGTCAGGATTTTTCTAAAATTGACAGCATCAAAACGTATGATTTCTCCAGACTTTATACAACAATTCCTCACGCTAAATTAAAGTCTAGACCTTTTCAGGTAATAGATAATTGCTTTTTGAACAAAAATGGCACTCGAAAATACAAATTTCTAGTGATTGGAAAACAAGGTACATATTTTGTCAGACACCACTCCCCATAGCCCCCACAAGTACTCTGAAGCAGACATTAAGAGTATGGTTGGCTTTCTTGTAGATAACATTTACGTAGTGCTTGGAAAGCAAGTGTTCCAACAATCCATTGGCATTTCCAAGGACACTAATTGTGCTCCCTTATTGGCAGACTTATTTTTGTTCAGAAACTATTACAGGGTAAAAACAAAAAAGTTGACGTGTCCTTCAACCATATATATATATATATATATATATCGATGATGTCTTACCAATCAACAATCATAATTTTCATGATTATGTCCATTTGATATTTCCCGATGAACTCCAAAATAAAGGACACTACAGAATCTGGCGTGTCTGCTTCATATTTTGATATTTTACTTAATATTGACTCTAATGGTAGACTTGACAACTACATTATATGACAAGCGTGATGACTTCAACTTTGCAATCATCAACTTCCCATATCTATGTAGTAGTATACAACTTTCGCCTGCTTATGGTGTGTATATCTCACAGATGATTCGATAAGCGAGAGCATGCCATGCGCATGAGAATTTTTTATAGCGAGGTCAACTACTGACAAAAAAATTTACGTTGCAGGATTATAACGAATTTCGTTTGAAGTCATCATTTCGCAAATTTTACGGTCGCTATAATGACCTTGTTTGCGATTATAAAGGTCTCTGGGACATATGTTGAATGATTTGTTTCATACCCTTTCTAAGACTGTCATTTTTCATACTAACTTTGACTAAGGATAATCCTGTTTACCTAATTTCGATTAAGGGCTCACTGCGGGTGTGACCAGTCAGCAGACGATGCTTACTCCTCCATGGCATCTGATCCTACCTTCGCTTTGTCGAAGGTCCGTGTTGCCCTACACTCGTACTTATATATGTCTTGGGGATCAAACTAAGACGAAAGATAGGTAGTGATTGCTCCTTCGCCAAACGCTCGGCATTCAGAAGTGAGAATCAAGGGTCTTTCAGATATGACCTTAAAAACGGAGGTCCCGTGTCATGGTAGGCGATGGCACGTTAAAGAACTCTCACTGCTACGGCCCTGAGCGCGAAGCATAGGTCTAAATTTTTGATACTTCACCTACAGCTGGTGACTTCTGAATATGAGTGAAAAATTCTCAACGGGACGTAAAACAAACAAACAAACAATATTAGTTATTTAAGCCGCCCGCGTGGCGCAGTGGTTAGAGCGTCGGGCTCAAAGATCTGATGATCCTTGAATCGGGGGTTCGAATCCCACTGTGGGACGTGGGTGCCGGTCTTTCGGATGAGACCGTATAAACCGAGGTCCCGTGTCGCAGTAGGTGTGGCACGATAAAGATCCCTCCCTGCTCAAAGGCCCTGAGTGCCGAGCATAGGCCTAAATTTGCAGCCCTTTCACCGGTAATGGTGACAGCCGCCGGATAGCTGAAAAATTGCTCAGGCGGCTATAAACAAACAAACAAACAAACAAGTAATCATTTACGATGAGTGACATTCCACCTACGTACATCGTGATGCCCGGATACAGAATGCGGTTAGTGCTGGTCACAGAGGAGCTGGAGTTATCAATGTTCTTCAAGTTTCGACATTTTCCCCACTAGATGGGGAATATATGCAGGAGCTGATTGTCGAGAGGACCCGTCGGCCTCGTTGTCGAGCACCGCCACCTCCACCATAAGTAGTATAAGGCGTCTACATGGGGGGTCAACTGAGTGCACTTTTGGGTCCTAGATGGGGGGGTCAACTGAGTGCAGGTCTACATGGGTGGGTCAAATACACGGTTCTAGATAGGGGGGTCAAATACACGGTTCTAGATAGGGGGGTCAAGTGCACTGGTCAACGGCATTGGTCCACGACACTGTCCTAACGGGGTTAAGTGCACGGTCTTATTCTATAGGGGTTTTATACGAGGGTTTACGGTAAAGGCTTGAAGCTGTTTCCAATCAGTATCGATCGACTGACGTCATAATAGAACGAAACGTCAGCTACTGTATTAAAATAATCCAATGTAAAAATCCTGAGTTAAAAATCCAATGTAAAATCCTGAGTGATAATCCTAAAGAAAAAAAAGACAGAGGTGTAAGTTTCAACATTTATTTAAAACCAATAAAACAATGAACAACATGAGAATCAGTTCAAAGTCTGTCCATAATCACAGTGTTTTAGTGCGGCTCAATTTTCGCTTCTTTTTAGGAGGTTCTTCAGGGTTGAAGATTTCTGGAATGGGATAATCTCTGATAAGCGGAGGCTTACTGGTACGAGGTGTACTGGTCAAAGGTTTGCTAGTCGAAGGTTGACGGGCCGGAGGTTTACTGGTCGAAGATTTACTGACAGGCGGTTCTGAGTTAGATTTGTCTGCTAACCCATAGTCTCTTTTAACAGGGGGTTTACTTCCAGGCACCGGAGCCATGAAATCACTGAGTTCCGCATCTGGGCAGTCTATAATCCAATGCCCTAATTGCCCACACTTGTAACAGGGGTCTTTTTCTTTGGTTTTTTTCTCAGTCGGTGGCGCCCAGCGAACATGTTTCTTTTTGTCTAACTCCTCTAATTTTTTTAAAAGAATTCCTGTATGATTGACAATCTCATTGTGTAACACATTAATGCGAGTCACAATGCCGTCCAGGGTAGTCGAGATCAAGCTAAAATCTTCTTTGGTCATAGGTTGCGCATTATATAATCCCAACTCTAATCCTGTGGCATCCTGAGTGTCTGGAAAATTAAATCCATAGCCAGGCTGTGGTTCCTGATGAATTCCTAAGTCATTATTAATGATATGTCCTAAGTTTTTCGAAGCCATCTCAACCAAATCTAATTGTTTCTGGGTCATCTCTAAAATCAGAATGATCTCAAATACCCCCCGCACTCGCTTTATATACCTAGCTTTGTGGGTAATTCCAACGTCTGTCTAGACGCTACGTGTTAAAAAATCTGCTGAGTCAAGGTAGACCGTACGGTTCTTTACGTGTTAATAAAATCTGTTTACGTGTTAAAAATCAGTTGGCTCAGTGCCAGCTACCTATACCTCGCTTGACGCCAGCTGCGTACGTCTAAAAAAAAAGCAGTGCATGACGTCACAATAGACTGCATTCCAATCTGTACATGAAAGGGGGGCGGGGCTTAACCACTTATGTTTTTTTTTATGTATGTCTCTAAGTATCTATATCTATCGCACTCTCTCTCTCTCGTAAAACAATCTTCCTCACAAAAAACTTACCCTGAAGACGCCAGACATGGTTCTTTACCCTCGCCTATGTTTTAGAGAAGTCTCAGTTATCTGACTAAACTAAAATAAATTTTTTTCAACGTCAGGTCGAATCCTAGACCTTCCCCTCCCCCTCTTCAAATCCTTTTATTTTTTGCTGAAGGCCTTACCCTCCTCTATGAGGCTAAGGGTTTTATCCCCACTCACCCCCCGGATCAGATTCTAAACTGTTTCTGTATTTATATGATTACTAAACAGTCTAAAAACCGTCAACTTCTAAGGTCTAAAAACACAAATCCGTCATTTTGACGTTCGCCATCTTAACTGAGTCTGAGAAGCTAGGGATGTTTTCTTTTACGGCCGCGCTTTGACGTTATATACTAACGCCCAGCGCTAGTCGCGTTACTGGTTACCCAGCACAAAAAACATGGCGGACAGGAATCCTGTACAATACGTAATAATGCAGGGGTTTCAGATGCGGCTCCAGATGGCGACCTACATCCAGAGGAACGGGCAGTGGGTGAGGGAGAATGTCACCACCCTAGCGACTTTCAACCCCATAGACGGCGAGATTATGCAGGGACTTGTTAATCGGCAGCGGGAGCAAGATCGCCGGGCTAGACGGCAGACCCCTATGGGCCAAAGACCTATTCGCCGGAGACGGGCCCCACCGCCACCCACACAATCAGCGCCACCCACACAATCAGCGCCAGATCCTCCGTTCGAGGTGGAGTTAGAACCCACCCCCCTCACCAGTGACTCGGATACGCCGCCCCCGGTGTACACCCCATCCTCGCCGCCCGGGACTCCACCTAGGCAAGTTATATGCAGGGAGGCAGAACCCAGACAGGCCATTATAAGGATTGCGCCGCCCTCGCCGCTCCGACCTCAGCCAGACCAGCAGGTGCCAGCCACCCCCCGGAGGCCCACTCACCCTCCAGCCAAAGAACCAACCTGGGGACTTAGGTGCCCCATGCGAAAAATCACCTGCCCTGTCTGCCTCCAGGAGGGAGTTAACAGCACGGTCCTATGCATTGGGTGCGGGCAAAGACCCGCCTGCACCCAGTGTGTAGTGTTTATCGAGGCGGGCCGGCATACCCGGGGACGGTGCCCCTTGTGCAGATTCAATGCCTTATAAAAGATCCCAAAGAAAAACCCAACGGCCCTTTTCAGGGCCACCATCTCTTTTGAAAAGACACTGAGTATGACAACCTAAGAAACATATTTTTATTTATTTTTATTTTTATATTTATTTTTATAATTTATATTTATTTTTATAATTTATTTTTATAATTTATATTTTTTATTTTTATAATTTATATTTTTAATTTTTATATTTATATTTTTATATTTATATTTATTTTTAATTTTAATATTTATATTTTTATAATTTATATTTATATTTTTAATATTTTTATTTTTAATATTTATATTTTTATAATTTATATTTTTATTTTTATAATTTATATTTTTATAATTTATATTTTTATAATTTATATTTTTATTTTTAATATTTATTTTTATAATTTATATTTTTATTTTTAATATTTATTTTTAATATTTATATTTTTAATATTTTTAATATTTATTTATATTTTTATAATTTATAATTTATAATTTTATTTTTATTTATATTTTTATTTATATTATTTTATTTATATTTTTATAATTTTTTAATAAAAGACCAAAACACCCAGACTACATTTTTTCATGTTTAATCACAATCAACACTTGTTTTTGATAATGATCAGCAAAATCATGAATGAATTGTTCATAATGAGGCCAATAACCTCCCGCTAAGCCACAACCAATATTCCAAGGAAACGCGATAGTCTGGTAAGGTAAAGTTCCTAACGTATGTAAACATTGTTGAAACCATAATTCTCGTTGTTCCCGATCATCCGCATACACAGGGAGACGCTGAGTGCCACGCCCATAATCCCATTGCGCAAAAAAACAAATCACAGCGGGTTGATTAGCCATAATCTTTAAAGTGCCTGGAATTCCTCGATCCGCTGGTATAGCTAAATTTCTATGTCCTACCGGTCTCCGAGTCGCATACACATTAGCCCCAGGAAAATGGTCAGCAATACTTTGACTTAATCCATGAGGTTTCACTGTTAAACAATTACACTGATGTACAATCGCTTCTACCGTCACCTGAAGTAAATCGCCGTGCACATAAGTCACACTCATGATGTACTAATTTCCCACAGGAGATGTACAAATCTCACATTGACAATCTTGATACTGTTCTTCTTCTTCCGGAGTTAAAGTACAAAAGGAACATTTACATGTCAGCCAAGGTTCACGAGTTTTCCCACAGATCATATACACCATAGGATGAAACGGCATTTTTAGCCTTTTTATAATCCAGCGTTCTTTATTTAACATATTTTCTTTTCGGCAATGATAACACGTACATTTCCTATAAGGTTCTAAAGTATACCCACAGACCACAATGTCATTCACAAATTCATAACGTTCGGGCATAATGTACACAAGTCACACGCACAATCTTGATAACGACCTTCTTCTTCGGGGGTCGGAGAACAATAACAACACGTACAGTCTAACCAACGTTTTTGACTATACCGACAGATGATATACACCATAGGATGAAATGATTCCGGGGTCCAACGTTGTTTCACCAATGTATTTTCTTTTTTACAATGAAAACACCAACACTGGAACCAAGGTTCTTTAGTATACGCACAGATCAATTTCCCCTTAAAAAACATATATCTTTCCGACATAAACGTATTGTCTTTTTTACAATGAAAACACCAACACTGCACCCAAGGTTTTTGACTATACGCACAGATCAATCGCCCCTCTAAACACATGAACCGTTGAGCCATTATGAATTCTATAAAAATCGTTTGCACGTGCTTTGTCTACCTAAGAGGTTTAAAATTAGATCTTTGATACTAAAATTAAATTGACTGTATAAAAATCGCTGGCACGTAGCCTGTCTAGACAGGAGGTTTAAAATTAGATGGTTGATACTAAAATTAAATTTTCCAGACAGCTAGTTCTGACGCCACAATCAACCATGACGTCACCTTCCTATATAAGCCGCGCCTCCCTCGATTGCGCTTCACTGGTAATCCAGCAGCATGGGCGATCTAACTAGACCGCCCATTGTGAACCATAATTTCCCCCAGTCCGAGGACTGGGACAAGGAAATTGCTAAAGATCCGAGGCCCCCTGGACACTTAGTGTTTCAGGGGGACTCGGTCCAGTATGTCCTTTTTAAGGAGCGGGAAAAGAAGAAAAAGAAGAAGAAAAAGAAAAACAGCCGCGGGAGCCGGGAGGCCGACCCTGTCCTCGCGGAAATGTGTTGGATGATTGAGGGCCGGCGACTGCAAGAGCCGCAGTGGGTTTTTTTTTAAAGAGTTTTCCCTTAAAAAAACTCAGCCCTTTTCAGGGCTACCAAATTGTATGAAAAGATCCTAAATATCACAACGTAAGAAACGTATTTTTTTTTTTTTTTATTGTGAACAACAATCATTTACAATGATGGAATACTATTATGGAATTAATCAGTGATACTATGGAATAATATACTTATGTCAGGTAAGTCTCTTTATTGTTATTCATACACCGACATTGACATGTCTGTCCGTGATGAGTTTTAAGTTTCCCAAAGGTGTCTTTAAACCATTGGCCTACATAATGATCGCGTTGTAAGGCAGTACCATGCCAAGGTAAAATCCAATCTCGGACTGTTTTTCGCCCTCGATGCCGTTGATGTAAATAATACACGCAATATTGTCCACACACATCTGTGTTCCAATCTTGATAACAATGCGTATTATACTGCCATTGAACTCCATGGCGATGAATAAACTTTGTAATGTCTGGATGGGTGGGGGGTAATCCGTAAGAATCAAAATATTCAATGATAGGGCTATTCAAATACACACACACCCAATGAGCTCCGGGTTGATCATGAGGGTCCGTATTAATGACCACTGCTTTTTGAGAAGGTAACATCTCAGGTAATACATCTCTAGGATACACTCCGCCAAATGAACGCCCTAAATCTCGAGATAAGACATCCCGCAATTGTTGAGTATCCATGTTAGTAATCAATAGCTACTTCTCGCTGTTTGTTAATTTCTAACAAATTGTCAAACACCGCATACACCACACAATTTAAAGTCGTGGCGAGATTCACAGCAAATTGTACTTCCACTCTCAAGTTGCCTGTTTGTATGAGATGAAATTTATCTGTCTGAGCTTCTTGATCTTTAGTGAAATCCACACACCAGAGTGTGTAGCCCTTTTTATACTCTTCCAGGGTAATGTCCGGGGCCCAATCTTGACCTAATTTTCCTAACCCTTTATACAAGGATAAATACGATCGGAGATACTGATCGTCTGTGAAATTGGGTTCTAAAGGTCGGGTTTCCATCATTTCACCATTAATACTAATTTCTAATTTCTTGACTTGCTGATTTTGGAAATGAAAAGGATTTTTAGTGCTATCTCCATTAAAAGCCGCATTATCTACAAACCCTAAGACAATCAGTTTAGGCATCTGTCCTTGAAACAAGTGATCTGTGATTTTAGATTGAGTACCAGTCGGAATGGTGAACGTTTTGACTTCCACGCGTCTTAAGGGATATTTGGCTGTCTGGGTATTCAATTGTTGATTGATGAGATTAATGATGGTGGGGGTAGGTTTTACTTTTCTCACCCATAACACCATATTCTGAATGATCACTTTGCCACTACTGCCTGCATCAATCATCATGTAAAATTGAGGTCGAGCGCGATTAAATCTCAAACGCACATCCACCCCATTCGGCAAATATTTGTCTTGCTGACACAAATCCAGGTGTAAACGATCCATCAATACAACAACTTTACTGTTATTGATTTTTTCATGACGTTTTCTTACTCCCGTATTCTTAGAATCGTCAGGGTAGACGGGGGTGGGGAGCATGGCATCAATAGTACAACGGTCAGCGACCACATCAAAAGTCTTAGCGGGTTGAGTCAGCGCTTCTAATTTGCATTCGTCCATGTGACCCGCTGTGTCTTTTTCCCACAAAGTACATGCTTTCATCTGGGTTTTCAGAGTTTTAGGACTATAAGACAGTAATTTCTCTAAGTAAGCTTTGTACGGATACGTATCCGTGCCTGGCGAAATCACTTTGCCATTCAGACTAACATCAATTTCACTGAACAGGGAATGTAAGATATTATTAATAGGTGTGGCTGTAGAATTAGCCCCTGTCAGAGCGTCTCCGTTTTCTTTGGTAAATTTACACACCATCTGGAGATAGGATTGAGATAAATCTAAATATTCATCACCTTGACCTTTAATCTCAAATTCAATAGGAGCCGTATCGGAATTGAGAGTACTGGAAATGGGATAATATTCCATCCATTTCGAATCTTCTAAAGTCACATTGGTGGGAGGTACTTTAAATAGTTCTAAACTATCTGTCCCGCAAGCGCAAGATTCTCTGTGCATCATTGTGTGATGTGTGACTGATCGTGGTAAGCGGTCAAATGAATTCTGTTCTTTGGAAGGTCCCCTTTTTATACTTTTTTTTCAATCAAAAATATCTACAGAGCGTTTTTTCTTTTTTCGCTTCACGGGGGCTCTAGAACGTTTCTTACCCTGAACAGGGCCTCCTCGAGCTAAAATGCGCTGTTTTGCCATTCCCGCTGTATGCTTAGCGGCTCGTAGACCATGGGTTTTCAGAGCCTCTTTGAGAGATCGCTTATTTTCTAAAACATCTAACCCGGTCTTAGCTGCGGCGGTCAAGGCTTGTTTAGCCCCGGTTTTAAGTAAATCCGTGAAAAACCCTTTCCCTTTTTGTTTTCTTTTTTTAGCTAAGGCAGGTCTCTTACGAGCTGGGGTTTTAAGAGCGTGTCGGGCTTGTTTCTTAAGTGCGTGGGTGCCATGGGTCTTGAGAGCTTGTTTCAGAGATCGTTTATTTTCTAAGACATCTAATCCTGTGCGAACTCCGACTTTCATGCCTTGGCGGGCTCCTCGTTTGGCCAGCCCTAGTAATGTACTGTCCCCTTGTCGTGACTTTAATTTTTGTTGCAGTTTAGGCATGGCCATACCGGCTGTCTCTTTCACCGCGCGTACCCCGTGGGTCTTGAGAGCCTCTGTGAGGGATCGTTTATTTTCTAAGACATCTAACCCGGTTTTAGCAGCCGCGGTTAATACACTCTTAGCCCCGGTTTTAAGTAAATCCGTGAAAAATCCTCGACCTTGTTGTCGGCCTTGTTGTACGCCATCTTGATGAAGAGCCATGGCTGTATTATAAAACCCTTCTATTAAACCAGGTATAAAGAAAGTTCCCCCTGTTTGGGTGGGGAGTTTCCCTAATAACCCCCCTACCACTTCCCCTATCACAGGTGCGGCCGTCTTAAGCACCGTTTTTAACAACCCACCCCACCCGTAACCTCTCTGGCGTACTAAACCTCGATGATACTGCATCCTGTTAAGACTGAGCCCTGAGGTCAGTTAAACCCGCTTTTTATACTTTTTCCGCCCCCCTCTCTTTTTCTTTTTCCTACCACTCCCCCCTTGCACGGCTCCCGCAATAGCACTGGCAATGATAGGGAGGAGAATGGTAAAAATGCCATGCCCTTTCTGGCGCCGGAGTCCTCGATAGTACTTCATGCTTCAATAGACTTTACGAAAATGAAGTTTAAGCATGGATCTCCCATTTAAAAACCCTACAGGATCTCCTAAAGATGTCATGATGTGTATGTCAACAGTATCAAAATGTTTTTTACTCAGTTTCAAATATTCTGCTCGAATAGGTTCCCAGCGGGCTTGTTGGTTATCTTCCCGTTGCGTGTCACAAGGCACAACTCTCATTAATTTCAATTCATTAGACCCTACTATCTGAGGATCAATGATATCACAATACACATACATTGATTTCAGATTGTCATATAAATCGATATTGGCGTTAGCCAGATAATTCTCATTAATCCATTTGGTCATAGGGTCCTGGGGCAGAATGAGGCTGTCACTGGTCATGCCTAGCTTGAAGGCTAAGGTCTTAGGGAAACGAATGCAGAGAGGGGTTTCTCTTAATTTTTTCCCCTTAAATTGATACTCCACCCGATGATATTTAATACAGTACACTAATTTCATTTTACCGATATTAGCCCCTAAGGTATTCCATAATTTACTCAGGGTTCTTTCTAAGCCTTCATTGATTTCTTCAATTAAACCTAAAGAGTTGGTGTAAGACCCGGGTCTAAAATGAATGCGAATAATTGTGGAGGGGAATAAACTATCTCCACCCTCATTGTAATGTTGCCACTGTGTTAAATTCCAAGGGATAAACACTTGTGTTTGAGCAAAAGTTAATTTCCCTAAAATCTCACTGGTAAATCGACCCCATTTAAAAGTATTGGGATCTCGGATCAACGGTACATAAGGCTCTGGAATGAGCACGTCTACATAAGCTTCGGTCTGTGTAATGTTTTGTAAGGAAGTCGAGTACATCATTTCGGTTAAGGCCACTTCCCAATCTCCATCCGTTAAATCCAAGGCTTGAGGTAACAACGTTTTAAATTGAGCTCCTGTATTTTTAGGAAACGAGGCCTGAGAGCCATCGCTAATGAGAGTCATGTAAAACCCTTCACGTCCAGCCATGATTCCTTAAATGAGGAGAATAACACTAAGTCACTTCTATTTATACTTTATTAATACATACATTATAATACAAAAAAGCTGAATTCCCAATGTAAACAGTACGTGACGTCACAATTAGCGGCGAGACAAGTTTTCTGACACCATGGGGCGTCGCATCACTAAGTAATCTCGACTACCCCAACAATCTGCGATACTATATCCTTTTTTCATGGCCTCTTGAAAATCACGGAGACACTGTTGATCCTTGTCAAACCATTTACTTTTCATCCAAGTCCAATCAGGTTCGTGTTGGCGTGATTTTAATCCCCAACAAGCTCTGACATTCCACCGATATTCTGTGTAATTTCCTAGTCTGGTGATATAAGGGGCTAATCCATGGGGTACGTGTAAACGCTTGTACAAGTACACAGGTTTGTCACGCGATTTTTGCCCATCATAATCCATTAAACACAGTAACTTATCTGAAAACCACATACTTTTCTTCTCTCCCTCAATTTTCCAGGCGTACTCTCTGCTAGCCATGGCGAACTGTGGGGCTGGAAGCGGGTCGCTCTTGTTTTATACCCCCCGCATGCATCTGCGGACTAGGCATGACGTAACCCACCAGAGAACTCAACGTGACCATCCAGAAATCGCGATTGGAATCCCCTAAGGCTAACATGACCACTGACGTAATGATGATGGTTAAACACATGAATAATTGCGCAAAATACACAATTTCGGCTCGAGGTACTTTTTCGCCTAAGAATTTCCATTGGGTGAGGGTAGAATGAGATTCGCTTGTGGAATCCATGAATCAAAACTAGGGGGATATCCTTTCCACCGGACTTTGACTTCTGAAATGACTTTTTTACCTACGCGCCGCTTTTTATACCCTAAGATCTCCGCCACTTCATACACATCATCTTTTTTATACACTTGTTGTAATTCTTGAGGATAAAAGGTCCCTTCTAATTCTTCCCCGTGATCATCTTGAATTCTATAGAGGTTTTGTTTAGGTACTTTTCTCGAAATGGTAAATAGTTCTGTAGTCCAATTAGGTAAATACCCCTTGTCAAAAGTGCGTTTAGCTTTACTAATGCGTACACGATCTCCTACATGTAAGGGGGGTGGTGAGACTGTGGTCTGTTGTCCGTACAACGTTTTCCATACGTGTAAGACATTCTTCTTATTCACTTGAGCTGGCGTTCTCTGAATACTGCGATGATAGGAATGATTGTAACCATAGACTAAATCAGGTAACACATCGACATACCGTCGTGTTTTATGCCGTGTTAAATATTTCCACATCCGGGCTTTCAGAGTGCGTTGAAAACGTTCTACAATACTGGCTTTGATGTCTGTATTACGCGTGGTGAAAAAATGAATGTTTTTAAACGCTTGACGAAATGGTTTATTGGTAAATTCTTTGCCTTGATCCGATTGAATGCGGACAGGTCGCCGTCCGTCTCGGAAAATGGTTTGTAACCCTCGTATCATTTCAGACCCTGATTTTTGTTTTAAAGGCACCACCCAGGCATATTTAGATAACACATCAATGGCACACAATAAAAACGTATAGCCATCATTGTCTTTTTTCACAGTAGACACATCCGCTAAATCCAGTTGCCATTGTTCATCTATATCAGTCACTCGAGTTTGTTGTCTCTTAAATTTCCGACGTATGGGTTTATGTAAGGTATAAGTATCTTGTTCTTTCAGCCATTGACGAATCTGAGCTAGAGTAATCTTATGTCCTAATCGCCGCACGTGACGATATAAAGCTTGTACACCTCCATACCCTGTCTTAGGATTATAATACAAGTGTTGTAAGATCTGTTGTGTAGATTTCTTTAGGTGGGTAGGGATAACCATCCCGTGATATCTCGTGAAGTCTTTTTACCTTTTTTCTTCTTGTATTTAGGGGTGGAGGCTTTTAGAGGGGTTTCATACACAGAATGATCTTTATCAAATACACCCTCATCTATCAATTTAGGAGTACTGATTTTTCCTGGTTGGTCCATGGCTTTTATAACATCGCGATTAGTGATATACCCTTTAGGAACATTGGTTTCTTTTAAGGCTTGAGTAAAGTGATGTAATCCTGTAGGCGGATCCCGATATTTCAGGGGTTTTTGTCTCTGAGATTCACTGACTAAATCTACGATATTAGAATCAGGTATTTTCTGTCCTCGATAACTGATTTCTCCTTCCCCATTCCAAGTCAACACTTTAGATTTCTTCAGGTGATTTAATAATAACCCCGCTTTCTTTTGACCCGGTTTACTGACACTATTAATAATCTGTTCTTCTAACTCAGGGGTCTCAGGCGCGGTCACGTCAGGGGGTGGGTGAGAGCGGGGTCGAGGAGGGGGTAGAGGAGGAGGAGAAGTATTAGGGTGTCGAGCTTGTTGTAAATATTGACGATAGCGGTGAAGTTCATGTCCATATAAAGCCACTTTTTCTTCCGGGGCTAAATCCTCGCGATGTTCAATGTTATCTAATTGATCCCGTAACCCTAGAGTGGTTTGAAATTCAGGAGGTTTAGGTAATTTTCCTTTCAGTTCATTTAACATGGCTTCAGGCACTAACACCATCTTACGACTCATGATTTAAGCAGTAAGGCTCGTCGTTTTTTTACAGGTTGAGGTTGCACAATGCGTCTCAAGATGTGTTTCAGAGGACAGAGTTGACGCTTCTGATGGGAGGTGAGTGGAATCACGCCTTTTAATACATTGTACACGACCTCACAAATCTTTAAAATACAATCATTTGAACAATGTTTTAAGATCTCTCTCTTTAAGGTCATCGAATACTGAGGAGTGGCTAGCGTTTGTAAGAGACATACATGAGGTCTTAATCGAGATTCACACTTCTTGGTGTGAGCCATGGTGTTGAAATGAAGGTCTGTGGACAGGTCTCCTCCTTTTTATAGCTTTTGTTTTTTTAATCGGGCTAGAAACTGACCCCGTCCTTTGTGCACGGTTTCTTCATGATGATCACGACTACTTTTTAAATTAAATTGTAGAGGACAATACCCACATTTATATTTTTCTTTCGGTGGGGCCCTGGTTAAGGGGGTAAAACGTGACAGACCCCCAAAGGCTTGACTAAAGCTAGGTAAGGCGGTATCCGGAGTTCTGGAACTGCCTATAGGACCCCGCATAGCTCGCTCCATTTTCTTTTGAGCTAATCCTTGTTTCAGATCAGTTAAGGTTTTGGTTTTCTTAGACAGTTTAGACAAGGGTATTTTGACCATCAGTTTAGGGGTTTTCTTCACGGGGGGAAATTTAGCAAAGCGTAAGAGATGGGAAGGGACAGGTTTGCTTTTAGGCCCGGGGGTCTTACGGTGAATGATCAGTTTAGGCACTTTTTTCGATTTTTTAGGGGGACTTTTCTTTTTTCTTTTCTTAGCTAGGTTTAAGAGGGATGCTGGTAACACGCGTGTTTTCCTGGGGGGTTTCCTTTTTCTTTTTTGTCTTGTTTCCCATTTGAATAAATGACGAATGATGGTGCCCCCTAAGAACCCAGCACCCCCACGTTTTAAAATAGCTTGTTTACGCTGTTCCTCATCCGCATGCTTATCGGCAATGATAGCTAAATCCTGCCGATGTCCTTGGATAAATTTCTGAGTGAGTTTATTGATGGGTAAGATTCCCCTTAATAAATTTTTAGCGCCCATAGCAAACCAATTCAGTAACGCTTTACGTCCTAATTCAATGAGCTGGGAGCGCTGCCCTGGATCTCGTTCATGTTGTAAACGGCGTAAGGTTTTGACTAATTTACTCTTAGGTGTGAGTCTACCCATGATGACAGGGGAGTGTCAACTGAAAGGGTATAGGGTGAGGAACTATTATTTATACTCTAGGCATGTGCACGGCTAACGTGGAAAACAGCTGACTTCTTAATCTTAATTCGTCGGGGGTCTGAGGACTTAAATCGACCAGTAAATACCCGTGAGGCTTATTGGTGGCTTCCTCATACGCCCCCCGTAAATAAGGCATTTGTAATTGTCGGCTTAAGACTTCAATCTGAGATTTATCTCTGGGATTTTTAAACAAGACCAGATAATGCGCATTTAAACTGATGGTTCTATGTTGCACAGCTCGATCAAATAGATTTTGGGTGATGTAAATGACACTGGTATTACGATGATGAGCTTTACGGGTAAACCAATCTACAATAGATTCTATGGCTTTACCCCCCATCATATCATCAAAAATGAGTAAATGCCGAGTGCTGAGATCCGCCACTAATTTCTCATCATCGGAAGGGATATTATGAATAAAGGTCACAGACTCTTTTAAAGATTCATAAGCGGGTTGCCATTCTCGATAACACCATACTATTTTTTCAGGTGGGGGTGAGATCCAGTGTGTGTTATGTACCAGTTGTTTCACAAATTCTGTTTTACCAGATTTAGAGGGACCGGCCACCACCATGGTAAATTCATGTTTCAATTGAAACGGAGCTAGTGTCTCGTACGTATACATCTTGTGAAATGAGACAACTTGGAAACTCACATACATATTTATTAACAAGAAAAAATACGAAAAGTTTCTAATACACTTTGTCTACAAATAGGACATTGTTCCAGTCCTGCTGCACACATAGCACAAGCACATAAATGTCCACACGGTAAAAAAGCAATTCTTAATTCTCGTTCTAAACAGATATGACATTTCTGAGTACACTGAGGATTGCCATCGGCATTGAGGGTTAAATCACCCCAGTCTCGATCAGTGTCTTTGACTCTAGCATACGCGTTAAACACTTGTCGCACCCATTTGATACTTTTATTACTCAGCAGGTAGGCACAGTGGGGACTCCAATACGCATGTTCTATCCAGGGATTGTCTTGAGGTTCCCAGTGATTAAGACCTACGCCACAATGAAAACAGCGCACCACATCCCCGAAGTCACGGTAATAGAATCCCGCTTCAGCAATAGTAGGTAACAACTGTTTTAAATGATCAGGGGCTTCTTTAAAGGACTGGTCTCGGTCCAGGACTCGAGCATAAGTGGTCACTATAGGATAGCGTAGTGATCCGCATTTCGTCATGGTGAGCGACTAAGGTTATGATTCTGATCCTTGTTTTTAATACCCATAGGGGAGAGTGTCATAATGACGTATACGTTGACGTTTATCATAGACCATTCGGTATTTTTTCACTAAGGGGAGAGTTCGCACCTGATGTTGACGTGTTCTTTGAATAAAGTGTGGGTAATACACTTGGACTTCCTCTTCCTGTCCTTTTAACATTTTTTCTAAAGTAGCCAGAGATACAATCTGAGAGGCTCGGTAATTCAGAGTCAATCCTTTGACTTTACACATGGATTGTCCCCCTTGGGTCTCGTAAGCATAATTTTTAGGCCCTCCCGACATGTATTTCACAATGCGGTCCCCATTTAATTCATCGGTCCACCCCCCTAAACTATTGAGGATAGTAGGATTAAATTGTCTCTCGTCGTGTTGATAAATGATACTGTCTGTATCAAAGTACAGGACACGATTTCCCAAGGGATATAAAGTCTCGTACAGATGTAAACGGGCATGAGCCGTGGTAAAACAAGCTAAGACCACGTTACCAAAAGGACAGTCTTCCAGAAATTCTTCTTTTTCTTGAAAATTAATTAACATCATATCTGTGTCAGGATGATCTCGATTTTCTAACAGCTCGACTCCTTTAATGTCTAACGTGGCATCTCGTAATTTTTCCTGTAATTCTTCTTCTTCGGTGAGATACTGCGTTTTGGTTAACTGTAAGCGTTGAGCAAATTTTCCCCATAGACAATTCAAAAAGAGTTTAGCAATAGTACGGCGAATGGGATTTTTCTCAATATCAGGTAGACTCATTACAATCCCTTCCCGGCGCCGGATCTCATCCATGTAATCTTGTTTTTGTTGGTCGGTTTGACAATCCTTAGGAAATCCTGACGCTTCTTGTTTAATTTTCAAAAAGGTATTAATATACGATTGAAACAAGGTCTGACTACTCTGGGGAAAATGCCACACTTCATAAATGCGATCGAGGCGATAGCCGACCTCTAGAGCTTTGTGTAATTCTAGGGTCACCCAGGTACCTGTTAAACTGCGTTGTGCGTCATGGTGAGGACAGCGATCGTCAGGTCCTAAGTCACCATGTTCGGCACAGGTTCGACATAAGGGAAACAGTAATTTTCCTCCCGTCTTATAAGGTAACACAGGGTGATACAGACCTCGAGGGGGTAAAACACGACAATGAATCAGTCCAAAGTACTCTCTCACATCGGCGAAATGACTAGTAATCACTTGGGGGTGGCCAATAGGAAACGGTTTGTATTTCAGTACGTAAGGATACAGGGAACACACATCCACATATCGCATATCCCCCTCCTCGCAATACAAGCGCGTGGCATTCGTTCGTCCCCCGTATAAAGCATCTCGTGGATTTAAGGGGTCCTGAATATCTAAGGTGTGTAAATAGTCTTGTATAGAAGGATTCTGTTGCACTTGATGATCAAACTCGTGTTCCCAGATGCTGATCACTGTATAGCCTTGACCCTCTAAGTCACTGGCTCGTTTTAAAGTCTGTTCGTATAGGTCTTGATAGGTGTATTGAACTCGATGAGGGTGCGTTTCCGTGACTAAATTCGGATAACAATGAGGGCAACCATGCCAGTAACAGCCATAAAATTCGTACACAATACGAGATTCCTCGTCGTACCCGTCTACGGTATAAGACCCTAAAGTGACTTCACCCCCGTTTTTGGCATGGCGTATGTTATGATGTTGATGTTCTAACCAGGCTAGCCATCGACAGGCTTTGGCTGAGTAACGACGGGCGGGGGCATACCCTAGATTAGGAATGATAGCAATGGTTTGTGGGGGCATGAATCCTCGTCGATAAGCTAGATTGGCTGTGCTAGCAAACGTAATGGATTCCTGAAACGGGTCGACTGAGACCAGAGCAAAGAGAGTCGATTTAAATTGTGCACAACACCGCCTTAAAATGTCCACGTCTGAGATACAATAAGCGAGAAATTCTTTCTGAAAATCAAACACTTTGCCTTGTTGTTGATGGTACCAGGTATAGAAAGCGTCACGATTGGTGGTGGACATATCGTCAGGGTTATAGTACTGCGCAGGTGGATAAGGCCCTATATAGTTCTGGTTTTGTTCCGTATTAAAAAAGTGAGGAAAATAACCTTTCTTTAATTCTGTTAAACCGAAAGCAGCAGGCATCTTAGCCAGGGCAAAGGGAAGAAAATTGTAGGAATCAATAAATTTCACCCCCAATACTTCCATGTATAAGAGTTTACTCCCGTTGAGAATGACTGTGGGTTTGATACAAGCTGTGTGCACCAGATAATTTAAAATGAACTGACCATCGTATCCTTTGAAATTGTGCGCAATGACAATAGCTTCCTCGTGTTTGATTTTCACTGTCCCTTTTTCATTCGTCTGGGTTTGTAATAACCATTCCATAAACTGTTTTAAAGTGTCTGGTCCTTGAAAAATGAAACGGCGTTGCGCTCCAAACCCTTGATAGTATGGACACGGGATATGAATATCTAAAGTGTCACAATGTTGACACACGCGTTCGGCCACACAGAGGTTAGGGGTATGAATGCCATGTTCCTGGGTACATTCGAAATCGTAATAAATATACAGTTTTATATCCTGGCGGGATTTAGGTCTGGGTTTCTTTTGTACAAAGCAATGATGTGGCGTGTGAACGAGTGCCTTACAGATGTTGCAGCGTATTTGACCTCCACAGGCGTGTCCTTTTAATAATTGCTTGGACATCCATTTCTGGCACTGGTGACATCGGCCCATTAAACTGCACACTGTGGTAGTGGTCTGGGGACTGTAGGGTTTTAAATGCGTCTGGTAACACGTCGCATTTCTGAACATGCCATGGCAATGAGGGCATTCGGTATAAGTACCGTCTGAGACACAGGGGGTCTCTGCTAAACAAAACGAACATCGATAAGGACAAACCGTACGATGCGCTTGGATGTGACTATAGCCCACATCACAGTCATCACAGTAATATGGATTGTCTGTGACTCCCGGCATGGATAAAATGGCATCGTAATGACCATTATCTAATAAAACGTTTAAACATGAACCGTTTCCCCGTCCTTTGTACAGAGGCTCTAATCGTAGTCGTTGTGTATTGACTTTCAATTGAAATATTTTCAATCGATATTCAGGGCTCAAGACGTGTTGTAATTTGTCCCACTCGTGAGGCCCACAAGACTGGTGAATATCACACCCTGCTTGTTGCATGAGAGACAGGGCTTGATGTTTTTGATCGAGCGAATCGTGATCTCCTTTTCTCATTCTTAACCATTTTTTCTCCCATTCGAGGTCTGGAGATTTTTGACTGTAGCAACGCGCCACGACAATGGCTCGAGGGAGACAGAGGGAATCCTGGGGGTTGTGAATGCGCACGATCGCTCTCTTAGAGGTCTTGAATTTCTCCTTATCGAGGTAAAGATGTTTTGTCTTTTGACCACCACTCCCTTGAGGATATTTCACATGGAAAAAATCCAACTGAATTGACCCGTCCGTGATGATAAATTCTTTCTTGGATTGTTGTACGCTCTCGATTTTATTTAAAATTTTGTCCTCGTTGAGGTTTTTAGATTGAGTAAATTCTACCCAAATGTCAGAATCTAAAGAGGGGTGACGAATGTTGAGTCGTACATAATCATTGGGGTTACATTGCATTTTTTCTTTGACCTTTTTTAACAGATCTCGAAATAAACGATGAATGAAATGGGTATTTTCTTTCTGGGGGAGAGGTTTAAAGCCCACATTGTAGACATTCTGTTGCACTTTGAATTTCCGTGATTGTCGAGAGCGATTTAATTGAACATGATAATACTCGGAAATGACTTTTTTCGGTCTACCTTGCCCCTGTTGTATTAATCGCTGCGCATTGTCTCGGCGGAGTTGTAATTCCCGTCCTCGTTGTAAATACAGTTGATGATTTAAATAGTTTAAGCGTTGTTCTATATATTTTTGTAAATCCATTCTTGGCTAAGACCTGGGACTAACTAATGACTATCTGAGAGGTGTTTAGATTTTATACTCATTGTGACGTCATGACCATTGTGATGTAAAAACATAACATCATTTTTTTTTTTTTTTCATCATTTTTATCTAAAGAACATTTTTCAAATACAAGTTAAAAGAACAATGTAAACAAACATTTTTTCATTGTTAAAGGCATAATGTCCATACATTAGTCCAACAAATATGAGTTTTTAAAACAGGGTCCAACACCTTTTCTACTTCCCGAATCCTACGCTGAAACCGACAACGATCTGCAGCGACACTCATCCAAGGACTTTTCCGATCTTCGTCAGGTAAGTGATACACTTTGTTTTGATTTAAATTAAAAGTCACATATCGTCTATCGTGATGAATGTTTCTGTGGGGCTTTTGATGAATTGATTCGAAGGGTAAGCCTGCGTCTCCATAGGTTCTGATGATTGTTTGTTTCGGTCGTTTATTATCTGGTACATGAGAGTCAGATATTCCACCACCAGATTCTCGATGTCTCCTGCTTGGTGGGGTTTGGTTCTTTTCATCTCTTCCGCCATGATTTCCATAAGTATAAATCCTGTCCATGAGACTTGATGTGCTATTAAATATCCACAGAATTCTTCAAAGTCCTGTACACTCATCCACAATAAATGGTCTTTTACGAAATATTCTAACACGCGATATATTACATCCTTTCTGGCGTCCTCAATATACTTTAAGGCCTGCTCACGAATTCGATCGCTGTGGTTACTTTCAGCCATAATCATGAAATAATGAAAAAAGTTTAGAGGTCCGTCCTTTATAAATAACACCGACGTTCCAGATACGTTGAATGTGTGACGTAGGTTCACGCATGCGCAGTTTCATTTTCCCTGAAACAATCCTGGTGGTATTTTCATAAAGTTTCTGAGGAAAATTTCCGTAGGGTCAGCATTGGGCTCCTTAGCTTGTTCTGATGACTTTTTGTCGAATAATTCCTTGTACATGGCGGTTAAATATTTCACCCGATGATTCTCAATGTCTCCAGTTTGCTGGGGTTTGGTTCGTTTCATCTCGTCGGCTATGATTTCCATAAACATAAATCCAAACCATGAGAGTTCACGCCCCATTAAATATTGACAGAATTCTTCAAAGTCTTGTACTCTCATCCAAAATACTTCGCCTTTAAAGAAAAATTCCATGAAGCGATATACACCACTGTTTTTTATGTCCTCAATATACTTTAAGGCCTCCTCACGAATTGGCTCGGTATGATTACTCTCAGCCATGCTTATGAAATAATGTAAAAAGTTAAGCGGTCCGTCCTTTATAAGCCACACAGTCGTCCCAGATACGTCGGATCTGTGACGTATGTTCAGGCATGCGCAGTATCATTTCGTCTCCCATGAAATGTATTAACACTAAGGCCGTCGTGGCAGAATAATACTGCAATAAATACTGACAACAGTCTAAATACTGCTCCAAAGTTAGAGGAAATACCTTTGATCTTAATAAATCTTGTATAGGAGGTCCATCTATAATGATCTGTTGAATCCGGTCAGATACATTCCGCGGAACTTCTTTGATCTGTAAAGTATTTAATATATCGGCAAGTTTTTGGGTTACATCCTTCACCTGTAAAGAGTCTATTTGATCAGTAAGCTGCTCCATGACTTTATTTATGACGAATCATATCCATGAATCCTCTTTGTAAATTGTCTATCATAATCACATTTATATTTTCCGTTTGTTCTGGTTGAATTTTCTTCAGTTCCTCCCCATATAAGTATATCATAATAAGACGTCCTGGGTTGGTGTTAATCGCTAACGAAAGAGCAATTCTATGAAACGTCTCAATATTTCCAATTTCATGTATCACTGATTGCACATAAGTTTTAGCAGTTTTAAACCAGTCTGAATTTTCAACACGTTGTACAAAATCTCTAATATAATGAACACCGTCTATCTTAACCGATCCACCCATACTGACTGAGGGACTGATTATGCGATGAGTCAGGTATTTTGAACACGTAGTGTCTAGACAGACGTAAGAACTACGCGTGACGTTTCGTTCTATTATGACGTCAGTCGATCGATACTGATTGGAAACAGCTTCAAGCCTTTACCGTAAACCCTCGTATAAAACCCCTATAGAATAAGACCGTGCACTTAACCCCGTTAGGACAGTGTCGTGGACCAATGCCGTTGACCAGTGCACTTGACCCCCCTATCTAGAACCGTGTATTTGACCCCCCTATCTAGAACCGTGTATTTGACCCACCCATGTAGACCTGCACTCAGTTGACCCCCCCATCTAGGACCCAAAAGTGCACTCAGTTGACCCCCCCATGTAGACGCCTTATACTACTACCATATGAGGGGGAATCGTCTCCTACCTCCCTCAGCGAGGATGAGGAACCCCGCCCGGTACCCTCTGTCGTGCCGGAGACCCCTCCAGCTTCTCCCGCACGATGACCTCGAGGGCCGCCACACACACCAAGGCCACCCATACACCCGCCATCATCGGTACCGGCGAGTATCCCTCACCAGGATACGGTGTCCCATTTGGCTGCACAAGCAGGCAAATTCATCGGTGGAGTGCGCGGTATGCAGCAATAGAGCCGCCTGCATGCAGTGCGGGGAGTTTTTAGAGGCCGGGCGTCTCACCCGGGGACGCTGCCCAATCTGCCGGTTCCAGCGTGGACAGTAAAAAACTCCATAGCCCTTTTCAGGGCTAAAACCCAACGGCCCTTTTCAGGGCCAGCACGTTTTACGGAAACGATTTTATTGAGAAAGATTATCGTTTAATGACAATATACACTTGTTTATCATAAGTCTCAGCAAAATCATGAATGAATTGTCTATAATGAGTCCAATCTCCTCCCGCTAATCCACAACCAATCATAAAAGGAAACGCTAGTCTAATACGGTAATGCACCTAATTCTTGTTAACATTGACGAAACCATCGTTCTCGTTGTTCGATATAGGGGTAGACGGTGAGTTCCATGCCCGTAATTCCATTGAGCTAAGAAACAAATGACATTAGGGTGTTTGGTATGAGACATGATACGTTAAGGTACCGGGAATACCCCGATCTGTAGGTATGGCTAGATTTCTATGGCCTAAGGTCTCCGAGTCACATACAAATTAGCCCAGGGAAATTTATCAACAATATTTTGACTTAATCCATGAGGTTTTACAGTTAAACAATTACACTGGTGCACAATCCCCTCTACCTCTATGCTGAGTAAATCTCCCTGCACATTAATTAGTCAAACTCATGATCGACAAATGTCACACGTACAATTTTGATGAGTTTGATTAATTTCTTGTTTGTTTTACGTCCCGTCAAGAATTTTTCACTCTATTAAGACGTCACCAGCTGTAGATGAAGTACCGAAAATTTTGTCCTATGCTTAGCGCTCAGGGCCGTAACAGTGAGGGTTCTTTAACGTGCCAACGCCTACCGTGACACGGGATCTCCGTTTTTAAGGTTATATCCGAAAGACCCGTGATTCTCGCTTCTAAATGCCGAGCGTTTGGCGAAAGAGCAATCACTACCTACTTTTCGTCTTAGGTTTGGCGGGGCTCGAACTCACGATCTCCCGGTTACAAAGCGAACGCTCCAACCACTGAGCTACCGCGACCGGAATCACTACCTATTTTTTGTCTCAAGTTTGACGCGGCCATGGCACGAGCGGGGCTCGAACTCGCGACCTCCCGGTTACGAAGCGAACGCTCTAACCACTGAGCTACTGCAACCGGTTATGAAATGGACAGAAAATTTGAAATCGCGCCAGTTCGTTCCATGGCCGAGAAGAATCCTGAATACTGTCAGAAAAACAAGCAATGACTGAAGTAATGTCATTAAGACATGCGAGAATGCCTCTATCGGGAAATATGAAATACGTTAACTTCTCTTCACGGCTTTAATTACCTGAGGCGGCAGCAACAGACAGTCGATGGTCATTATGAGAAGAATGACGAAATCGGAGAACGACTGTTCAAGGTTTTTTTTTAATGATTTATTGTACAGTGTATATTCTTTAACGTCCCACTAGATAATTTATCACCCGTATGGAAACGTCACCATTGCTGATGAAGGGCTGGAAAATATCTATGACCAGTGAGGGATCTTTGTGATGCCACACATGCTGTGACATATGGGCCTAGGTTTTTGCGGTCTCAAATCATAAATACACGTCGCCATTGTCGGTGAAGGGCTGCAAATTTAGGCCTATGCTCGACGTTAATGGCCTTTGAGCTGGGAGGGATCTTTAACGTGCCACACCTACTGTGATACGGGACCTCGGTATTTGTTTCTTTAACGTCGAGAATTTTTCACTCATATTCAGACGTCACCAGCTGTAGGTGAAGTACCACAAATTTAGACCTATGCTTAGCGCTCAGGGCCGTAGCAGTGAGGGTTCTTTAACGTGCCAACGCCTACCGTGACACGGGACCTCCGTTTGTAAGGTCATATCCGAAAGACCCGTGATTCTCACTTCTAAATGCCGAACGTTTGGCGAAGGAGCAATCACTACCTATTTTTCCTCTTAGGTTTGACGCGGCCATGGCACGAGCGCGGCTCGAACTCACGACCTCCCGGTTACGAAGCGAACGCTCGAAGCCTCATCCGAAGTATGCATTTAATCGCCTCTTACAACAAGCAAGGGGTTTGTTTGTTTTACGTCCCGTCCAGAATTTTTCACTCATGTTGAGACCTCACCAGCTGTAGGTGAAGTACCACAAATTTAGACCTATGCTTAGTGCTCAGGGCCGTAGCAGTGAGGGTTCTTTAACGTGCCAACTCCTACCATGACGTCCGTTGTTTTTTTAAAGTCATATCCGAAAGACTCGTGATTCTCACTTCTTATTGACGAGCGTTTGGCGAAGGAGCAATCACTACCTATTTTTCCTCTTAGGTTTGATGCGGCCATGGCACGAGCGGGACTCGAACTCACGACCTCCCGGTTACGAAGCGAACGCTCTAACCACTGAGCTTCCGCGACCGGTGTCTCATCCGAAGAACCGCCCCATTTAGCCGCATCTTACGACAAGCAAGGGGTAATGAGTATCTTTCTAACCCGGATCCCCACGGGATTGGTACGAAAGGGCATGCGGCAAATTTTCTTACATGATTGATTGTATACTATTTAACGTCCCGCTTAAGAATATTTCATTCGTATGGAGACGTCACTATAGCTGGTGAAATTGCAAAATTTAGGCCTATGCTCGACACTTACGGCCTGTGAACAGGGAGGGGTCTTTATCGTGCCACTTCTGCTTTGTCACGGGGCCTCAGTTTTTGCGGTCTCATCCGAAGGACCGCCCCATTTAGTAGCCTCTTGCGACAAGCAAGGGGTACTGAGGAACTATTTTAACACTGATGTCCATGGGATAAACCCTAAATGCTTAAAAATAAACCGGTATAGAATATTTGTTTTACGTTCAGTTCAGAATTTTTTGCTCGTATTGAGACGTCACTAGCGGTAGGTGAATTTCGTAGAAATATTGTTCAAATCCGAACATTGGTCAGGTTTAAATTCTTCGAACTCAAATTCGTCTCCAAAAATGTTTTTCTGGCCCCCACATAAAACGACTTCAACGCACGATTCAATTCCTCACTAGAATACGTTTTCAAACTGAATATTGTCAGGAATTTCACTCAAAAAGTCCTGGAAATATTTCACAGCTAATTAGGTAGATTTTTTAGTGTTCGCCGAGTCCTTATTCCTAAGCAGATTAGCAATTTCGTCCTCATCAGCGACGTGAAATCGGCCAGGGCTAGCCATGTTTATTTACCGTCTGCAAAATTATATGATCAAGAACGATAACTCTTCGGGAAAAATAGGGAGGCACCCGAAGGGGGAAAATACGATTTTATTCTCCCTGGCCTCAGGGAAATACGATGTTTTCGTCCAACTGTCATGTGATCGTCTAAACCAATCAGATTAGGCTTTACATGACATTATTTATATGAGGTATAATAATATTTCTTACCACACCTGTGACATGGGGCATTTTGTCCGGAGGTCTCATTTACTCGCCTCTTACAAGCAAGTGGTACTGGGGACCTTTTCTAACCCAGATTTCTACGGAATAAAATGTTCCTTTATATTGCAAATGATTAGCATTGAATTACAATAGAAATTCAGCAGAGTACACACAGTGAATGTAAATAACTGCTAGACTTGCTTTAGATGTGCTGAGTATCAAGTCAGGCTATTCTCAACAAGTAGTAAAAACACACTGTGTATGTAAATGGACATGATGTACTCGAAAGCCCATTATCTGTTTATAGCAAAATCCATTACAAATATGCAATCTTTTTGCACAACATTTAGTCATTTTCATGTTTGACCTGTCTATATATAGACCGATGCTCATGTCTTCATCGTACACACTACTTACTATATTGCGTTTGTTTCATGACGTCATGTAACATTGTGATGTCACAATGTACAATGAAAATACGAAAAGTGCACATATCGTAATGAAGAAGGAAGACGTTAGTAAAGTGGGAATCACGATGCAAAGGTCGTCAACTCTATCGCAAAAGGGTGGAAGGCATACAGTGGAAAACAAACATCCAGACCCTACTGATGTTATCAAATCAGAAGTGTATCAACACGGATATCGCTTCATTAAGTATTTGGGTGAGGGAGCCTACGCCAAAGTCATCCTTGCCGAAGTCATGCCTGGCAAGTTAGCCCGCTACGAGGCTGAAGCGGATTTAACAGGGGATTCCTGTGTTATGTCGGTAGGGTGCATCTTTTTTTATAGAGCATATGTTGATATATAGGAATTTATATGCAAGGTGGTGATGGTCTATGCAATGCAAGGTCATACGCGACGTTTTACCGTTTTTCTAAAACTTTAAACTGTCGGTATGAAGATGTATATGTATAATTTTCTGGAAAATGCTTCAAGTTTATATTGCAGTAATATTATCACACTTCATATATCAAACTGGTTAGCTCAGTGGATAGGTCATCAAACTACAGTGTAGTAATGCGGGTTTGATCTCCGACTGCTCCAAAGATTTATCTCCTTTTCTTTGCTGCTGTTAATTTCTCAACTTTTGTGTTCGCAAACCGGGGGGGGGGGGGGGGGGGGGGGGGGGGGGGGGGGGGGGCTTGGCTTTAATCACGAAACTTGGGACAAGGTATGATTACACTATGTAGTGTTGCATGGAGAATGCTGTCCCAATTTTTTAAGGACCCAAATATTTTTTTTTCTGTAAAATATCTTGTCTTCGCAAGTTTGACGAAAAACGTGGTGTATTTTAATAAAAAGTTGATACAGTCAAACAAATGGTGAACGGCGATGATCAAGCCCGCGGCCATCCGGTTACTTGTCGAACATCTTCTATCGCTGGGCAAGGAAGCCTCTTCCTTTTGAAGAATGAATTAACACAGACACATGTTTTCCCAGTATTGAGACACATGTTTTGCGAGTATTGATTGTAATCTTGTTCAAGTTTCTGGTCAATAACAAATGCAAAAGTAACATATACAAATTTAGCGGTGCTTTTTAGTCTTCTATGAATATTATTTATAAACCAGGAACTGTAATGTACAATTACATGTAGAATGCTGAAAACTTTAAAATATCTTCATATGTGTAGTCCAAGGAGTAGCGTTAATTTCTCATTACAAGGTTAAAGGTAATACAATGTACGATATGAAATCATTTGAGTACACCAGTACTCCTTTAGTACTCGTAACCATTTTCTCGAATAATGTATTATTTGGTTTTTTTTTTATAATTTATGCTTAGAAAATACGAGCTCTGCATTTTAACATCGAAGAAAATGCTGTTTAACACGGCACATGTAGCTTTAAGGATGAGTTGGAACCTCCTTTGGTTGAAGAATTTTAAGAAAATTGAGGGAGTGCGTGTTTTGTTTTTGCTATTTCTATGTCTTTGATCTCCCTTTCTTGAACAAATTGTATTGCAGCCTTCCCTCACTCTTTGAAGATTCTCAGGGTCCACCCCTGTACATGAATACATCTGCCTAATTTTTCGGCTGGGATGAAACCCCTCCCCTTTTTCGTTACTTTGTAAGATTTGTATTTGTTCTGTATTTGCTGAAATTGTACATCTACCACCATTTAGTCGTGTTATAAACACTAAATGAGCAACAGTAATTTGATAGCACTATTTTTAATCACATTAAACATTTTAATTGGCACCCTATGTGTTTTTGAAATGAATTTTTTTATCATATATTTACATAGCAACGTATATACATGTTCATCTATTAACTAAGAATATATTGGTGGCGATTAAGGTACTGGTGAAATGTGATTTATAAATAGACAACGATTAACAGAGACAGATATTTCTAATATTACAATAAATGTTTTCTGAAATATGAAATAAAATGGATCTAATTTCGTTGCTTTCTCGTAGACACGAAAATAAC
The DNA here is from genome assembly GCA_024699665.1 of Ostrea denselamellosa. Taxonomy (NCBI): domain Eukaryota; kingdom Metazoa; phylum Mollusca; class Bivalvia; order Ostreida; family Ostreidae; genus Ostrea; species Ostrea denselamellosa. The sequence continues at coordinate 8,366,388 of JAMZEH010000005.1, read as the reverse complement.
GAACTTTATTCCGACCCGAAATTAAATACGTCTACAGTGTTCTTGTAGCATGAGTAGAAAGATGCATAAGTCAGGGTACATTTCATTGGTGGTCAGCTCAACTAGTCGCAATTTACTGAAAAGTCATGGTGTTTTTTATAATTTTTAAATGGCTTTGTTTTATTAATTAATTTGAATACATTTATTTAAATATTTTTCGCTCATGGGTTAGAGAAAACGATTTTATGAGTTTCAAACTCTATCCGGTAATACATTACAACTGAAAATGTTGTATATCGGTGATAATTAATGAAACCTACTAAGCGGTATGCAAGATAGAGAACGCATTGGCCCTATGTTTTTAGATACACATTATCAATCTTTAATTTTGTATGACAACTGGACAGAAATCCATTTCAAATTGCAATTACAAGACGAGATAGAATAAAGACCATATATAGTCATAGACAAAAATGGAGATCATGAATTAGTAACACAGATCATGTCTCGTAAGTATATTAAGATATGATACACTAGTATGAAAAGGCATAACGGTAATGAAAATTCCGAATTTCCTTATTTTTTCGCCAACAATGGATAAATTAGAGTTCTATATTGATTAAGAAAACATAGATTACATATAGGTGCCTACCTCTCAAACTTGCATATATTTTGTACACGTGCATAACTGCCACATTGGTGTAAAACGGTCATCAGCGAACGTGCACTTCCTGTTTTCCAAAAGATAAATGTATGTCAAAATAAAAAAAAAAATATACCGTTTTCATCTCAAACCCTATATTTGCTCAGATCTATGACAATCTTGCTCTTTAAAGACTTGCATTAATACTCTTGATTACATAGGTTTTACTATGGCATCATCTTGAAATAAAGGAACACTTCTATGTAAATATATCTTTGCCCTCTATGGCTGGTATTGGTTTCAGTCTTTACAAAAAGTTTATTCCTATTGATTTCCGTTCCGGCCGATGGCTTTAGGCCACATGCGTGTACTTATTTGTTTCTCGTGCATCACTTTAGTTCTCGTCTATACACGTCACTGTAGAGATGGAAGAAACCCTTTAACAGTCATCTGAGCAGCATGAATTGTGGACGCATTTTTAGTTCCTTGTCTTGAAATTTCATTTCGTATTTCTTAGGTTACTTTTAACAATGTAATTACGTTAACTGTTTTTATCTACAACTCATTTCTTTGGAAATAATATTGTAAAAAGTCATTGGTGTAAGAAATATAAATTATGACAATGAAATCAAGAAATGAACTGTCGTTACTGAAGTGTAGCCCTACAGCTTAAAAAATTGGATCAGGGTATATGATATTGTCTTCAAGGTATACAATTTCTAAATGTAATTTTATTATATTTAGCATCACCTGTGCATCTGAACCCCCCCCCCTCCCCTCCCCAGTATTTACAGATACATCCCTTGTATGAGAGTCCTTACCTGATGCCTGGATAATGGCAACGGGACATAAAACCTTAACTGACCCAACCCCACTCTTTTCTAATCTGTAAACCTTCCTCTGGCATTTTGGCATAAAATATCGCCAATGCATCTACCCTGAAGGAAAAGGCAGCAATTTTTGCTCGGCATGATTTTTTTTCCCAAGAAACTTTAATCGAGTAACACGGAGTGAATGATTCTTGCCTTCGAAAAAAGTGTGCTTTCACAGAGGTATTAATTCCGGTTGACTGCATTTATATAACGTTACAGAGAATTTATGTTCTGCATTCTCATAAATGTCTTTTATATCAAGAGAAAGCATGCTTTTAAGGAAGAAAATTTAAGTAAAATACACAAGCCTGGATATCCCCCCCTCAAAAAAACCCCAGCAAAAGTGCCAAGAGGTGGGTTCGAACCAGGAAACAAAAAGTGTTGATTGTGAGCGTCTGCGGTCTTACCATCAGATCTCTACTAACTATGAATATAAACGGCATAAATATGAACCACTAAAATAGAATTAGGTTTTCGCGTGTTTTATAGGTTTTTCTTTTGTTTTGTTTGATTTTTGTTTTTGAAAATTTGGACCCCAGGGCAGGAGTCCCTTTAAAAAAAATCAAAATACCGTAGTTTTTATTAAGAACAGGCCTGCCCTGAAGGACTTCTAGGCCAAATTTATACAAACATTGGCTTGTTTACTGAGAAAATGCTGTTTTAGTAAACTTTGAAGGTTAATTTACAAATAGCTAATATGAAATTTTAGGTTGAAAATGCATATTTGAAAAAAAAAATAGAAATATATACCGTTTAAAAAAAGTGAACATCGATTTTCAAAAGTGTATTTTTCCGGGAAATTGTTCTCTCTTGTAGGTCAATTCTCTTGATATTCCGAATGCATCCTTTACACACGTACTAGGTGCCAGGATTTTTACTGTTTTGACATTAAATGAAAATTTGCGTCACATGTAGCCTTTATCTCGCCTTCTGTAATCAGTGTTAAAGAAATGTGAAGAATTGAATTAAATTCACCAATGCCTGTACCTATCTAATTTATCAAAGAAATCGTAAGCTTAATGAGGCATTGCAGCTCATTTTGCACATTTTAATCGAGTGTGTTTTAAAAAGAAGTATCGATAAAATAATAAAATTCAAACAATGCTGACCGGTCGCGGTAGCTCAGTGGTTAGAGCGTTCGCTTCGTAACCGGGAGGTCGTGAGTTCGAACCCCGCTCGTGCCCATGGCCGCGTCAAACCTAAGATGAAAAATAGGTAGTGATTGCTCCTTCGCCAAACGCTCGGCATTTAGAAGTGAGAATCACGGGTCTTTCGGATATGAGCTTAAAAACGGAGGTCCCGTGTCACGGTAGGCGTTGGCACGTTAAAGAACCCTTACTGCTACGGCCCTGAGCGCTAAGCATAGGTCTAAATTTGTGGTACTTCGCCTACAGCTGGTGACGTCTCAATATGAGTGAAAAATTCTCGATGGGATGTAAAACAAACAAACAACAATCGTTCTATTTTAACCCTTTTCTCGCATAAGCTGTCAAAATTCTAGGTTTAACCATTGATCGCTAACTCTCACTGGATTGTTTACCGTCTGTGCGCATGCGTCCGAAGACTGAAAGAGGATTGATTTATTAAATACTCTTTAATGTCCCGCTCGAAAATCTTTCACTCATGGAGACGTCACCATTGCCGGTGAAGGGCTGGATATTTAGGCCTATGCTCGGCGCTTATGGCCTTGGAGCAGGGATCTTTAACCTGCCACACCTGCTGTGACACGAGACCTCGGTTTTTGCAGTCTCATCCGAAGGTCCACCAAATTTATTCGCCTCTTACAACAAGCAAGAGGTACTGAGGATTTATTCAAACAACCCGGACCCCCACGGGGACCGAAGAGGAAGTCTCAATGTTGTTAAGAAGGGGCATTCAAAAACTATTAAGTTTTGCATTTAAACGAGAATTTTCAACTTTAGAAATGCGTTATTTTTACAAAGCTTGTACATTCAACTATGCAACAAAATTAGAGAAAGGTCTGGGAAAATTGTCATTTACGATGTTGGACTAAGATGAGCTGTAGTGTCTCTTCAATGAAATATTTTCTGGATACACACACACACACACACATTAACCTATTACCAAGTTAGTTTTAAACTGAGTTCTTTGCAGTCATTTCTTCTTTTCTTTTTCACCATCAGGTTGCCATCAAGGTAGTAAACAAACAAAAAGTATCGCAAGATTTTGTGGACAAGTACCTTCCAAGGGAATTACAAAACCACTCCAAACTCCAGTCCCACAAGCACGTGGTAAGACTATTACTCTAGTATTTGTTAGTACCCTACCAGCATTGCCGAAGGGGACTATTAGTTTATCCTTGGTCTGTCTGTCTGTCATTCCGCTTGAGGTTTTCCGGACTTTTCTCCGCATTTGGAGAAAATATTGAACTAAAATTTATAACATCTTTGTCTTGGATAGTTACAAACCATGTTTGCTTTAGCTACGCTTGATCTACTTTGGACTGAATTATCCTAACGGTAGAGGACTTTGTATTGCCTGCAATACGCTCAGAATGTTGTTTTCAAGTAATTTTTTGTTAATTATACGGAGTTTGAAGTCCAAAAATATAAGTGGATATATAATACATATTCTTGGCATGAAAGTGAAGATATAACTAGAATGTTTATACGATAATTTCAACGCATCGTCCTGTACATGTAGGTACGCATATACGAAACCATCCAGACACGTGAAAATGCCTATATAGTGATGGATTATTGCCCGAATGGTGACTTGGTGGACTTGATTAATCGAAATATTATAGGAGATCAAAGAGGACTTGGCGAGTCTAAAGCGAAACAACTTTTCAAACAGATATGCGAGGCCGTCCATCACATGCATAAAGCTGGCATTGTACACAGGTAATTGCTCTTTCTTTTTCTTTTCTCTGTCTCTTATTTTTCACGAACATACATACATGTACTTGTATTCTACCAAAATTTCAATTTTAGGGATCTGAAATGTGAAAACATTTTGCTCGACAAAGATTGTAATATACAGCTAACCGGTAAGCAGTATTCTATGGCTGAGATTTGACATCCTGTACATTTGCAATTATCGTCGCTTGCCACGCTTTGTGCATCCGGGACGGAGTACCTATCCAACCGCAAACCTTGGCTGTATGATCAGCGAAACCGCTGATTTTCATGAATATTGAAATGACACAATCATTTATTCATCAATCACAATCACGATAACAGAGTTTTATATTTTACAAATGGCTACACCCACAGTTAAATCTGCAGCGTTTGTTTACAAATAATAATGTAACACACTAAAAAGCTTGCAAGATCACCATTTCAGAAGCAAGTCAGTATATAGCTGTATATGAAATGAAATCCGCCTTAGCATCAAATTTTGTGTCAATAAACAACTTGTCTCGGTTTTCCCCAAACGGCAAACCTTGGTTTATTCCGCTACGAGCCACTGAATGATCTTTTGAGTGAACCCCCCCCCCCCCCCCCCCCCTTCGAGGTAGCGTGAACGGAGACATAAGCGTGGTTTGTGGCGATGACACTAGGTATAAACGACTTAAAATTGATTATTTAATTGTATCTAGATTTTGGCTTATCGAGACAATGCGACAATAGTAACCAGATGCTGAAAACCCGTTGTGGAACATATTCATATACGGCACCGGAAGTGATGAATGCGAGATCCTACAACGGTTTCCAATCTGACATCTGGAGTCTGTATGTGTGCCTAATCTTTATCCATAAGTATATTCTTTTTCATTTTAAATGCAAGTGGAGCTTCAGACTTGTTCCATTACTTACATTATGATGAATTTTAGCGGTCGCGGTAACTCAGTGGTAAAGCGGTCGCTTCTCGATGGGACGTAAAACAAACAACCCACCCTTACAGAAGCCCATTTAGGACGTATCAAAAGTATTTTTGAAATTACGAATTCCATAAATCGTTATTACAATTTTTAATTTGATATTTCAAACGTTTAAATTCGTAATAACGGATTAAATCTGTTACAAAGAATTCCCTGAACCTGTTATAAGAAAACTTCAAAATTTATTTTAACGAATTAACGAGCAAAGGCTTGTAGAACCATAAATACAAGTAAACGAAAATCCAGGAAAACATTTGTTTGAAATCTACTTTCGCATACTCGTATGAATAAAGTCTGGAATGCTATAAGGAAAATAAAGGAAAAGGTCCTGCTACTAAATATCAACATCTGAAGGTAGGAAATCAAATAATCACAGATAAGAAACATATATCTAACAGTATAGCGAATACTATTTCTAAAAACTCATCAAAAGACAACATGAACTCAAATTTTATTTCAAACAAGAATACAGAAGAACGGAAAACTTTAAATTTTACATCTGAAAACAATGAATGTTATAACGAACCATTTACTTTTGATGAATTGCTAAAATCTCTAGAAAAGTCTCATGATACTACTGTACCAGATCCATTATCAAATCATAAAACACCTTCCTAAACCTACCAAAGAATGTCTTCTGCAAATCTTTAACATGATATGGGAAAGTGGTAACTTCCTATCTTCCTGGTCACAGGCAACAATTATTCCTATTCCAAAACATGACAAGGGTCACTCAGATCCTAATAATTACAGACTAATAGTCTTAACAAGCTGCGTATGTAAAACCATGAAACAGATCATCAACGAACACTATAAAAATGTTGAACGTGAGCCTCTAACCATCCTAGCTTTTCTAATTCAAACGACGTTCAGCATAAATATAAACCGCGATGATACAAATATGATTGTGCATTTTTCACGGTTTTTTTTTTTTGTTTTTTGTTTTTTTTTTATGTTGTTGGTTCTTTGGTTTTGTTTTATGTTGTTGGGTTGTTTTTTTGTTGTTGTTGTTGTTTTGTGTGTGTGTGTGTGTTGTGTTTATTTTATTTCAACCTCATAGATACCCATGAAAAGTTTTCATAAATATTCCTTAGATCAAAACCTATCAAAATATCAGGGCTTTTTGGGGAGTGGGGAGGGCTGGTTTGGATCGGACTTCTAAGTCAAAATTTATGCAAAAATCGAGTTTTTACGATGAAAATCCTCTTTTAATAAACTTTAAAAGGTTAATCATCTATGCAACCGTTTATGCAAAATCCATATGGCTTAAACTTATCGTAAGAGTATACGTGTCACGTAAAATCTGGACCACAGCCAAAGTAGTTTGTCCCTTGCAACCCGCTTCTCTGTCTTGTTTTCACGCCATCTTGGTCAATAACTTGAAGCAACAATCTAATAGTTTCCTGGTTGACAAGAAAACCATTGTTGATGCATTTTAAATATAAAAGTTTATGTCCATATAACTGACCCGATCGTTCAATCTGTTCCATTAAAAATAGCCACATCAAAAATATCTTAATAATGCTTGCGTCAAAACAGATTCATTTCAGCCAAATGACGTCTCAAGCTTCTGATACTTATAACAATCAAGCTTCTGATACTTATAACAATTCCATTGTACAAAGCTAGAGACTACAATATTTTGTTGTGGTTAAATCCTAACGTAAAATAAAACTTCACAAGCACCTCAGCTGTTTTTACGCCGTTCATACTTGATGCTTCATAAAATTAGAAATAAATCTTGATAACTACATATTATCTCGTACGCAAGACTTAGTATCCCGTACGTACAACATATTATCTCGTACGTACGTCTTAGAATAAAATATTTCAATTGGCAACAATACACTTCCGTAATGAAAGGTTTTCTGTTATAATAATGATTTATAATTACTTAATTATAAGAAGCTGGAAATAATCTCATACTCGAGAAGCGAGGGTGGACCCTTTTAAGAGGTATTTAAATTAAAGTTTTTACGCAACACCTGTGTTGTCATACTGAATCACGTGATGTAAAATGTCCGAGTCAGAATGAAGAAACCATTGAATTCCGGATGATCTTGAAAGCGCATTTGAGAGCAAATTAACGCACCCCTCATGTTAAAAATTGTCAGTATTGTTTGATCTTTATTATATTATTGATACATGTTTTAAAAAGCACTCGATTAAAATGCGCAAAATGAGCGGTAATGCCTCTTTTAAAGTAAAAGTAAATTGAAAACTCTGTATATCTTTCATTGTATGGTGTAAATTGTAGACCACAAACCGTTTTACAGTCATGCTTAAAACAAAGACAATGACAATTTGTATGATTGCTGTGAGGTTTTTCCTTTGATGACAGCAATACTTTTATTTCTGATACACTACAGAAAATGTGTTCCATCTCAATTTAAAAAAAAAAATCAGCGGTCGCGGAAGCTCAGTGGTAGAGTGTTCGGAACCGGAAGGTTGTGAGTTAAAGCCTTGCTCGAGCCATGATCGTCAAACCTACGACGTAAACAAAGGTAGTGATTGCTCCTTCGCCAAACGCTCGGCACTTTAAAGTGAGAATCGCCGGTCTTTCGTATATGACTTTGAAAACGAAGGCACCGTGTCGCGGCAGGCGTTGACACGTTGAAGAACTGCTACGGTCCTGAGTGCTAAGAATAGTTCCAAATTTGTGGTACTTCATGTACAGCTGGTGACGTCTCAATATGAGTGAAAAATTCTCGACGGGACGTAAAACCAACCCCCCCCCCCCCAAAAAAAAAACGCCAAACACCCCCCTACCCCCCCCCCCCCCCAAAAAACGGTCAACATAAAATTAGAATGATGCAATCATTCGACATCTCCTTATCCGTCCATAAAAATAATTTAAATTTCAAATCTGTGCGCTTCAAACGAGAGAGAGAGAGAGAGACTGATGAAAGTAAATATTAAATAATACACTACCAAACACTATCCAAATACGCGAATTTGCGAATGCCGGGAAAATCCACTTTGAGACATTCTTTGCTTAATGTATCAAACTACGGAACCATAATAGGGTCATATTATTTAGTATCTCTCTCTCTCTCTCTCTCTCTCAAAATGTCTTTTTTAGTCTTAGAATTTTTAGCTTTATGTTGATCATATTAATTTTATTTATATGTTTATGCTATGTAAGCTATTTACTTTTTCAGTATATTTACACTGTATGGTCCATTTAGTTTGTTGACACTGTAAGTCCAATGCATTTCTGTTACTCGTATAAAATGTTTTGATCATCAGGTATTTAAATGTAAAATAAAGTTCTTTGCTATATATCTCCGAGAATGTCGCACGATAGCACCCAAGCATGCGCATTAGCTGCCCCCCCCCCCCCCCCCCCCCCACAAAAAAAAAATTAGCAACAACAAACACTTTAGGTATTATACAGGTTTTCTGTATCACCGAAAACGACAATATCACGAATGAATTACTCGAACGTCACCTCCCAGAATTCACTGACGTGCAAGAGGATTTAAAGTATAACTCGGTATAATTAGTCAGCCCCCGGACTGACTGATAAGATATTGTATTGATTTTCAACACTGATCAACAATGATGAGCTACATCGCTATGATAAACTCGTTTTCAGAGGAGTAACTTTGTTTGCCATGGTGAACGGTCGCCTTCCATACAACCGATCACAACTCTCGGCTATGGATGACGACATAAAGATGCAGAAATTGAAATTTAAGCAAAATGTTTCGTCTGGTAATGTCCATTTTATTTCATTGTAATGTCCATTATTCGCAATATAAGTACTGCATTCATAAAGAAATGATAGTATAATATATTTAACTGAGATATAGCTAACGTAATCATATATACTGTGCTTGTAAATATAGGTTAAGTTAAAGGATACTCAATATATCAATGTAAAATTTCTTTTTTCTGAAAGACTTCATAACGCTTATAAGAAAAATGCTGCAGTTCTTGCCACACAACCGTCCATCTGCCAAAGAGGTGCTGGAGGACCCTTGGTTAACTGGAAGGAAACCAATTCCAAGAAAACTGAACCGTCCCAAGTGGGAGGCGAGTGACCGAAATATTTCATTCAATCAATAATCCCATGCAACTTTAAATGTTACATTCATACTTTTAAAAGCCAAGTCTTGTAACATAATATTTTTATTCTGCTGAATAAATTAGCATTTTGATAAATCGTAAATTGATTATTCTTAACAGACACAGTGTTCTTCCGAAGTTCCCGAGGCCTCAACGAAAGTTGGTGACAGTACTAAGACGGGAACAACTTCGAGTCGCAGGTCACATTCCAATAGTAAAAAATGTACTGGATCACCATCAACCAAGAAAGGACCTGCTACACGGACAGTTACTCTTAATCGTAGTGCTGGAGAGACAGTTACTCTCAAAAGTCCATTACGTGAGCCTTATTCATTTCTAAAAATAATATATACCAGTCTAATTAGGTAGTCAGTATCTATTTTAATAAGTAATTGAATCTAAAAGTCATTCAAGTCTTAATGGATGGATTGATTGATCGATTACATATTGTTCAACGTCCCTCTCGAGAATCTTTCACTCTTATTCACCATTGCCGGTGAAGGGCTGCAAAATCTATGCTCGGCGCTAATGGCCATAGAGCAGTGAGGGATCTTTGTCGTCCCACACTTGCTGTGACACGGGACCTCGGTTTTTGCGGTTTCATCCGAAAGACCACCCCATCTACATGTAGTCTCTTCTTACGACAAGCAGGGGGCGCTGAGGATCTATTGTAACCCGGATCCCCACAGGACTTTATTGGTAGAAAAAATGATTTAGGTTGTCATTACCTTTTTCGGAATTTTGCAGATATCAACAATCCCAAACATTCAAATACAATGTCAGCGACACAAAAAGGTATCAGCACTACGCCATCTCGTCCTCAACAAGCACCCAGGAGGGAGGAAAGGGCAAAGGCCACAAAGACTCGCCAAAATGTGGATGCCAATCATGTGGTCCGAGCTATAATGGAACGAAACCTACAGCTGGAAGATGTGCGCTTAGCGAATGGTGCACATGCGACGCAGATGAAACAAATACCATTCTGGCTCATAAAGGAAGTAAGTCACCTTATCTGAAATTTACCAATAAAATGACTATATACTCATAAATGCAATTTAGATCTGTCTATGTCGATTTAACAGAAGGGCTCTATATATCTAATATAATATGTATAATTTGTTTAGGTTTTGGAATCGCACCAACAAGACAGGCATTATGACAAGAGTACAACCAAACCCGAAGGGAATCATTCTGTTCCTAAACAGCCCATAAGGAGCCGGGTTGGTTTTACTGTACAACGTAAAGTCTCACATGAAGTCTCTACAGTAGCAAAAAATGGTGGTACTGTTCCAAAACCACCAGAAGCACCTCCATCATTTAAAAACCAGCAACAACAAAGAGTACATCCTCCATTAAATCCAGAGGTGCAACATCTTCCAGAGAAACTTTATGTGCCTCATCCACCACGTAAAGACAGTTTACAACACCCACAATCCAAGTCAAATGTGCGTTATCACCTACCAAAACTCGGTGTGCCGCATGCACTCGCGAAGTGTAATGTGCCGTATGAGCCACCTAAACCTACTGTGAGGCATCCACTATTAAAGTCTAGTGTCCCCTGTCAGCCACCAAACCCTACCGTACCCCACCCATCTCATAAACCTAGTATGCCTTATCCACCAGCTACAGCTAAACCAGCAGTTGTACAGCACAGGCAACGACTTATTTTTTCTTAAAAAAGAAAAACATTATCGCAATGTAGAGTGTGAAATGACTACAGCAAATAACATGGCTCACGGTGTGGGGAAGTCCACGAAATCGTCGAAGGAGGCAATTGTTCAACCCTACCAGAAAGGTCGCAATGCAGTCACAAAGAAAGTGGTATGGTATTAACCATATCACGTATCAATTAAGGAAGACCTGCATGTTTTCATGGGAAGTGCTTCAAATTCTTCTACACATGGTATGCAATTTAATCAATTTTACAGTCATGAAAGGTGTCTGTCTTTACATGATTGGGTGATATTCCCTGGTCGACAGGGGATGTTTACTCCTCCTAAGTACCTGATCCCACCTATGGTATGTCCAGGGTACCGTATTTGCCCATCTCTGTGATTTATATTTTATATGGTAATTACGAGATTGAGTACTGTTCGTTATATTAGCCTTTTCATATTTTCAGCTTGAAAGAAAAAAAAAAATGTGTTACCAAACACAACAGATATCTAACAAACCGTTCCAAAGGCTGTAGAGACATGGTTATCGGGTGGTAATAAAGTTCACCAGGTATGGGTGAAAAGTAAGAAATTTTTCTCTAAAACTCAATACATAAACTTTACAACAATACGTCGTCTTGTCGGTAATTAGAAAAATAGAAAAGTCCTGACTCAATGAAACGGTCTTTCTCTCTTATAAATACAACCATGACCACTGCTTCTAGTGTTTGGCCTCTACTGGGGATTAATTGTAAAAACCATCCAGCTTCGAATAGCGCAGATTAACCAGGAAAGCCAAAATTCTATTGATAATTTGATTCCACCAATAAAGATAATTTTTCACCTTCGTGCATGAAGTGCAAGATTATTGAAGATAAAGGCAAATTATAACGAGGATCTCGCAACAAAAGATATTTTGAAAATTATCGTCCAATACCATATTTTTATTGAATGATCCTAATTGTCTCTCACCGCTAGTCGGCGCGGGTTTGAATCCCGCTCGCGCCTATAAATGTGAGAAAGTTTGCCAGTTTACTTTCGGGAGGTCGGTGGTCTCTTTCCGGGTACATTGTAACTGGGTTCTCTCTTCCACCCCATCCCACCCCCCCAAAAAAAAGAAAGATAAGAAAAATGGACGCCACCAGTTAACTGAAAAAGTGTTGAGTGTGGCGGATAACAATAAGCAATGAAGTAGCACGGTCCGGCGGCATCTATTATTTTTTGTACATAATTACAAAAATATCAAAACCATATATACATTATTAGGGAGCCGAGTGGTTAGAACATCCCGTTCAAAATCACATGGCCTCTCGCCTCTAGTCGGCACGAGTTCGATTCTCGCTCGCTCGCGACGATATATGTGAGAAAGTTTGCCAGTTTACTTTTGGAAGGTCGGTGGTCTCTCCTCGGGTACATTGTATCTGGGTTCTCTCTTCCACCAAAAAAAATGGACGTCACCAGATAACTGAAGAATTATCGAGTGTGGCGGGAAACAACAAGCAATCGATTAATTAATTTGATAAAGCTAATTAAAAAAAAAATGAGATAAACAGTGTTTCTTTGAAAAGTAAATGATACCCTCATCACTGACTTAAAAGGCCGTTTCTTTGAGTGAACAATCCATGTTGGCTTTACAGCATCACTGGACTGAAACCTATGCAAAACGAATTCTTTACTTTTTTTAGCCATCTAATGATGATACATCATACGACAGGGTTGCATTTCTTCTGATTTCCCGTCTCGAAGGCATCTCTAGCGTGAAAATGTATCTACAGAAAGTAGACAAAGCATTCCTTAAAAAGCCTTTTGGTATATTTGAAAATCAGAGTAAAAATACCACTTAATTAATAAGACCAATGTACATCATTTCCACCTTAAATTCGATGTTTGATATCATTTTTTCCAGAATCTGTATGTACATAATTGTTAGAAATTCACCTGTAGAAATAGCGCTAAACAAACGAGAACTTTTGACAACAGCATTTCCAGATAACCCGGGTAACCAGGGATTAGCATAACTTATTGTGGACAAATATACTTCAAATGTCAGGTAACTGAGGTAAGTGCGCAGATGTAACACTTGATTCCTCTGGACAAATGAGCTAGCCAACGAGCGTCAATAACGTTCGTGGAAGGAGTCCATCTCCATTGCACTCAATGTTCCTTTGCGAACCAAGTGGTTTTTTGTTTCTTTTTATTGTTTTTTTTTTTTGTTTTTTTTTTTGGGGGGGGGGGGGGTATGTTTGTTTTTGTTTCTTTTTAATGTTAGGTCACCTGGGTAAATAAGGTGACTTATTGCAGTTGGTCTGCGTCCGTCGTCGTCCGTAGTACGTTAACAATTTAACATTTTGAATTCTTGATAACTATCATTTTTTTTTTTTATTTGGTATAAAGCATCTTTGAGACAAGGCAGACATGAATTGTAAATATTAGGACTCCTGCACCTTTGGGGCCGTAAGGGGACGGAGCTAAAACTGCCAAAAAAAGTGATCAATTTTCAAAAATCTTCTCTAAAACTGCACATTTGTAAGAACAATGAAATGCATAATAATGCAGAGCAAGAAGGCTTCTACCAAAATTGTAAATTTCATGATGCCCAGGGTAGAGGTTCTGACGTCAGGGCAGGGTCAAACATGATATTTGGTGTTTATGTGTAAAACATTTTTTTTTTATAAACCCATCTTTATCGATACCAAATTGAAACTAAATGGATATTTAAAATGAGCTGGGAGCCCTTTACCAAATTTGGTGCGAAAATGGACAGTGGTTAAATGTTAAGAAGTGAACATTTTTAACTTCTTCTTGACAAGGGGGCCTCCGTGGCCGAGTGGTTAAAGTATCGTGCTCAAAATCACTTAATCGGCGCGGGTTCGTTTCTCGTTCGCGCCGATATATGTGAGAAATTTTGCCAGTTTACTTTCGGAAGGTCGGTAGTCTTTTCCCGGGTATATTGTATCTGCGTTCTCTCTTCCACCTACATAACACTGGACGCTACCAGTTTTTGGGGTTTTTTTTGGTTTTTTTTTTATAAATCTCCTTTGGAACTGCACATTTGTAAGAACTAAATGCATAGTAATGTAGAACTGGAAAGCCTCGACCAAATTTGTAAATTTCACGATCCCCTTGATAGAGGTTCTGACCCCCCAAAGCAGGGCTAAATTTGGTATGTGATATTTATGAGTAAATGTTTGTTTGTTGTTGTTTTTTTGGTTTTTGTTTTTGTTTTTTAACATCTTCTATAATGCTATTAATACCAAATTGAAGCTAATTGATATTTATAATGAGCAGGTAGCCCTTTACCAAAGTTATAAATTTCATGATTTCAGGGGTAGGGGTTTTAGTATGAGGGTGGGGCCAAAATGGACAGTGGTTAAATGTTTTAACAATTAAACATAGTTAACTTCTTCATAACTACCTTCCAATTTCTTTCAGATTTAGTATGAAGCATGTTTGGGACAAGGCGGACGTAAATTGTAAAGTTCGGGTCTCCTTCCCTCATAGGACCTTACAGATGGTGCCAAAAAGTGACCAATTAAAAGTGACCAATTAACAAAAATCTTCTTTAGTACTGCATATTTGTTAGGAACACCTGTACCAAATTTGTAAATCTCCTGATCCGTGGGGTAGGGGGTTTTGACCCCCAGGGCAGGGTCAAATTTGGTATTTAGTTTTGAAGTGTAAAACATTTACAAAACATGTTCTTTAATGCTATTGATACCAGATTTAAACTAAAAGATATTTATAATCCGTAGGTAGTCCTTTACCAAAATTGTAAATTTAGTAGTCCGAAGGGTAGAAGTTTTGGTATGAGGGTAGGACCAAAATGATCAATGACTAAATTTGTTAGCAATTTAACATTTTTAACTTATTGATAACTACCATTCCAATTACTCTGAAATTTTGTATGAAGCATCTTTTGGAAAAGGGGGATAAAAAATTTAAATTCAGGTCTCCTAGAGCCCTAGAGGTGGGACAAAAACTGCTAGGTTAAAAGGAATGTAAATTGTGAAATTTAAGGTTATTGCTTCCCCAGGACCTCATGGTTGGGACCAAAACGTAAAGAAAAAATATCCATTAAAAGATTCTATCAAATTACCTCCCCCCCCCCCCCCCCCCCCCCCACAAAAAACAACAACAACAAAACCAAACAAAAATTATCAAACAAAAAAACTTGAAAAATATTCTCTACTCCTACACGTGTGAGAAAAACAAAATGCATCGTTAGTTATGTCCTTGAAGCCCTTTACCAAAATTGTGAAATTCATTTGTGCGCACGTCGTCCAGGACTGATTTTATGAGACTCTCAGACAGGTCTATGTATGGGCTATGATCCTCGGGTGACCGTTAAGGCCTGTAGGCGGCTTTTTTTTTAATGTTGTTGTAATACTTGAGAGTAAAAATAATAATACAGATCAGAAAGCAGTGTGATAGACTTAGAACACATGCGTAATGCAGTATACAAAATGTTCATTCACAATTTCTTAACGTCCCTTTTATACTTGCCAGCGGATTACCGTTTCCACCAGTCAAGTTTGAAACACCATCACTGCCATATGCTACAAGTTTGTGTGCAAATGAATAAATTACAATCGTGAGCTATGTATGAACATCCTTTTAAAAAATTTTTAAAGCGATTATCATATTCTAAAAACTGTTAATACTATGAGAACTGATTGATATGTTGTGAGCCCCATGTGTAAGGGTTTGAATTTTGGAGGACATATTGCATTACTAGTATTTTTCAACATAATCCTCTTCAATACCTATACACTTTTGCTAGCGATGTTAAAGGGCCTCAATACCACTTTTAAAGAAGTCCTTTACTTGATCCTTCAGAAACTCCTCCACTGCATGTATGACATCATCATTTGACTGAACGCGGGTATCGGAAATAACCATTTTCAGTTGTGGAAATAGATGATGGAAAGAGATATGGCGGATGCTCAATCAGTTTAAAGCCACAATCATTAATGGCAGCCATGGTAATGGTACGCTTGTGAGCAGGGGCATTGTCCTGGTGGAACAACACTCCTTTACTGAGTTTTTCGCGGCGCTTGGGTTGAACATTTCCCCGTAACTGCCACAGAAGCGATGTATAGTGTGTGCCATTGATTTTTTTGTCCGATTTGGAGATAATCTACCATCAGAATACCATCGGCATACCAGAAAACCATAACCTTTCCAGTTGATGAAACAGTCTTTGCCGTCTTTGAAAGGGGGGAGGGTTGAATCAGGGTGCTTCCATTGTTTAGACTGTTGTTTGGCCTCTAGGGTGAAATGATGGACCCAAGATTCATCTATAGTAACAGAAAGTTGGTAGTATCTACCTTGAAAAGGTTTAGATTAGTACGTGTCAAAGTGCACCTGGTGTGCTTCTGAGCAACTGTCAGAAGTCTTGGTACCACGGGCTGAAAGCTTTCTCAATGCAAAATCCTCTGTCAGAATAGAATGTATTCTTTCCTGTGAAATGCCAACTGTACTGGCTATATATCTTCTTGTAACTCGTCTTTCTCTGCATAACGCATAATATGCCATATAAATGGAAGATTCGTTTTTTTATTTAAGGTTTTAAGCCAATACGGCGATATTTCGCTTACTGAACGTTTAATATTCTCCATTTACATGCAGATGAATCAAATAAAACGCAATTTGATACCTACCATGTTGGTGTCGGTTGTGGGAAGAAATTAAAATTAATCGGAAAATTTGATTGTTCAAGACAGGTAATAAATCTTAGTAATTAGCAAGGTGTGTCCAATTCTCGCCAAACTCCAACTTAAAACAAACGAAGCTAGGTTTTTAGACATATCTAAGTCAAACATCTCTGCGTAAGCTTGCTTAAGTGTTAGGAATATCAGCTTGGTATATTTGGTGTAAAAATCCTGAATTATATCACTGAAGATTTCGTGTCTGATTTTATTTTTTTTAAATTTGCTTGTATGTGATACCTCCTCCCAGTAACATTCCTTGAAGTGGAACGGAACAGAAAAGCCAAATGGACGACCAAAACGCTCAGATAATACAAATTTTCAAAATTAACCTATAAACAAAGAATACAAAGGTATTGTATGCCATTTATTATGATTATCGATCATTAGAAATGTCAGCTACATTTATTAACTCAGTGCTTAAAAAACTATAATTGTTTGTTACTTATTGAATTATGTAGAGGTGGACGGCTGGCCGAGTCAAAATTTCAATCGCGAAACAGGAATGAGGGCGACGTTGTATGTGTTGAGAAGAGAGACCAGACACTTGTACTCCTTTGAGGGAAATAAGACATGCATACAACATAATGATTCAAAACAACAACAACTAGGAAAAAATTCATATCATTTCCGAAGAAAGCATGGTGATGCACAATAAAATCCAGCACAGCGCCTTGCAACGACTCTGAAATCGTTTGTGACGTCCTTGGAAAGGCGCTAAAAAACAGCAAATTAACCATTCAAATGCAACGACACAGATTTTTACATGTGATTCCCAGTATATATGTGCTTGTAAACATTAAAATTTAGATGTATGCAAGCAAGTTTTATTTGTTCTTTCATTGTCATTACATATATACAAGAAGCTACGGAAATCTTGAAGATATTACTTTATGGACTTGAAACGCAGCTTGAGTTATGCTCCGACGAGATAAATCGCAATGTTGTACGCATTGGACGTGTTAGTCTAATAGTGAGGACGTTTGTTGTGCAACTGGAAGGTCCTGGGTTGGATTTTCTATCTCGGCACCGCGTCAGACTTGAGACGTTTAAGATAGGTATTGTTCCTTCCCTAAGCACCCGACATTAGAATAAAAGTTACTGCGTCACGCATACATTACGTTAACATTTGTTTTCCTTCACCTAAAGCTTATGACCGGTCGCGGTAGCTCAGTGGTTAGAGCGTTCGCTTCGTAACCGGGAGTTCGAGCCCCGCTCGTGCCAAGGCCACGTCAAACATAAGACGAAATATAGGTAGTGATTGCTCCTTCGCCAAACGCTCAGCATTTAGAAGTGAGAATCACGGGTCTTTCGGATATGACCTTAAAAATGGAGGTCCCGTGTCACGGTAGGCGTTGACACGTTAAAGAACCCTCACTGCTACGGCCCTGAGCGCTAAGCATAGGTCTAAATTTGTGGTACTTCACCTACAGCTGGTGACGTCTCAATATGAGTGAAAAATTCTCGACGGAACGTAAAACAAACAAACATAAAAATCCTTACAAACAAAGATACATTGCTGGTTCCAGTAAGTGCTTGACCAAGCCTTTTATCTTTATTACTAACTAAACTGCTAACAGCTATTAAAGAGTCACTTCAGAGATACTGTTCCACTACATATTCCAAATCCCCGTGGGGATCCGGGTTATTAGAATAGATCCTCAGTACCCCTTGTTTGTCGTAAGAGGAGACAAAATGGGGCGGTCCTTCGGATGAGACCGCAAAAACCGAGGTCCCGTATCACAGCAGGTGTGGCACGTAGAAGATCCCTCCCTCCTCAAAAGCCAAAAGCGCCGAGCGTAGGCCTAAATTTTGCAGCCCTTCACCGGCAATGGTGACGTCTCCATATGAGTGAAAGATTCTCGAGTGGGACGTTAAACAATATTCCAGAAGTGGTGTCAATCAGATGTGGATTCTCAAAAACTCTAAGGAACTTTTGGAAAATCTAAAGTCTCAGGATTTTTCTAAAATTGACAGCATCAAAACGTATGATTTCTCCACACTTTATACAACAATTCCTCACGCTAAATTAAAGTCTAGACCTTTTCAGGTAATAGATAATTGCTTTTTGAACAAAAATGGCACTCGAAAATACAAATTTCTAGTGATTGGAAAACAAGGTACATATTTTGTCAGACACCACTCCCCATAGCCCCCACAAGTACTCTGAAGCAGACATTAAGAGTATGCCTGGCTTTCTTGTAGATAACATTTACGTAGTGCTTGGAAACCAAGTGTTCCAACAATCCATTGGCATTTCCAAGGACACTAATTGTGCTCCCTTATTTTTGTTCAGAAACTATTACAGGGTAAAAACAATAAAGTTGACGTGTCCTTCAACCATATATATATATATATATATATATCGATGATGTCTTATCAATCAACAATCATAATTTTCATGATTATGTCCATTTGATATTTCCCGATGAACTCCAAAATAAAGGACACTACAGAATCTGGCGTGTCTGCTTCATATTTTGATATTTTACTTAATATTGACTCTAATGGTAGACTTGACAACTACATTATATGACAAGCGTGATGACTTCAACTTTGCAATCATCAACTTCCCATATCCATGTAGTAGTATACAACTTTCGCCTGCTTATGGTGTGTATATCTCACAGATGATTCGATAAGCGAGAGCATGCAATGCGCGTGAGAATTTTTTATAGCGAGGTCAACTACTGAGAAAAAAATTGACGTTGCGGGATTATAATGAATTTCGTTTGAAGTCATCATTTCGCAAATTTTACGGTCGCTATAATGACCTTGTTTGCGATTATAAAGGTCTCTGGGACATATGTTGAATGATTTGTTTCATACCCTTTGATAGACTGTCATTTTTCATACTAACTTTGACTAAGGATAATCCTGTTTACCTAATTTCGATTAAGGGCTCACTGCGGGTGTGACCAGTCAGCAGAGGATGCTTACTCCTCCATGGCATCTGATCCTACCTTCGCTTTGTCGAAGGTCCGTGTTGCCCTACACTCGAATTTATATATGTCTTGGGGATCAAACTCAGACGAAAGATAGGTAGTGATTGCTCCTTCGCCAAACGCTCGGCATTCAGAAGTGAGAATCAAGGGTCTTTCAGATATGACCTTAAAAACGGAGGTCCCGTGTCACGGTAGGCGTTGGCACGTTAAAGAACCCTCACTGCTACGGCCCTGAGCGCTAAGCATAGGTCTAAATTTTTGATACTTCACCTACAGCTGGTGACGTCTCAATATGAGTGAAAAATTCTCAACGGGACGTAAAACAAACAAACAAACAATATTACTCAGTAATCATTTACGATGAGTGACATTCTACCTACGTACATCGTGATGCCCGGATACAGAATGCGGTTAGTGCTGGTCACAGAGGAGCTGGAGTTATCAATGTTCTTCAAGTTTCGACATTTTCCCCACTAGATGGGGAATATATGCAGGAGCTGATTGTCGAGAGGACCCGTCGATGACCTGCCGGCCTCGTTGTCGAGCACCGCCACCTCCACCATACGTGGGGGAATCGTCTCCTACCTACCTCAGCGAGGATGAGGAACCCCGCCCGGTACCCTCTGTCGTGCCGGAGACCCCTCCAGCTTCTCCCGCACGATGACCTTGAGGGCCGCCACACACACCAAGGCGACCCACACACCCGCCATCATCGGTACCGGCGAGTATCCCTCACCAGGATACGGTGTCCCATTTGGCTGCAGAAGCAGGCAAATTCATCGGTGGAGTGCGCGGTATGCAGCAATAGAGCCGCCTGCATGCAGTGCGGGGAGTTTCTAGAGGCCGGGCGTCTCACCGGGGGACGCTGCCCACTCTGCCGGTTCCAGGGTGGACAGTAAAAAACTCAACAGCCCGTTTCAGGGCCACCACGTTTTACGGAAGCAATTTTATTGAGAAAGATTATCGTTTAATGACAATATACACTTGTTTATCACAAGTCTCAGCAAAATCATGAATGAATTGTCTATAATGAGTCCAATCTCCTCCCGCTAATCCACAACCAATCATAAAAGGAAACGCTAAAGTCTAATACGGTAATGCACCTAATTCTTGTTAACATTGACGAAACCATCGTTCTCGTTGTTCGATATAGGGGTAGACGGCGAGTTCCATGCCCGTAATTCCATTGAGCTAAGAAACAAATGACATTAGGGTGTTTGGTATGAGATATGATACGTTAAGGTACCGGGAATACCCCGATCTGTAGGTATGGCTAGATTTCTATGGCCTAAGGTCTCCGAGTCGCATACAAATTAGCCCAGGGAAATTTATCAACAATATTTTGACTTAATCCATGAGGTTTTACAGTTAAACAATTACACTGGTGCACAATCCCCTCTACCGCTATGCTGAGTAAATCTCCCTGCACAATTAGTCAAACTCATGATCGACAAATGTCACACGTACAATTTTGATGAGTTTGATTTATTGCTTGTTTGTTTTACGTCCCGTCAAGAATTTTTCACTCTATTAAGACGTCACCAGCTGTAGATGAAGTACCGAAAATTTTGTCCTATGCTTAGCGCTCAGGGCCGTAACAGTGAGGGTTCTTTAACATGCCAACGCCTACCGTGACACGGGATCTCCGTTTTTAAGGTTATATCCGAAAGACCCGTGATTCTCGCTTCTAAATGCCGAGCGTTTGGCGAAAGAGCAATCATTACCTATTTTTCGTCTTAGGTTTGGCGGGGCTCGAACTCACGACCTCCCGGTTACAAAGCGAACGCTCCAACCACTGAGCTACCGCGACCGGAATCACTACCTATTTTTTGTCTCAAGTTTAACGCGGCCATGGCACGAGCGGGGCTCGAACTCGCGACCTCCCGGTTACGAAGCGAACGCTCTAACCACTGAGCTACTGCAACCGGTTATGAAATGGACAGAAAATTTGAAATCGCGCCAGTTCGTTCCATGGCCGAGAAGAATCCTGAATACTGTCAGAAAAACAAGCAATGACTGAAGTAATGTCATTAAGACATGCGAGAATGCCTCTATCGGGAAATATGAAATACGTTAACTTCTCTTCACGGCTTTAATTACCCGAGGCGGCAGCAACAGACAGTCGATGGTCATTATCAGAAGAATGACGAAATCGGAGAACGACTGTTCAAGGAGTTTTTTTTTTTTAATGATTTATTGTACAGTGTATATTCTTTAACGTCCCACTAGATAATTTATCACCCGTATGGAAACGTCACCATTGCTGATGAAGGGCTGGAAAATATCTATGACCAGTGAGGGATCTTTGTGATGCCACACATGCTGTGACATATGGGCCTAGGTTTTTGCGGTCTCAAATCATAAATAGACGTCGCCATTGTCGGTGAAGGGCTGCAAATTTAGGCCTATGCTCGACGTTAATGGCCTTTGAGCTGAGAGGGATCTTTAATTGATTGATTGATTGATTGATTGGGGTTTTACGCCGTGTTGGCAATATTTCAGCCATTTTACGGCGATTGAACAACTGAAACATGGTTGGTTATGAAAAATTGAAGTTTCCCTGACGGCCCTCAGTGAGCCTACTCTTTTTCGAAAATCAAGGAAACGATCTTTTACGTGCCAAGGGGGTTGTAATCCTTGACACGGGGCACCCTTTAACGTCCCATCCGACGGACTTAAAAGTTAAAAATCGTAAACAGGTAAAAATACATATCACTTTGTGTATATGAATAGGTTATATTGTAAAGGATCAAATTTTTCTGTAAAAGTCGCATTCTTGTAAATATTTTATAATAAGATGATAGTCAATATTTGTAAAAAGTTGATGCATTGATTGTACATTATTAAAAAATCTATTTCGTTTGGGTGTAAAATCACTACATTCCAAAAGAATGTGTTGTATAGTTAATGGACAGTCACAAGATATACATTGAGGTTGAAGTTCTCTATTTAATAAATAAGAGTGTGTCAATTTGGAATGTCCGATGCGAATTCTTGAAATAATAACTTCGTCCTGGCGTTTCATTACAATATTACACGATTTGTTTACTTTGTTTTGAATAGAATACAGTTTACTTCTGTCACAGAAATCCCAATATATTTGCCAAAGATCATTTACATATAGTTTTATGTTATATTTCAAATCTGTGTAAGGAATTTTAAAATGTACAATATCGTTTTGTAGTGCATTCTTTGCCTCTTTGTCTGCTTTGTTGTTACCATGGATACCAATATGACTAGGAATCCAGCAGAACTCAACTATTTTATTTTGTTTAGTTAGAAGATAATACTGGTTTAAAATGTCTAAAATATATGGATGATCAATATTCATATTACTTATAGACTGTAGACAAGATAGGGAGTCTGAGAATATAGTGAAGTATTTGTCCTTAGAAATTTTAATGTACTCTAACGCAAGTTGGATAGCCTTTGCTTCGGCGGTAAAAATTGTTGCTTCATTTGGGAGTCGTGCTGAGAAAACATTGTTATTGATTACTGCAGCAGCAGCAACTTTATTTTGGTCTTTCGAACCGTCTGTATAAATATCAGTTGTAGAATGTTTAGATTGTTTTAGTTCAGATAACTTTTGTTTGAAAATAGCGGAATTTGTTTCAGATTTTTTATATTCAGAAAGTGAAGTGTCAACTTTGGGTTTTAGTAATTTCCAGGGTGGTATTTCTGAAAGTGATGAGGGTTTTATGATGTCCATAGGTAAGTCAGAATCATGTAAATGTTTTTTGACTCGGAGACCAATTGGTTTTATACAGGTCTTAGTTTTTTCATACAAATCTTCAAATTGTGGGTGGAAAACGCAGTTAAATGCAGGATTGTCGTTGTTAGCTTTTAATTTAACAACGTATTGTAAGATTAGTTTTATTCTACGTAGATCTAGAGGTGGTTCGTTTGCCTCAACGTACAAACTATCTACAGGAGAGGTTCGAAAAGCTCCTGTGCACAGTCGAAGTCCTTGATGGTGGATTGCATTTAGGACTTTAATGTAGGATGTTCTTGCCGCTCCATATACTATACAGCCATAGTCTAGTTTAGATCGGATGAGAGAGCGATACAGATGTAGAAGAGTATTCTTGTCTGCTCCCCATTTTGTGTTTGCAACAACTTTAATTATATCAAGGGCTTTTGTACATTTCTCTTTGAGCATTGCTATATGCGGGATAAAAGTGAGTTTCTTATCAAAAATGACACCTAAGAACTTAATCTCTTTTACAACTTTAATTGGAGTGCCATCTAATTCCAACTGCGGATCATCGTGGTGTTTCCGTTTAGAACAGAAATGCATGCACGCCGTTTTAGTTCTGGAGAATTTAAAACCATTTACATCAGCCCAGGTTTGGATTTTGTTTAGACATAACTGTAATTTACGCTCGATGGAATTCATATTTTTGGATTTATAACAGAGAACAAAGTCATCGACATATAGACTTCCATGAAAGTCGTTTTTAAGTACTTCAGCGAGACTGTTTATTTTGATACTAAATAATGTAACTGATAAAATACTCCCTTGTGGCACGCCCATTTCTTGTTCAAAATTGTCTGAAAATGTAGATCCTATGCGAACATTGAAATGCCTATTACTTAAAAAATTCTTAATGAAATTTGGTAAATGGCCTTTAAGACCTATATTATGAAGATCTTTTAAGATACCGTATTTCCATGTGGTATCGTATGCCTTTTCTAAATCAAAAAATATTGAGACGACGTGCTCTTTCTTGACAAAGGCATCTCGAATATACGTTTCAAGTCGTATTAACTGGTCGACCGTGCTTCGATTTTTCCTGAAGCCACATTGTATATCAGTTAAAATGTTATTAGTCTCAAGAAACCATACTAAGCGTTCGTTGATCATCCGTTCCATGGTTTTACATACGCAGCTTGTTAAGGCTATTGGTCTGTAATTATTAGGATCTGAGTGGTCCTTACCAGGTTTTGGGATAGGAATAATAGTTGCCTGTGACCAGGAAGATGGGAAGTTACCATTTTCCCATATCATGTTAAAGATTTGCAGAAGACATTCTTTAGTAGGTTTAGGAAGGTGTTTTATGATTTGATAATGGATCTGGTCCGGACCTACAGATGTATCATGCGATTTTTCTAGAGATTTTAGTAATTCATCATAAGTAAATGGTTCGTTATAACATTCATTGTTTTCAGATGTAAAATCCAAAGTTGTCCGTTCTTCTGTATTTTTGTTTGAGATGAAATTTGCGTTCATGTTGTCTTTTGATGAGTTTTTAGAAATGGTATTCGCTATATTGTTAGATATATCTTTCTTGTCTGTGATTATTTGATTTCCTACCTTCAGATGTTGATATTTTTTACCGGGATCTTTTCCTTTTATTTTCCTTATTGCGTTCCAAACTTTATTTATAGGACTATGCGAATTTAGACTTGAAACAAATGTTTTCCAGGATTTTCGTTTACTTATATTTATGGTTCTACGAGCCTTTGCTCGATATATGCGAAAATTATTCAGATTTAAAGAAGAAGGTGATCTATTGAATAGTTTTTCTGCTTTTTTTCGAGCTTTAATTGCTGCATTGCATTCCTCTGTAAACCATGGCTTTTTTATTTTAGTAGAATTTGTCGAGGTCTTGGGTATGCATTTATTTGCTATTTCTAATAAAGTTTTGGTAAAATTTTGAATGGGGTCTGGGTCGTTTTCAAATTTTTCAACGGAGATATTTTGCAGACACAGCGTTTCGAAATATGGCCAATCAGCTTTGTCAAGTTTCCAATTTTTAACAGGATAGATCTTTAACGTGCCACACCTACTGTGATACGGGACCTCGGTAGTAGTATAAGGCGTCTATCCGGGTGGTTCAAAGGTCAAATGCACGGTTCTATCTGGGTGGGTCAAAGGTCAAATGCACGGTTCTATCTGGGTGGGTCAAATACACGGTTCTATCTGGGTGGGTCAAATGCACGGTTCTATCTGGGTGGGTCAACAGAGTGCAGTCCTATATGGGTGGGTCAAGTGCACTGGTCAACGGCATTGGTCCACGGCACTGTCCTAACGGGGTTAAGTGCACGGTCTTATTCTATAGGGGTTTTATACGAGGGTTTACGGTAAAGGCTTGAAGCTGTTTCCAATCAGTATCGATCGACTGACGTCATAATAGAACGAAACGTCAGCTACTGTATTAAAATAATCCAATGTAAAAATCCTGAGTTAAAAATCCAATGTAAAATCCTGAGTGATAATCCTAAAGAAAAAAAAAGACAGAGGTGTAAGTTTCAACATTTATTTAAAACCAATAAAACAATGAACAACATGAGAATCAGTTCAAAGTCTGTCCATAATCACAGTGTTTTAGTGCGGCTCAATTTTCGCTTCTTTTTAGGAGGTTCTTCAGGGTTGAAGATTTCTGGAATGGGATAATCTCTGATAAGCGGAGGGTTACTGGTACGAGGTGTACTGGTCAAAGGTTTGCTAGTCGAAGGTTGACGGGCCGGAGGTTTACTGGTCGAAGGTTTACTGGCAGGTGGTTCTGGGTTAGATTTGTCTGCTAACGGATAGTCTCTTTTAACAGGGGGTTTACTTCCAGGCACCGGAGCCATGAAATCACTGAGTTCCGCATCTGGGCAGTCTATAATCCAATGCCCTAATTGCCCACACTTGTAACAGGGGTCTTTTTCTTTGGTTTTTTTCTCAGTCGGTGGCGCCCAGCGAACATGTTTCTTTTTGTCTAACTCCTCTAATTTTTTTAAAAGAATTCCTGTATGATTGACAATCTCATTGTGTAACACATTAATGCGAGTCACAATGCCGTCCAGGGTAGTCGAGATCAAGCTAAAATCTTCTTTGGTCATAGGTTGCGCATTATATAATCCCAACTCTAATCCTGTGACATCCTGAGTGTCTGGAAAATTAAATCCATAGCCAGGCTCTGGTTCCTGATGAATTCCTAAGTCATTATTAATGATATGTCCTAAGTTTTTCGAAGCCATCTCAACCAAATCTAATTGTTTCTGGGCCATCTCTAAAATCAGAATGATCTCAAATACCCCCCGCACTCGCTTTATATACCTAGCTTTGTGGGTAATTCCAACGTCTGTCTAGACGCTACGTGTTAAAAAAAATCTGCTGAGTCAAGGTAGACCCTACGGTTCTTTACGTGTTAATAAAATCTGTTTACGTGTTAAAAATCAGTTGGCTCAGTGCCAGCTACCTATACCTCGCTTAACGCCAGCTGCGTACGTCTAAAAAAAGCAGTGCATGACGTCACAATAGACTGCATTCCAATCTGTACATGAAAGGGGGGGCGGGGCTTAACCACTTATGTTTTTTTATGTATGTCTCTAAGTATCTATATCTATCTCACTCTCTCTCTCTCGTAAAACAATCTTCCTCACAAAAAACTTACCCATGAAGACGCCAGACATGGTTCTTTAGCCCCGCCTATGTTTTAGAGAAGTCTCAGTTATCTGACTAAACTAAAATAAATTTTTTTCAACGTCAGGTCGAATCCTTGACCTTCCCCTCCCCCTCTTTAAATCCTTTTATTTTTTGCTGAAGGCCTTACCCTCCTCTATGAGACTAAGGGTGATATCCCCACTCACCCCCCGGATCAGATTCTGAACTGTTTCTGTATTTATATGATTACTAAACAGTCTAAAAACCGTCAACTTCTAAGATCTAAAAACACAAATCCGTCATTTTGACGTTCGCCATCTTAACTGAGTCTGAGAAGCTAGGGATGTTTTCTTTTACGGCCGCGCTTTGACGTTATATACTAACGCCTAGCGCTAGTCGCGTTACTGGTTACCCAGCACAAAAACATGGCGGACAGGAATCCTATACAGTATGTCGTGATGCAAGGTTTCCAAATGAGATTACAAATGGCCACCTACATCCAGCGCAATGGGCAGTGGGTCCGGGAACAAGTCACCACTCTAGCGACGTTCAACCCTATAGACGGGGAACTGATGCAGGGTTTAGTAAATCACAGCCGCCAGCGGGAAGAAGAGCGGAGGGCGCGACGGCAGACCCCGATGGGGCAACGGCCCATACGACGGAGACGGGCCCCACCACCGCCACCCACACAGGCAGCGACAGACCCCCCGTTTGAGGTTGAGATGGAACCTACCCCCCTCACCAGTGACTCAGATACGCCGCCGCCTATCTACACCCCATCCTCGCCACCCGGGACCCCTCCTAGGCAAGTAATCACCAGCCAGGCAGACCCTCCGAGACAGGCAATTATTAGGATTGCGCCGCCCTCGCCCCTCGCCAGACCAGCAGGTGCCAGCCACCCCCCGGCGGCCCACACATCCTCCAGCCAAAGAGCCAACCTGGGGACTTAGATGCCCTATGAGGAAGATCACCTGCCCCGTCTGCCTCCAGGAGGGGGTCAATTCCAGTATCCTGTGCATTGGGTGTGGGCAAAGACCCGCCTGCACCCAGTGCGTGGTCTTTATTGAGGCGGGTCGACATACCCGGGGACGGTGCCCCCTATGCCGCTTTACAGCCTTATAAAAGATCCAAAGAAACCCAACGGCCCTTTTCAGGGCCACCATCTCTTTTGAAAAGACACTGAGTATCACAACCTAAGAAACATATTTTTATTTATTTTTATTTTTATAATTTTTATTTTTATAATTTATATTTTTATAATTTATATTTATTTTTATAATTTTTATTTTTATAATTTATATTTATTTTTTTTATATTTATAACTTATATTTTTATTTTTATAATTTATAATTTTTATTTTTATAATTTATATTTATTTTTTTTATATTTATATTTTTATAATTTATAATTTTTATTTTTATATTTATAATTTATATTTTTAATTTTTATAATTTATATTTATTTTTTTTATATTTATTTTTATAATTTATATTTTTATTTTTATAATTTATATTTTTATAATTTATAATTTATATTTTTATTTTTATAATTTATATTTTTATAATTTATAATTTTTATTTTTATATTTATAATTTATATTTTTAATTTTTATAATTTATATTTATTTTTTTTATAATTTATTTTTATAATTTATATTTTTATATTTATTTTTATTTTTATAATATTTATATTTTTAATATTTATTTTTATAATTTATATTTTTAATATTTATTTTTATATTTTATTTTTTTTTAATAAAAGACCAAAACACCCAGAATACATTTTTTCATGTTTAATCACAATCAACACTTGTTTTTGATAATGATCAGCAAAATCATGAATGAATTG
This sequence comes from Ostrea denselamellosa, assembly GCA_024699665.1. Lineage (NCBI taxonomy): Eukaryota > Metazoa > Mollusca > Bivalvia > Ostreida > Ostreidae > Ostrea > Ostrea denselamellosa. The sequence goes on along the minus strand of JAMZEH010000005.1, from coordinate 8,337,451 downwards.
TTCATAATGAGGCCAATAACCTCCCGCTAAGCCACAACCAATATTCCAAGGAAACGCGATAGTCTGGTAAGGTAAAGTTCCTAACGTATGTAAACATTGTTGAAACCATAATTCTCGTTGTTCCCGATCATCCGCATACACAGGGAGACGCTGAGTGCCACGCCCATAATCCCATTGCGCAAAAAAACAAATCACATCAGGTTGATTAGCCATAATCTTTAAAGTGCCAGGAATTCCTCGATCCGCCGGTATAGCTAAATTTCTATGTCCTACCGGTCTCCGAGTCGCATACACATTAGCCCCAGGAAAATGGTCAGCAATACTTTGACTTAATCCATGAGGTTTCACTGTTAAACAATTACACTGATGTACAATCGCTTCTACCGTCACCTGAAGTAAATCGCCGTGCACATAAGTCACACTCATGATGTACTAATTTCCCACAGGAGATGTACAAATCTCACATTGACAATCTTGATACTGTTCTTCTTCTTCCGGAGTTAAAGTACACATGAAGCATTTACACCACAGCCAAGGTTCTCGAGTATTCCTACAGATCATATACGGTGTAGGGTGAGACGGATGTTTTATTTTTTTTATAATGAAGCGTTCTTTATTTAACATATTTTCTTTTCGGCAATGATAACACGTACATTTCCTATAAGGTTCTAAACTATACCCACAGACCACAATGTCATTCACAAATTCATAACGTTCGGGCATAATGTACACAAGTCACACGCACAATCTTGATAACGACCTTCTTCTTCGGGGGTCGGAGAACAATAACAACACGTACAGTCTAACCAACGTTTTTGACTATACCGACAAATAATATACACCATAGGATGAAATGATTCCGGGGTCCAACGTTGTTTCACCAATGTATTTTCTTTTTTACAATGAAAACACCAACACTGGAACCAAGGTTCTTTAGTATACGCACAGATCAATTTCCCCTTAAAAAACATATATCTTTCCGACATAAACGTATTGTCTTTTTTACAATGAAAACACCAACACTGCACCCAAGGTTTTTGACTATACGCACAGATCAATCGCCCCTCTAAACACATGTACCGTTGAGCCATTATGAATTCTATAAAAATCGCTGGCACGTGCCTTGTCTAGACAAGAGGTTTAAAATTAGATGTTTGATACTAAAATTAAAATTTTATGGACTCTACAAAATCGTTTGCACGTGCTTTGTCTACCTAAGAGGTTTAAAATTAGATCTTTGATACTAAAATTAAATTGACTCTATAAAAATCGCTGGCACGTAGCCTGTCTAGACAGGAGGTTTAAAATTAGATGTTTGATACTAAAATTAAATTTTCCAGACAGCTAGTTCTGACGCCACAATCAACCATGACGTTACCTTCCTATATAAGCCGCGCCTCCCTCGATTGCGCATCACTGGTAATCCGGCAGCCATGGGCGATCTTAGCAGACCGCCCATTGTAAACCACGATTTCCCCCAGTCCGAGGACTGGGACAAGGAAATAGAAGAAAACCCGAGGCCCCCTGGACACTTAGTGTTCCAGGGGGATTCGATGCAGTATGTGTTATTTAAGGAAATACAGAAGCCCAAGAAAAAGAAGAAAAAGAAAAGCCGGGGGAGCCGGGAAGTTGACCCCCTCAGAGCGGAGATGTGCTGGCGCATCGAGGGCCGGCGGCTGCAAGAGCCGCAGTGGGTTTTTTTTTAAAGAGTTTTCCCTTAAAAAAAACTCAGCCCTTTTCAGGGCTACCAAATTGTATGAAAAGATCCTAAATATCACAACGTAAGAAACGTATTTTTTTTTTTTTTATTGTGAACAACAATCATTTACAATGATGGAATACTGTTATGGAATTAATCAGTGATACTATGGAATAATATACTTATGTCAGGTAAGTCTCTATTGTTATTCATACACCGACATTGACATGTCTGTCCGTGATGAGTTTTAAGTTTCCCAAAGGTGTCTTTAAACCATTGGCCTACATAATGATCGCGTTGTAAGGCGGTACCATGCCAAGGTAAAATCCAATCTCGGACTGTTTTTCGCCCTCGATGCCGTTGATGTAAATAATACACGCAATATTGTCCACACACATCTGTGTTCCAATCTTGATAACAATGCGTATTATACTGCCATTGAACTCCATGGCGCTGAATAAACTTTGTAATGTCTGGATGGGTGGGGGGTAATCCGTAAGAATCAAAATATTCAATGATAGGGCTATTCAAATACACACACACCCAATGAGCTCCGGGTTGATCATGAGGGTCCGTATTAATGACCACTGCTTTTTGAGAAGGTAACATCTCAGGTAATACATCTCTAGGATACACTCCGCCAAATGAACGCCCTAAATCTCGAGATAAGACATCCCGCAATTGTTGAGTATCCATGTTAGTAATCAATAGCTACTTCTCGCTGTTTGTTAATTTCTAACAAATTGTCAAACACCGCATACACCACACAATTTAAAGTCGTGGCGAGATTCACAGCAAATTGTACTTCCACTCTCAAGTTGCCTGTTTGTATGAGATGAAATTTATCTGTCTGAGCTTCTTGATCTTTAGTGAAATCCACACACCAGAGTGTGTAGCCCTTTTTATACTCTTCCAGGGTAATGTCCGGGGCCCAATCTTGACCTAATTTTCCTAACCCTTTATACAAGGATAAATACGATCGGAGATACTGATCGTCTGTGAAATTGGGTTCTAAAGGTCGGGTTTCCATCATTTCACCATTAATACTAATTTCTAATTTCTTGACTTGCTGATTTTGGAAATGAAAAGGATTTTTAGTGCTATCTCCATTAAAAGCCGCATTATCTACAAACCCTAAGACAATCAGTTTAGGCATCTGTCCTTGAAACAAGTGATCTGTGATTTTAGATTGAGTGCCAGTCGGAATGGTGAACGTTTTGACTTCCACGCGTCTTAAGGGATATTTGGCTGTCTGGGTATTCAATTGTTGATTGATGAGATTAATGATGGTGGGGGTAGGTTTTACTTTTCTCACCCATAACACCATATTCTGAATGATCACTTTGCCACTACTGCCTGCATCGATCATCATGTAAAATTGAGGTCGAGCGCGATTAAATCTCAAACGCACATCGACCCCATTCGGCAAATATTTGTCTTGCTGACACAAATCCAGGTGTAAACGATCCATCAATACAATAACTTTACTGTTATTGATTTTTTCATGACGTTTTCTTACTCCCGTATTCTTAGAATCGTCAGGGTAGACGGGGGTGGGGAGCACGGCATCAATAGTACAACGGTCAGCGACCACATCAAAAGCCTTAGCGGCTTGAGTCAGCGCTTCTAATTTGCATTCATCCATGTGACCCGCTGTGTCTTTTTCCCACAAAGTACATGCTTTCATCTGGGTTTTCAGAGTTTTAGGACTATAAGACAGTAATTTCTCTAAGTAAGCTTTGTACGGATACGTATCCGTGCCTGGCGAAATCACTTTGCCATTCAGACTAACATCAATTTCACTGAACAGGGAATGTAAGATATTATTAATAGGTGTGGCTGTAGAATTAGCCCCTGTCAGAGCGTCTCCGTTTTCTTTGGTAAATTTACACACCATCTGGAGATACGATTGAGATAAATCTAAATATTCATCACCTTGACCTTTAATCTCAAATTCAATAGGAGCCGTATCGGAATTGAGAGTACTGGAAATGGGATAATATTCCATCCATTTCGAATCTTCTAAAGTCACATTGGTGGGAGGTACTTTAAATAGTTCTAAACTATCTGTCCCGCAAGCGCAAGATTCTCTGTGCATCATTGTGTGATGTGTGACTGATCGTGGTAAGCGGTCAAATGAATTCTGTTCTTTGGAAGGTCCCCTTTTTATACTTTTTTTTTCAATCAAAAATATCTACAGAGCGTTTTTTCTTTTTTCGCTTCACGGGGGCTCTAGAACGTTTCTTACCCTGAACAGGGCCTCCTCGAGCTAAAATGCGCTGTTTTGCCATTCCCGCTGTATGCTTAGCGGCTCGTAGACCATGGGTTTTCAGAGCCTCTTTGAGAGATCGCTTATTTTCTAAAACATCTAACCCGGTCTTAGCTGCGGCGGTCAAGGCTTGTTTAGCCCCGGTTTTAAGTAAATCCGTGAAAAACCCTTTCCCTTTTTGTTTTCTTTTTTTAGCTAAGGCAGGTCTCTTACGAGCTGGGGTTTTAAGAGCGTGTCGGGCTTGTTTCTTAAGTGCGTGGGTGCCATGGGTCTTGAGAGCTTGTTTCAGAGATCGTTTATTTTCTAAGACATCTAATCCTGTGCGAACTCCGACTTTCATGCCTTGGCGGGCTCCTCGTTTGGCCAGCCCTAGTAATGTACTGTCCCCTTGTCGTGACTTTAATTTTTGTTGCAGTTTAGGCATGGCCATACCGGCTGTCTCTTTCACCGCGCGTACCCCGTGGGTCTTGAGAGCCTCTGTGAGGGATCGTTTATTTTCTAAGACATCTAACCCGGTTTTAGCAGCCGCGGTTAATACACTCTTAGCCCCGGTTTTAAGTAAATCCGTGAAAAATCCTCGACCTTGTTGTCGGCCTTGTTGTACGCCATCTTGATGAAGAGCCATGGCTGTATTATAAAACCCTTCTATTAAACCAGGTATAAAGAAAGTTCCCCCTGTTTGGGTGGGGAGTTTCCCTAATAACCCCCCTACCACTTCCCCTATCACAGGTGCGGCCGTCTTAAGCACCGTTTTTAACAACCCACCCCACCCGTAACCTCTCTGGCGTACTAAACCTCGATGATACTGCATCCTGTTAAGACTGAGCCCTGAGGTCAGTTAAACCCGCTTTTTATACTTTTTCCGCCCCCCTCTCTTTTTCTTTTTCCTACCACTCCCCCCTTGCACGGCTCCCGCAATAGCACTGGCAATGATAGGGAGGAGAATGGTAAAAATGCCATGCCCTTTCTGGCGCCGGAGTCCTCGATAGTACTTCATGCTTCAATAGACTTTACGAAAATGAAGTTTAAGCATGGATCTCCCATTTAAAAACCCTACAGGATCTCCTAAAGATGTCATGATGTGTATGTCAACAGTATCAAAATGTTTTTTACTCAGTTTCAAATATTCTGCTCGAATAGGTTCCCAGCGGGCTTGTTGGTTATCTTCCCGTTGCGTGTCACAAGGCACAACTCTCATTAATTTCAATTCATTAGACCCTACTATCTGAGGATCAATGATATCACAATACACATACATTGATTTCAGATTGTCATATAAATCGATATTGGCGTTAGCCAGATAATTCTCATTAATCCATTTGGTCATAGGGTCCTGGGGCAGAATGAGGCTGTCACTGGTCATGCCTAGCTTGAAGGCTAAGGTCTTAGGGAAACGAATGCAGAGAGGGGTTTCTCTTAATTTTTTCCCCTTAAATTGATACTCCACCCGATGATATTTAATACAGTACACTAATTTCATTTTACCGATATTAGCCCCTAAGGTATTCCATAATTTACTCAGGGTTCTTTCTAAGCCTTCATTGATTTCTTCAATTAAACCTAAAGAGTTGGTGTAAGACCCGGGTCTAAAATGAATGCGAATAATTGTGGAGGGGAATAAACTATCTCCACCCTCATTGTAATGTTGCCACTGTGTTAAATTCCAAGGGATAAACACTTGTGTTTGAGCAAAAGTTAATTTCCCTAAAATCTCAGTGGTAAATCGACCCCATTTAAAAGTATTGGGATCTCGGATCAACGGTACATAAGGCTCTGGAATGAGCACGTCTACATAAGCTTCGGTCTGTGCAATGTTTTGTAAGGAAGTCGAGTACATCATTTCGGTTAAGGCCACTTCCCAATCTCCATCCGTTAAATCCAAGGCTTGAGGTAACGTTTTAAATTGAGCTCCTGTATTTTTAGGAAACGAGGCCTGAGAGCCATCGCTAATGAGAGTCATGTAAAACCCTTCACGTCCAGCCATGATTCCTTAAATGAGGAGAATAACACTAAGTCACTTCTATTTATACTTTATTAATACATACATTATAATACACAAAAGCTGAATTCCCAATGTAAACAGTACGTGACGTCACAATTAGCGGCGAGACAAGTTTTCTGACACCATGGGGCGTCGCATCACTAAGTAATCTCGACTACCCCAACAATCTGCGATACTATATCCTTTTTTCATGGCCTCTTGAAAATCACGGAGACACTGTTGATCCTTGTCAAACCATTTACTTTTCATCCAAGTCCAATCGGGTTCGTGTTGGCGTGATTTTAATCCCCAACAAGCTCTGACATTCCACCGATATTCTGTGTAATTTCCTAGTCTGGTGATATAAGGGGCTAATCCATGGGGTACGTGTAAACGCTTGTACAAGTACACAGGTTTGTCACGCGATTTTTGCCCATCATAATCCATTAAACACAGTAACTTATCTGAAAACCACATACTTTTCTTCTCTCCCTCAATTTTCCAGGCGTACTCTCTGCTAGCCATGGCGAACTGTGGGGCTGGAAGCGGGTCGCTCTTGTTTTATACCCCCCGCATGCATCTGCGGACTAGGCATGACGTAACCCACCAGAGAACTCAACGTGACCATCCAGAAATCGCGATTGGAATCCCCTAAGGCTAACATGACCACTGACGTAATGATGATGGTTAAACACATGAATAATTGCGCAAAATACACAATTTCGGCTCGAGGTACTTTTTCGCCTAAGAATTTCCATTGGGTGAGGGTAGAATGAGATTCGCTTGTGGAATCCATGAATCAAAACTAGGGGGATATCCTTTCCACCGGACTTTGACTTCTGAAATGACTTTTTTACCTACGCGCCGCTTTTTATACCCTAAGATCTCCGCCACTTCATACACATCATCTTTTTTATACACTTGTTGTAATTCTTGAGGATAAAAGGTCCCTTCTAATTCTTCCCCGTGATCATCTTGAATTCTATAGAGGTTTTGTTTAGGTACTTTTCTCGAAATGGTAAATAGTTCTGTAGTCCAATTAGGTAAATACCCCTTGTCAAAAGTGCGTTTAGCTTTACTAATGCGTACACGATCTCCTACATGTAAGGGGGGTGGTGAGACTGTGGTCTGTTGTCCGTACAACGTTTTCCATACGTGTAAGACATTCTTCTTATTCACTTGAGCTGGCGTTCTCTGAATACTGCGATGATAGGAATGATTGTAACCATAGACTAAATCAGGTAACACATCGACATACCGTCGTGTTTTATGCCGTGTTAAATATTTCCACATCCGGGCTTTCAGAGTGCGTTGAAAACGTTCTACAATACTCGCTTTGATGTCTGTATTACGCGTGGTGAAAAAATGAATGTTTTTAAACGCTTGACGAAATGGTTTATTGGTAAATTCTTTGCCTTGATCCGATTGAATGCGGACAGGTCGCCGTCCGTCTCGGAAAATGGTTTGTAACCCTCGTATCATTTCAGACCCTGATTTTTGTTTTAAAGGCACCACCCAGGCATATTTAGATAACACATCAATGGCACACAATAAAAACGTATAGCCATCATTGTCTTTTTTCACAGTAGACACATCCGCTAAATCCAGTTGCCATTGTTCATCTATATCAGTCACTCGAGTTTGTTGTCTCTTAAATTTCCGACGTATGGGTTTATGTAAGGTATAAGTATCTTGTTCTTTCAGCCATTGACGAATCTGAGCTAGAGTAATCATGTCCTAATCGCCGCACGTGACGATATAAAGCTTGTACACCTCCATACCCTGTCTTAGGATTATAATACAAGTGTTGTAAGATCTGTTGTGTAGATTTCTTTAGGTGGGTAGGGATAACCATCCCGTGATATCTCGTGAAGTCTTTTTACCTTTTTTCTTCTTGTATTTAGGGGTGGAGGCTTTTAGAGGGGTTTCATACACAGAATGATCTTTATCAAATACACCCTCATCTATCAATTTAGGAGTACTGATTTTTCCTGGTTGGTCCATGGCTTTTATAACATCGCGATTAGTGATATACCCTTTAGGAACATTGGTTTCTTTTAAGGCTTGAGTAAAGTGATGTAATCCTGTAGGCGGATCCCGATATTTCAGGGGTTTTTGTCTCTGAGATTCACTGACTAAATCTACGATATTAGAATCAGGTATTTTCTGTCCTCGATAACTGATTTCTCCTTCCCCATTCCAAGTCAACACTTTAGATTTCTTCAGGTGATTTAATAATAACCCCGCTTTCTTTTGACCCGGTTTACTGACACTATTAATAATCTGTTCTTCTAACTCAGGGGTCTCAGGCGCGGTCACGTCAGGGGGTGGGTGAGAGCGGGGTCGAGGAGGGGGTAGAGGAGGAGGAGAAGTATTAGGGTGTCGAGCTTGTTGTAAATATTGGCGATAGCGGTGAAGTTCATGCCCATATAAAGCCACTTTTTCTTCCGGGGCTAAATCCTCGCGATGTTCAATGTTATCTAATTGATCCCGTAACCCTAGAGTGGATTGAAATTCAGGAGGTTTAGGTAATTTTCCTTTCAGTTCATTTAACATGGCTTCAGGCACTAACACCATCTTACGACTCATGATTTAAGCAGTAAGGCTCGTCGTTTTTTTACAGGTTGAGGTTGCACAATGCGTCTCAAGATGTGTTTCAGAGGACAGAGTTGACGCTTCTGATGGGAGGTGAGTGGAATCACGCCTTTTAATACATTGTACACGACCTCACAAATCTTTAAAATACAATCATTTGAACAATGTTTTAAGATCTCTCTCTTTAAGGTCATCGAATACTGAGGAGTGGCTAGCGTTTGTAAGAGACATACATGAGGTCTTAATCGAGATTCACACTTCTTGGTGTGAGCCATGGTGTTGAAATGAAGGTCTGTGGACAGGTCTCCCCCTTTTTATAGCTTTTGTTTTTTTAATCGGGCTAGAAACTGACCCCGTCCTTTGTGCACGGTTTCTTCATGATGATCACGACTACTTTTTAAATTAAATTGTAGAGGACAATACCCACATTTATATTTTTCTTTCGGTGGGGCACTGGTTAAGGGGGTAAAACGTGACAGACCCCCAAAGGCTTGACTAAAGCTAGGTAAGGCGGTATCCGGAGTTCTGGAACTGCCTATAGGACCCCGCATAGCTCGCTCCATTTTCTTTTGAGCTAATCCTTGTTTCAGATCAGTTAAGGTTTTGGTTTTCTTAGACAGTTTAGACAAGGGTATTTTGACCATCAGTTTAGGGGTTTTCTTCACGGGGGGAAATTTAGCAAAGCGTAAGAGATGGGAAGGGACAGGTTTGCTTTTAGGCCCGGGGGTCTTACGGTGAATGATCAGTTTAGGCACTTTTTTCGATTTTTTAGGGGGACTTTTCTTTTTTCTTTTCTTAGCTAGGTTTAAGAGGGATGCTGGTAACACGCGTGTTTTCCTGGGGGGTTTCCTTTTTCTTTTTTGTCTTGTTTCCCATTTGAATAAATGACGAATGATGGTGCCCCCTAAGAACCCGGCACCCCCACGTTTTAAAATAGCTTGTTTACGCTGTTCCTCATCCGCATGCTTATCGGCAATGATAGCTAAATCCTGCCGATGTCCTTGGATAAATTTCTGAGTGAGTTTATTGATGGGTAAGATTCCCCTTAATAAATTTTTAGCGCCCATAGCAAACCAATTCAGTAACGCTTTACGTCCTAATTCAATGAGCTGGGAGCGCTGCCCTGGATCTCGTTCATGTTGTAAACGGCGTAAGGTTTTGACTAATTTACTCTTAGGTGTGAGTCTACCCATGATGACAGGGGAGTGTCAACTGAAAGGGTATAGGGTGAGGAACTATTATTTATACTCTAGGCATGTGCACGGCTAACGTGGAAAACAGCTGACTTCTTAATCTTAATTCGTCGGGGGTCTGAGGACTTAAATCGACCAGTAAATACCCGTGAGGCTTATTGGTGGCTTCCTCATACGCCCCCCGTAAATAAGGCATTTGTAATTGTCGGCTTAAGACTTCAATCTGAGATTTATCTCTGGGATTTTTAAACAAGACCAGATAATGCGCATTTAAACTGATGGTTCTATGTTGCACAGCTCGATCAAATAGATTTTGGGTGATGTAAATGACACTGGTATTACGATGATGAGCTTTACGGGTAAACCAATCTACAATAGATTCTATGGCTTTACCCCCCATCATATCATCAAAAATGAGTAAATGCCGAGTGCTGAGATCCGCCACTAATTTCTCATCATCGGAAGGGATATTATGAATAAAGGTCACAGACTCTTTTAAAGATTCATAAGCGGGTTGCCATTCTCGATAACACCATACTATTTTTTCAGGTGGGGGTGAGATCCAGTGTGTGTTATGTACCAGTTGTTTCACAAATTCTGTTTTACCAGATTTAGAGGGACCGGCCACCACCATGGTAAATTCATGTTTCAATTGAAACGGAGCTAGTGTCTCGTACGTATACATCTTGTGAAATGAGACAACTTGGAAACTCACATACATATTTATTAACAAGAAAAAATACGAAAAGTTTCTAATACACTTTGTCTACAAATAGGACATTGTTCCAGTCCTGCTGCACACATAGCACAAGCACATAAATGTCCACACGGTAAAAAAGCAATTCTTAATTCTCGTTCTAAACAGATATGACATTTCTGAGTACACTGAGGATTGCCATCGGCATTGAGGGTTAAATCACCCCAGTCTCGATCAGTGTCTTTGACTCTAGCATACGCGTTAAACACTTGTCGCACCCATTTGATACTTTTATTACTCAGCAGGTAGGCACAGTGGGGACTCCAATACGCATGTTCTATCCAGGGATTGTCTTGAGGTTCCCAGTGATTAAGACCTACGCCACAATGAAAACAGCGCACCACATCCCCGAAGTCACGGTAATAGAATCCCGCTTCAGCAATAGTAGGTAACAACTGTTTTAAATGATCAGGGGCTTCTTTAAAGGACTGGTCTCGGTCCAGGACTCGAGCATAAGTGGTCACTATAGGATAGCGTAGTGATCCGCATTTCGTCATGGTGAGCGACTAAGGTTATGATTCTGATCCTTGTTTTTAATACCCATAGGGGAGAGTGTCATAATGACGTATACGTTGACGTTTATCATAGACCATTCGGTATTTTTTCACTAAGGGGAGAGTTCGCACCTGATGTTGACGTGTTCTTTGAATAAAGTGTGGGTAATACACTTGGACTTCCTCTTCCTGTCCTTTTAACATTTTTTCTAAAGTAGCCAGAGATACAATCTGAGAGGCTCGGTAATTCAGAGTCAATCCTTTGACTTTACACATGGATTGTCCCCCTTGGGTCTCGTAAGCATAATTTTTAGGTCCTCCCGACATGTATTTCACAATGCGGTCCCCATTTAATTCATCGGTCCACCCCCCTAAACTATTGAGGATAGTAGGATTAAATTGTCTCTCGTCGTGTTGATAAATGATACTGTCTGTATCAAAGTACAGGACACGATTTCCCAAGGGATATAAAGTCTCGTACAGATGTAAACGGGCATGAGCCGTGGTAAAACAAGCTAAGACCACGTTACCAAAAGGACAGTCTTCCAGAAATTCTTCTTTTTCTTGAAAATTAATTAACATCATATCTGTGTCAGGATGATCTCGATTTTCTAACAGCTCGACTCCTTTAATGTCTAACGTGGCATCTCGTAATTTTTCCTGTAATTCTTCTTCTTCGGTGAGATACTGCGTTTTGGTTAACTGTAAGCGTTGAGCAAATTTTCCCCATAGACAATTCAAAAAGAGTTTAGCAATAGTACGGCGAATGGGATTTTTCTCAATATCAGGTAGACTCATTACAATCCCTTCCCGGCGCCGGATCTCATCCATGTAATCTTGTTTTTGTTGGTCGGTTTGACAATCCTTAGGAAATCCTGACGCTTCTTGTTTAATTTTCAAAAAGGTATCAATATACGATTGAAACAAGGTCTGACTACTCTGGGGAAAATGCCACACTTCATAAATGCGATCGAGGCGATAGCCGAGCACTAGAGCTTTGTGTAATTCTAGGGTCACCCAGGTGCCTGTTAAACTGCGTTGTGCGTCATGGTGAGTGCAGCGATCGTCAGGTCCTAAGTCGCCATGTTCGGCACAGGTTCGACATAAGGGAAACAGTAATTTTCCTCCCGTCTTATAAGGTAACACAGGGTGATACAGACCTCGAGGGGGTAAAACACGACAATGAATCAGTCCAAAGTACTCTCTCACATCGGCGAAATGACTAGTAATCACTTGGGGGTGGCCAATAGGAAACGGTTTGTATTTCAGTACGTAAGGATACAGGGAACACACATCCACATATCGCATATCCCCCTCCTCGCAATACAAGCGCGTGGCATTCGTTCGTCCCCCGTATAAAGCATCTCGTGGATTTAAGGGGTCCTGAATATCTAAGGTGTGTAAATAGTCTTGTATAGAAGGATTCTGTTGCACTTGATGATCAAACTCGTGTTCCCAGATGCTGATCACTGTATAGCCTTGACCCTCTAAGTCACTGCCTCGTTTTAAAGTCTGTTCGTATAGGTCTTGATAGGTGTATTGAACTCGATGAGGGTGTGTTTCCGTGACTAAATTCGGATAACAATGAGGGCAACCATGCCAGTAACATCCATAAAATTCGTACACAATACGAGATTCCTCGTCGTACCCGTCTACGGTATAAGACCCTAAAGTGACTTCACCCCCGTTTTTGGCATGGCGTATGTTATGATGTTGATGTTCTAACCAGGCTAGCCATCGACAGGCTTTGGCTGAGTAACGACGGGCGGGGGCATACCCTAGATTAGGAATGATAGCAATGGTTTGTGGGGGCATGAATCCTCGTCGATAAGCTAGATTGGCTGTGCTAGCAAACGTAATGGATTCCTGAAACGGGTCGACTGAGACCAGAGCAAAGAGAGTCGATTTAAATTGTGCACAACACCGCCTTAAAATGTCCACGTCTGAGATACAATAAGCGAGAAATTCTTTCTGAAAATCAAACACTTTGCCTTGTTGTTGATGGTACCAGGTATAGAAAGCGTCACGATTGGTGGTGGACATATCGTCAGGGTTATAGTACTGCGCAGGTGGATAAGGCCCTATATAGTTCTGGTTTTGTTCCGTATTAAAAAAGTGAGGAAAATAACCTTTCTTTAATTCTGTTAAACCGAAAGCAGCAGGCATCTTAGCCAGGGCAAAGGGAAGAAAATTGTAGGAATCAATAAATTTCACCCCCAATACTTCCATGTATAAGAGTTTACTCCCGTTGAGAATGACTGTGGGTTTGATACAAGCTGTGTGCACCAGATAATTTAAAATGAACTGACCATCGTATCCTTTGAAATTGTGCGCAATGACAATAGCTTCCTCGTGTTTGATTTTCACTGTCCCTTTTTCATTCGTCTGGGTTTGTAATAACCATTCCATAAACTGTTTTAAAGTGTCTGGTCCTTGAAAAATGAAACGGCGTTGCGCTCCAAACCCTTGACAGTATGGACACGGGATATGAATATCTAAAGTGTCACAATGTTGACACACGCGTTCGGCCACACAGAGGTTAGGGGTATGAATGCCATGTTCCTGGGTACATTCGAAATCGTAATAAATATACAGTTTTATATCCTGGCGGGATTTAGGTCTGGGTTTCTTTTGTACAAAGCAATGATGTGGCGTGTGAACGAGTGCCTTACAGATGTTGCAGCGTATTTGACCTCCACAGGCGTGTCCTTTTAATAATTGCTTGGACATCCATTTCTGGCACTGGTGACATCGGCCCATTAAACTGCACACTGTGGTAGTGGTCTGGGGACTGTAGGGTTTTAAATGCGTCTGGTAACACGTCGCATTTCTGAACATGCCATGGCAATGAGGGCATTCGGTATAAGTACCGTCTGAGACACAGGGGGTCTCTGCTAAACAAAACGAACATCGATAAGGACAAACCGTACGATGCGCTTGGATGTGACTATAGCCCACATCACAGTAATATGGATTGTCTGTGACTCCCGGCATGGATAAAATGGCATCGTAATGACCATTATCTAATAAAACGTTTAAACATGAACCGTTTCCCCGTCCTTTGTACAGAGGCTGTAATCGTAGTCGCTGGGTATTGACTTTGAATTGAAATATTTTCAATCGATATTCAGGGCTCAAGACGTGTTGTAATTTGTCCCACTCGTGAGGCCCACAAGGCTGATGAATATCACACCCTGCTTGTTGCATGAGAGACAGGGCTTGACGTTTCTGGTCGGTAGCCTGTGTATCCCCTTTTCTCATTCTTAACCATTTTTTCTTCCATTCGAGGTCTGGAGATTTTTGACTGTAGCAAAGCACCACGACAATGGCTCGAGGGAGACAGAGGGAATCCTGGGGGTTGTGAATGCGCACGATTGATTGCTTAGAGGTCTTGAATTTCTCCTTATCGAGGTAAAGATGTTTTGTCTTTTGACCACCGCTCCCTTGAGGATATTTCACATGGAAAAAATCCAACTGAATTGACCCGTCCGTGATGATAAATTCTTTCTTGGATTGTTGTACGCTCTCGATTTTATTTAAAATTTTGTCCTCGTTGAGGTTTTTAGATTGAGTAAATTCTACCCAAATGTCAGAATCTAAAGAGGGGTGTCGAATGTTGAGTCGTACATAATCATTGGGGTTACATTGCATTTTTTCTTTGACCTTTTTTAACATATCTCGAAATAAACGATGAATGAAATGGGTATTTTCTTTCTCGGGGAGAGGTTTAAAGCCCACATTGTAGACATTCTGTTGCACTTTGAATTTCCGTGATTGTCGAGACCGATTTAATTGAACATGATAATACTCGGAAATGACTTTTTTCGGTCTACCTTGGCCCTGTTGTATTAATCGCTGCGCATTGTCTCGGCTGAGTTGTAATTCCCGTCCTCGTTGTAAATACAGTTGATGATTTAAATAGTTTAAGCGTTGTTCTATATATTTTTGTAAATCCATTCTTGGCTAAGACCTGGGACTAACTAATGACTATCTGAGAGGTGTTTAGATTTTATACTCATTGTGACGTCATGACCATTGTGATGTAAAAACATAACATCATTTTGTTTTCATCATTTTTATCTAAAGAACATTTTTCAAATACAAGTTAAAAGAACAATGTAAACAAACATTTTTTTTTTTCATTGTTAAAGGCATAATGTCCATACATTAGTCCAACAAATATGAGTTTTTAAAACAGGGTCCAACACCTTTTCTACTTCCCGAATCCTACGCTGAAACCGACAACGATCTGCAGCGACACTCATCCAAGGACTTTTCCGATCTTCGTCAGGTAAGTGATACACTTTGTTTTGGTTTAAATTAAAAGTCACATATCGTCTATCGTGATGAATGTTTCTGTGGGGCTTTTGATGAATTGATTCAAAGGGTAAACCTGCGTCTCCATAGGTTCTGATGATTGTTTGTTTTGGTCGTTTATTATCTGGTACATGAGAGTCAGATATTCCACCCGCAGATTCTCGATGTCTCCTGCTTGGTGGGGTTTGGTTCTTTTCATCTCTTCCGCCATGATTTCCATAAGTATAAATCCTGTCCATGAGACTTGATGTGCTATTAAATATCCACAGAATTCTTCAAAGTCCTGTACACTCATCCACAATAAATGGTCTTTTACGAAATATTCTAACACGCGATATATTACATCCTTTTTGGCGTCCCGAATATACTGAAAGGCCTGCTCACGAATTCGATCGCTGTGGTTACTTTCAGCCATAATCATGAAATAATGAAAAAAGTTTAGAGGTCCGTCCTTTATAAATAACACCGACGTTCCAGATACGTTGAATGTGTGACGTAGGTTCACGCATGCGCAGTTTCATTTTCCCGGAAACAATCCTGGTGGTATTTTCATAAAGTTTCTGAGGAAAATTTCCGTAGGGTGAGCATTGGTCTCCTTAGGTTGTTCTGATGACTTTTTGTCGATTAATTCCTTGTACATGGCGGTTAAATATTTCACCCGATGATTCTCAATGTCTCCAGTTTGCTGGGGGTTGGTTCGTTTCATCTCGTCGGCTATGATTTCCATTAACATAAATCCAAACCATGAGAGTTCACTCCCCATTAAATATTGACAGAATTCTTCAAAGTCTTGTACGCTCATCCAAAATACTTCGCCTTTAAAGAAAAATTCCATGAAGCGATATATACCACTGTTTTTTATGTCCTCAATATACTTTAAGGCCTCCTCAGGAATTGGCTCGGTATGATTACTCTCAGCCATGCTTATGAAATAATGAAAAAAGTTAAGCGGTCCGTCCTTTATAAGCCACACAGTCGTCCCAGATACGTCGGATCTGTGACGTATGTTCAGGCATGCGCAGTATCATTTCGTCTCCCATGAAATGTATTAACACTAAGGCTGTCGTGGCAGAATAATACTGCAATAAATACTGACAACAGTCTAAATACTGCTCCAAAGTTAGAGGAAATACCTTTGATCTTAATAAATCTTGTATAGGAGGTCCATCTATAATGATCTGTTGAATCCGGTCAGATACATTCCGCGGAACTTCTTTGATCTGTAAAGTATTTAATATATCGGCAAGTTTTTGGGTTACATCCTTCACCTGTAAAGAGTCTAATTGATCAGTAAGCTGCTCCATGACTTTATTTATGACGAATCATATCCATGAATCCTCTTTGTAAATTGTCTATCATAATCACATTTATATTTTCCGTTTGTTCTGGATGAATTTTCTTCAGTTCCTCCCCATATAAGTATATCATAATACGACGTCCTGGGTTGGTGTTAATCGCTAACGAAAGAGCAATTCTATGAAACGTCTCAATATTTCCAATTTCATGTATCACTGATTGCACATAAGTTTTAGCAGTTTTAAACCAGTCTGAATTTTCAACACGTTGTACAAAATCTCTTATATAATGAACACCGTCTATCTTAACTGATCCACCCATACTGACTGAGGGACTGATTATGCGATGAGTCAGGTATTTTGAACACGTAGTGTCTAGACAGACGTAAGAACTACGCGTGACGTTTCTTTCTATTATGACGTCAGTCGATCGATACTGATTGGAAACAGCTTCAAGCCTTTACCGTAAACCCTCGTATAAAACCCCTATAGAATAAGACCGTGCACTTAACCCCGTTAGGACAGTGTCGTGGACCAATGCCGTTGACCAGTGCACTTGACCCCCCTATCTAGAACCGTGTATTTGACCCACCCAGATAGAACCGTGTATTTGACCCACCCAGATAGAACCGTGCATTTGACCTTTGACCCACCCAGATAGAACCGTGCATTTGACCTTTGAACCACCCGAATAGACGCCTTATACTACTCTCGGTATTTGTTTGTTTTACGTCGAGAATTTTTCACTCATATTCAGACGTCACCAGCTGTAGGTGAAGTACCACAAATTTAGACCTATGCTTAGCGCTCAGGGCCGTAGCAGTGAGGGTTCTTTAACGTGCCAACGCCTACCGTGACACGGGACCTCCGTTTGTAAGGTCATATCCGAAAGACCCGTGATTCTCACTTCTAAATGCCGAGCGTTTGGCGAAGGAGCAATCACTACCTATTTTTCCTCTTAGGTTTGACGCAGCCATGGCACGAGCGCGGCTCAAACTCACGACCTCCCGGTTACGAAGCGAACGCTCGAAGCCTCATCCGAAGTATGCATTTAATCGCCTCTTACAACAAGCAAGGGGTTTGTTTGTTTTACGTCCCGTCCAGAATTTTTCACTCATGTTTAGACGTGACCAGCTGTAGGTGAAGTACCACAAATTTTAGATCTATGCTTAGTGCTCAGGGCCGTAGCAGTGAGGGTTCTTTAACGTGCCAACTCCTACCGTGACGTCCGTTTTTTTAAAGTCATATCCTAAAGACTCGTGATTCTCACTTCTTATTGACGAGCGTTTGGCGAAGGAGCAATCACTACCTATTTTTCCTGTTAGGTTTGATGCGGCCATGGCACGAGCGGGACTCGAACTCACGACCTCCCGGTTACGAAGCGAACGTTCTAACCACTGAGCTTCCGCGACCGGTGTCTCATCCGAAGAACCGCCCCATTTAGCCGCATCTTACGACAAGCAAGGGGTAATGAGTATCTTTCTAATCCGGATCCCCACGGGATTGGTACGAAAGGGCATGCGGCAAATTTTCTTACATGATTGATTGTATACTATTTAACGTCCCGCTTAAGAATATTTCACTCGTATGGAGACGTCGCTATAGCTGGTGAAGGGCTGCAAAATTTAGGCCTATGCTCGACACTTACGGCCTGTGAACAGGGAGGGGTCTTTATCGTGCCACTTCTGCTTTGTCACGGGGCCTCAGTTTTTGCGGTCTCATCCGAAGGACCGCCCCATTTAGTAGCCTCTTGCGACAAGCAAGGGGTACTGAGGAACTATTTTAACACGGATGTCCATGGGATAAACCCTAAATGCTTAAAAATAAACCGGTATAGAATATTTGTTTTACGTTCAGTTCAGAATTTTTTGCTCGTATTGAGACGTCACTAGCGGTAGGTGAATTTCGTAGAAATATTGTTCAAATCCGAACATTGGTCAGGTTTAAATTCTTCGAACTCAAATTCGTCTCCAAAAATGTTTTTCTGGCCCCCACATAAATCGACTTCAACGCACGATTCAATTCCTCACTAGAATACGTTTCAAACTGAATATTGTCAGGAATTTCACTCAAAAAGTTCTGGAAATATTTCACAGCTAATTAGGTTGATTTTTTAGTGTTCGCCGAGTCCTTATTCCTAAGCAGATTAGCAATTTCGTCCTCATCAGCGACGTGAAATCGGCCAGGGCTAGCCATGTTTATTTACCGTCTGCAAAATTATATGATCAAGAACGATAACTCTTCGGGAAAAATAGGGAGGCACCCGAAGGGGGAAAATACGATTTTATTCTCCCTGGCCTCAGGGAAATACGATGTTTTAGTCCAACTCTCATGTGATCGTCTAAACCAATCAGATTAGGCTTTACATGACATTATTTATATGAGGTATAATAATATTTCTTACCACACCTGTGACATGGGGCCTTTTGTCCGCAGGTCTCATACAAAGGATAGTCTCATTTACTCGCCTCTTACAAGCAATACAAGCAAGTGGTACTGGGGACCTTTTCTAACCCAGATTTCTACGCAATAAAATGTTCCTTTATATTGCAAATGATTAGCATTGAATTACAATAGAAATTCAGCAGAGTACACACAGTGAATGTAAATAACTGCTAGACTTGCTTTAGATGTGCTGAGTATCAAGTCAGGCTATTCTCAACAAGTAGTAAAAACACACTGTGTATGTAAATGGAGGTGATGCACTAGAAAGCCCATTATCTGTTTATAGCAAAATCCATTACAAATATGCAATCTTTTTGCACAAGATTTAGTCATTTTCATGTTTGACCTGTCTATATATAGACCGATGCTCATGTCTTCATCGTACACACTACTTACTATATTGCGTTTGTTTCATGACGTCATGTAACATTGTGATGTCACAATGTACAATGAAAATACGAAGAGTGCACATATCGTAATGAAGAAGGAAGACGTTAGTAAAGTGGGAATCACGATGCAAAGGTCGTCAACTCTATCGCAAAAGGGTGGAAGGCATACAGTGGAAAACAAACATCCAGACCCTACTGATGTTATCAAATCAGAAGTGTATCAACACGGATATCGCTTCATTAAGTATTTGGGTGAGGGAGCCTACGCCAAAGTCATCCTTGCCGAAGTCATGCCTGGCAAGTTAGCCCGCTACGAGGCTGAAGCGGATTTAACAGGGGATTCCTGTGTTATGTCGGTAGGGTGCATCTTTTTTTATAGAGCATATGTTGATATATAGGAATTTATATGCAAGGTGGTGATGGTCTATGCAATGCAAGGTCATACGCGACGTTTTACCGTTTTTCTAAAACTTTAAACTGTCGGTATGAAGATGTATATGTATAATTTTCTGAAAAATGCTTCAAGTTTATATTGCAGTAATATTATCACACTTCATATATCAAACTGGTTAGCTCAGTGGATAGGTCATCAAACTACAGTGTAGTAATGCGGGTTTGATCTCCGACTGCTCCAAAGATTTATCTCCTTTTCTTTGCTGCTGTTAATTTCTCAACTTTTGTGTTCGCAACCCGGGGGGGGGGGGCTTGGCTTTAATCACGAAACTTGGTACAAGGTATGATTACACTATGTAGTGTTGCATGGAGAATGCTGTCCCAATTTTTTAAGGACCCAAATATTTTTTTTCTGTAAAATATCTTGTCTTCGCAACTTTGACGAAAAACGTGGTGTATTTTAATAAAAAGTTGATACAGTCAAACAAATGGTGAACGGCGATGATCAAGCCCGCGGCCATCCGGTTACTTGTCGAACATCTTCTATCGCTGGGCAAGGAAGCCTCTTCCTTTTGAAGAATGAATTAACACATAGACACATGTTTTCCCAGTATTGAGACACATGTTTTGCGAGTATTGATTGTAATCTTGTTCAAGTTTCTGGTCAATAACAAATGCAAAAGTAACATATACAAATTTAGCGGTGCTTTTTAGTCTTCTAGAAATATTATTTATAAACCAGGAACTGTAATGTACAATTACATGTAGAATGCTGAAAACTTTAAAACATCTTCGTATGTGTAGTCCAAGGAGTAGCGTTAATTTCTCATTACAAGGTTAAAGGTGATACAATGTACGATATGAAATCATTTGAGTACACCAGTACTCCTTTAGTACTCGTAAACATTTTCTCGAATAATGTATTATTTGGGTTTTTTTTTTATAATTTATGCTTAGAAAATACGAGCTCTGCATTTTAACATCGAAGAAAATGCTGTTTAACACGGCACATGTAGCTTTAAGGATGAGTTGGAACCTCCTTTGGTTGAAGAATTTTAAGAAAATTGAGGGAGTGCGTGTTTTGTTTTTGCTATTTCTATGTCTTTGATCTCCCTTTCTTGAACAAATTATATTGCAGCCTTCCCTCACTCTTTGAAGATTCTCAGGGTCCACCCCTGTACATGAATACATCTGCCTAATTTTTCGGCTGGGATGAAACCCCTCCCCTTTTTCGTTACTTTGTAAGATTTGTATTTGTTCTGTATTTGCTGAAATTGTACATCTACCACCATTTAGTCGTGTTATAAACACTAAATGAGCAACAGTAATTTGATAGCACTATTTTTAATCACATTAAACATTTTAATTGGCACCCTATGTGTTTTTGAAATGAATTTTTTTATCATATATTTACATAGCAACGTATATACATGTTCATCTATTAACTAAGAATATATTGGTGGCGATTAAGGTACTGGTGAAATGTGATTTATAAATAGACAACGATTAACAGAGACAGATATTTCTAATATTACAATAAATGTTTTCTGAAATATGAAATAAAATGGATCTAATTTCGTTGCTTTCTCGTAGACACGAAAATAACGAACTTTATTCCGACCCGAAATTAAATACGTCTACAGTGTTCTTGTAGCATGAGTAGAAAGATGCATAAGTCAGGGTACATTTCATTGGTGGTCAGCTCAACTAGTCGCAATTTACTGAAAAGTCATGGTGTTTTTTATAATTTTTAAATGGCTTTGTTTTATTAATTAATTTGAATACATTTATTTAAATATTTTTCGCTCATGGGTTAGAGAAAACGATTTTATGAGTTTCAAACTCTATCCGGTAATACATTACAACTGAAAATGTTGTATATCGGTGATAATTAATGAAACCTACTAAGCGGTATGCAGGATAGAGAACGCATTGGTCCTATGTTTTTAGATACACATTATCAATCTTTAATTTTGTATGACAACTGGACAGAAATCCATTTCAAATTGCAATTACAAGACGAGATAGAATAAAGACCATATATAGTCATAGACAAAAATGGAGATCATGAATTAGTAACACAGATCATGTCTCGTAAGTATATTAAGATATAATACACTAGTATGAAAAGACATAACGGTAATGAAAATTCCGAATTTCCTTATTTTTTCGCCAACAATGGATAAATTAGAGTTATATATTGATTAAGAAAACATAGATTACATATAGGTGCCTACCTCTCAAAGTTGCAGATATTTTGTACACGTGAATAACTGCCACATTGGTGTAAAACGGTCATCAGCGAACGTGCACTTCCTGTTTTCCAAAAGATAAATGTATGTCAAAATAAAAAATAAAAATATACCGTTTTCATCTCAAACCCTATATTTGCTCAGATCTATGACAATCTTGCTCTTTAAAGACTTGCATTAATACTCTTGATTACATAGGTTTTACTATGGCATCATCTTGAAATAAAGGAACACTTCTATGTAAATATATCTTTGCCCTCTATGGCTGGTATTGGTTTCAGTCTTTACAAAAAGTTTATTCCTATTGATTTCCGTTCCGGCCGATGGCTTTAGGCCACATGCGTGTACTTATTTGTTTCTCGTGCATCACTTTAGTTCTTGTCTATACACGTCACTGTAGAGATGGAAGAAACCCTTTAACAGTCATCTGAGCAGCATGAATTGTGGACGCATTTTTAGTTCCTTGTCTTGAAATTTCATTTCGTATTTCTTAGGTTACTTTTAACAATGTAATTACGTTAACTGTTTTTATCTACAACTCATTTCTTTGGAAATAATATTGTAAAAAGTCATTGGTGTAAGAAATATAAATTATGACAATGAAATCAAGAAATGAACTGTCGTTACTGAAGTGTAGCCCTACAGCTTAAAAAATTGGATCAGGGTATATGATATTGTCTTCAAGGTATACAATTTCTAAATGTAATTTTATTATATTTAGCATCACCTGTGCATCTGAACCCCCAACCTCCCACCTCCCCAGTATTTACAGATACATCCCTTGTATGAGGGTCCTTACCTGATGCCTGGATAATGGCAACGGGACATAAAACCTTAACTGACCCAACCCCACTCTTTTCTAATCTGTAAACCTTCCTCTGGCATTTTGGCATAAAATATCGCCAATGCATCTACCCTGAAGGAAAAGGCAGCAATTTTTGCTCGGCATGATTTTTTTCCCAAGAAACTTTAATCGAGTAACACGGAGTGAATGATTCTTGCCTTCGAAAAAAGTGTGCTTTCACAGAGGTATTAATTCCGGTTGATTGCATTTATATAACGTTACAGAGAATTTATGTTCTGCATTCTCATAAATGTCTTTTATATCAAGAGAAAGCATGCTTTTAAGGAAGAAAATTGAAGTAAAATACACAAGCCTGTATATCCCCCCCCCCAAAAAAAAACCCAGCAAAAGAGCCAAGAGGTGGGTTCGAACCAGGAAACAAAAAGTGTTGATTGTGAGCGTCTGCGGTCTTACCATCAGATCTCTACTAACTATGAATATAAACGGCATAAATATGAACCACTAAAATAGAATTAGGTTTTCGCGTGTTTTATAGGGTTTTTTTTGTTTTGTTTGATTTTTTTTTTTTTGAAAATTTGGACCCCAGGGCAGGAGTCCCTTTAAAATAAATCAAAATACCGTAGTTTTTATTAAGAACAGGCCTGCCCTGAAGGACTTCTAGGTAAAATTTATACAAACATTGGCTTGTTTACTGAGAAAATGCTGTTTTAGCAAACTTAAAAGGTTAATTTACAAATTGTTAATATGAAATTTTAGGTTGAAAATGCATATTTGAAAAAAAAGAAAAGAAATATATACCGTTTAAAAAAAGTGAACATCGATTTTCAAAAGTGTATTTTGCCGGGAAATTGTTCTCTCTTGTAGGTCAATTCTCTTGATATTCCGAATGCATCCTTTACACACGTACTAGGTGCCAGGATTTTTACTGTTTTGACATTAAATGAAACTTTGCGTCACATGTAGCCTTTATCTCGCCTTCTGTAATCAGTGTTAAAGAAATGTGAAGAATTGAATTAAATTCACCAATGCCTGTACCTATCTAATTTATCAAAGAAATCGGAAGCTTAATGAGGCATTACAGCTCATTTTGCACATTTTAATCGAGTGTGTTTTAAAAAGAAGTATCGATAAAATAATAAAATTCAAACAATGCTGACCGGTCGCGGTAGCTCAGTGGTTAGAGCGTTCGCTTCGTAACCGGGAGGTCGTGAGTTCGAACCCCGCTCGTGCCATGGCCGCGTCAAACCTAAGAGGAAAAATAGGTAGTGATCGCTCCTTCGCCAAACGCTCGGCATTTAAAAGTGAGAATCACGGGTCTTTCGGATATGAGCTTAAAAACGGAGGACCCGTGTCACGGTAGGCGTTGGCACGTTAAAGAACCCTCACTGCTACGGCCCTGAGCGCTAAGCATAGGTCTAAATTTGTGGTACTTCGCCTACAGCTGGTGACGTCTCAATATGAGTGAAAAATTCTCAACGGGATGTAAAACAAACAAACAACAATCGTTCTATTTTAACCCTTTTCTCGCATAAGCTGTCAAAATTTTAGGTTTAACCATTGATCGCTAACTCTCACTGGATTGTTTACCGTCTGTGCGCATGCGTCCGAAGACTGAAAGAGGATTGATTTATTAAATACTCTTTAATGTCCCGCTCGAAAATCTTTCACTCATGGAGACGTCACCATTGCCGGTGAAGGGCTGGAAATTTAGGCCTATGCTCGGCGCTTATGGCCTTGGAGCAGGGATCTTTAACCTGCCACACCTGCTGTGACACGAGACCTCGGTTTTTGCAGTCTCATCCGAAGGTCCACCAAATTTATTCGCCTCTCACAACAAGCAAGAGGTACTGAGGATCTATTCTAACAACCCGGACCCCCACGGGGACCGAAGAGGAAGGCTCAATGTTGTTAAGAAGGGGCATTCAAAAACTATTAATTTTTGCATTTAAACGAGAATTTTCAACTTTAGAAATGCGTTATTTTTACAAAGCTTGTACATTCAACTATGCAACAAAATTAGAGAAAGGTCTGGGAAAATTGTCATTTACGTTATTGGACTAAGATGAGCTGTAGTGTCTCTTCAATGAAATATTTTCTGGATACACACACACACACACACATATATTAGCCTATTACCAAGTTAGTTTTAAACTGAGTTCTTTGCAGTCATTTCTTTTCTTTTTCACCATCAGGTTGCCATCAAGGTAGTAAACAAACAAAAAGTATCGCAAGATTTCGTGAACAAGTACCTTCCAAGGGAATTACAAAACCACTCCAAACTCCAGTCCCACAAGCACGTGGTAAGACTATAACTCTAGTATTTGTTAGTCCCCTACCAGCATTGCCGAAGGGGACTATTAGTTTATCCTTGGTCTGTCTGTCTGTCATTCCGCTTGAGGTTTTCCGGACTTTTCTCCGCATTTGGAGAAAATATTGAACTAAAATTTATAACATATCTTTGTCTTGGATAGTTACAAACCATGTTTGCTTTAGCTACGCTTGACCTACTTTTGACTCAATTATCCTAACGGTAGAGAACTTTGTATTGCCTGCAATACGCTCAGAATTTTGTTTTCAAGTAATTTTTTGTTAATTATACGGAGTTTGAAGTCCAAAAATATAAGTGGATATATAATACATATTCATGGCATGAAAGTGAAGAGATAACTAGAATGTTTATACGATAATTTCAACGCATCGTCCTGTACATGTAGGTACGCATATACGAAACCATCCAGACACGTGAAAATGCCTATATAGTGATGGATTATTGCCCGAATGGTGATTTGGTGGACTTGATTAATGGAAATATTATAGGAGATCAAAGAGGACTTGGCGAGTCTAAAGCGAAACAACTTTTCAAACAGATATGCGAGGCCGTCCATCACATGCATAAAGCTGGCATTGTACACAGGTAATTGCTCTTTCTTTTTCTTTTCTCTGTCTCTTATTTTTCACGCACATACATACATGTACTTGTATTTTACCAAAATTTCAATTTTAGGGATCTGAAATGTGAAAACATTTTGCTCGACAAAGATTGTAATATACAGCTAACCGGTAAGCAGTATTCTATGGCTGAGATTTGACATCCTGTACATTTGCAATTATCGTCGCTTGCCACGCTTTGTGCATCCGGGACGGAGTACCTATCCAACCGCAAACCTTGGCTGTATGATCAGCGAAACCGCTGATTTTCATGAATATTGAAATGACACAATCATTTATTCATCAATCACAATCACGATAACAGTTTTATATTTTACAAATGGCTACACCCACAGTTAAATCTGCAGCGTTTGTTTACAAATAATAATGTAACGCACTAAAAAGCTTGCAAGATCACCATTTCAGAAGCAAGTCAGTATATAGCTGTATATGAAATGAAATCCGCCTTAGCAACAAATTTTATACATCAAATTTTGTGTCAATAAACAACTTGTCTCGGTTTTTCCCCAAACGGCAAACCTCGGTTTATTCCGCTACGAGCCACTGAATGATCTTTTGAGTGACACCCCCCCCCCCTTCTAGGTAGCGTGAACGGAGACATAAGCGTGGTTTGTGGCGATGACACTAGGTATAAACGACTTAAAATTGATTATTTAATTGTATCTAGATTTTGGCTTATCGAGACAATGCGACAATAGTAACCAGATGCTGAAAACCCGTTGTGGAACATATTCATATACGGCACCGGAAGTGATGAATGCGAGATCCTACAACGGTTTCCAATCTGACATCTGGAGTCTGTATGTGTGCCTAATCTTTATCCATAAGTATATTCTTTTTCATTTTAAATGCAAGTGGAGCTTCAGACTTGTTCCATTACTTACATTATGATGAATTTTAGCGGTCGCGGTAACTCAGTGGTAAAGCGGTCGCTTCTCGATGGGACGTAAAACAAACAACCCACCCTTACAGAAGCCCATTTAGGACGTATCAAAAGTATTTTTGAAATTACGAATTCCATAAATCGTTATTACAATTTTTAATTTGATATTTCAAACGTTTAAATTCGTAATAACGGATTAAATCTGTTACAAAGAATTCCTTGAACCTGTTATAACAAAACTTCAAAATTTATTTTAACGAATTAACGAGCAAAGGCTTGCAGAACCATAAATACAAGTAAACGAAAATCCAGGAAAACATTTGTTTGAAATCTACTTTCGCATACTCGTATGAATAAAGTCTGGAATGCTATAAGGAAAATAAAAGGAAAAGGTCCTGCTACTAAATATCAACATCTGAAGGTAGGAAATCAAATAATCACAGATAAGAAACATATATCTAACAGTATAGCGAATACTATTTCTAAAAACTCATCAAAAGACAACATGAACCCAAATTTTATTTCAAACAAGAATACAGAAGAACGGAAAACTTTAAATTTTACATCTGAAAACAATGAATGTTATAACGAACCATTTACTTTTGATGAATTGCTAAAATCTCTAGAAAAGTCTCATGATACTACTGTACCAGATCCATTATCAAATCATAAAACACCTTCCTAAACCTACCAAAGAATGTCTTCTGCAAATCTTTAACATGATATGGGAAAGTGGTAACTTCCTATCTTCCTGGTCACAGGCAACAATTATTCCTATTCCAAAACATGACAAGGGTCACTCAGATCCTAATAATTACAGACTAATAGTCTTAACAAGCTGCGTATGTAAAACCATGAAACAGATCATCAACGAACACTATAAAAATGTTGAATGTGAGCCTCTAACCATCCTAGCTTTTCTAATTCAAACGACGTTCAGCATAAATATAAACCGCGATGATACAAATATGATTGTGCATTTTTCACGGTTTTTTTTTGTTTTTTGGGTTTTTTTTATGTTGTTGGTTGTATGGTTTTGTTTTATGTTGTTGGGTTGTTTTTTTGTTGTTGTTGTTGTTTTGTGTGTGTGTGTGTGTTTGTGTTTATTTTATTTCAACCTCATAGATACCCATGAAAAGTTTTCATAAATATTCCTTAGATCAAAACCTATCAAAATATCAGGGCTTTTTGGGGAGTGGGGAGGGCTGGTTTGGATCGGACTTCTAAGTCAAAATTTATGCAAAAATCGAGTTTTTACGATGAAAATCCTCTTTTAATAAACTTTAAAAGGTTAATCATCTATGCAACCGTTTATGCAAAATCCATATGGCTTAAACTTATCGTAAGAGTATACGTGTCACGTAAAATCTGGACCACAGCCAAAGTAGTTTGTCCTTTGCATCCCGTTTCTTTGTCTTGTTTTCACGCCATCTTGGTCAATAATTTGAAGCAACAATCTAATAGTTTCCTGGTTGACAAGAAAACCATTGTTGATGCATTTTAAATATAAAAGTTTATGTCCATATAACTGACCCGATCGTTCAATCTGTTCCATTAAAAATAGCCACATCAAAAATATCTTAATAATGCTTGCGTCAAAACAGATTCATTTCAGCCAAAAGACGTCTCAAGCTTCTGATACTTATAACAATCAAGCTTCTGATACTTATAACAATTCCATTGTACAAAGCTAGAGACTACAATATTTTGTTGTGGTTAAATCCTAACGTAAAATAAAACTTCACAAGCACCTCAGCTGTTTTTACGCCGTTCATACTTGATGCTTCATAAAATTAGAAATAAATCTTGATAACTACATATTATCTCGTACGTAAGACTTAGTATCCCGTACGTACAACATATTATCTCGTACGTACGTCTTAGAATAAAATATTTCAATTGGCAACAATACACTTCCGTAATGAAAGGTTTTCTGTTATAATAATGATTTATAATTACTTAATTATAAGAAGCTGGAAATAATCTCATACTCGAGAAGCGAGGGTGGACCCTTTTAAGAGGTATTTAAATTAAAGTTTTTACGCAACACCTGTGTTGTCATACTGAATCACGTGATGTAAAATGTCCGAGTCAGAATGAAGAAACCATTGAATTCCGGATGATCTTGAAAGCGCATTTGAGAGCAAATTAACGCATCCCTCATGTTAAAAATTGTCAGTATTGTTTGATCTTTATTATATTATCGATACATGTTTTAAAAAGCACTCGATTAAAATGCGCAAAATGAACGGTAATGCCTCTTTTAAAGTAAAAGTGAATTGAAAACTCTGTATATCTTTCATTGTATGGTGTAAATTGTAGACCACAAACCGTTTTACAGTCATGCTTAAAACAAAGACAATGACAATTTGTATGATTGCTGTGAGGTTTTTCCTTTGATGACAGCAATACTTTTATTTCTGATACACTACAGAAAATGTGTTCCATCTCAATTTAAAAAAAAAAATCAGCGGTCGCGGAAGCTCAGTGGTAGAGTGTTCGGAACCGGAAGGTTGTGAGTTAAAGCCTTGCTCGAGCCATGATCGTCAAACCTACGACGTAAACAAAGGTAGTGATTGCTCCTTCGCCAAACGCTCGGCACTTTAAAGTGAGAATCGCCGGTCTTTCGTATATGACTTTGAAAACGAAGGCCCCGTGTCGCGGCAGGCGTTGACACGTTGAAGAACTGCTACGGTCCTGAGTGCTAAGAATAGTTCCAAATTTGTGGTACTTCATGTACAGCTGGTGACGTCTCAATATGAGTGAAAAATTTGACGGGACGTAAAACTAACCCCCCCCCCCCAAAAAAAACCCCCAAACACCCCCCTACCCCCCCCCCCCCAAAAAAAAACCCCGGTCAACATAAAATTAGAATGATTCAATCATTCGACATCTCCTTATCCGTCCATAAAAATAATTTAAATTTCAAATCTGTGCGCTTCAAACGAGAGAGAGAGAGAGAGAGACTGATGAAAGTAAATATTAAATAATACACTACCAAACACTATCCAAATACGCGAATTTGCGAATGCTGGGAAAATCCACTTTGAGACATTCTTTGCTTAATGTATCAAACTACGGAACCATAATAGGGTCATATTATTTAGTATCTCTCTCTCTCTCTCTCTCTCTCTCTCTCAAAATGTCTTTTTTAGTCTTAGAATTTTTAGCTTTATGTTGATCATATTAATTTTATTTATATGTTTATGCTATGTAAGCTATTTACTTTTTCAGTATATTTACACTGTATGGTCCATTTAGTTTGTTGACACTGTAAGTCCAATGCATTTCTGTTACTCGTATAAAATGTTTTGATCATCAGGTATTTAAATGTAAAATAAAGTTCTTTGCTATATATCTCCGAGAATGTCGCACGATAGCACCCAAGCATGCGCATTAGCTGCCCCCCCCCCCCCCCCCAAAAAAAATTAGCAACAACAAACACTTTAGGTATTATACAGGTTTTCTGTATCACCGAAAACGACAATATCACGAATGAATTACTCGAACGTCACCTCCCAGAATTCACTGACGTGCAACAGGATTTAAAGTATAACTCGGTATAATTAGTCAGCCCCCGGACTGACTGATAAGATATTGTATTGATTTTCAACACTGATCAACAATGATGAGCTACATCGCTATGATAAACTCGTTTTCAGAGGAGTAACTTTGTTTGCCATGGTGAACGGTCGCCTTCCATACAACCGATCACAACTCTCGGCTATGGATGACGACATAAAGATGCAGAAATTGAAATTTAAGCAAAATGTTTCGTCTGGTAATGTCCATTTTATTTCATTGTAATGTCCATTATTCGCAATATAAGTACTGCATTCATAAAGAAATGATAGTATAATATATTTAACTGAGATATAGCTAACGTAATCATATATACTGTGCTTGTAAATATAGGTTAAGTTAAGGGATACTCAATATATCAATGTAAAATTTCTTTTTTCTGAAAGACTTCATAACGCTTATAAGAAAAATGCTGCAGTTCTTACCACACAACCGTCCATCTGCCAAAGAGGTGCTGGAGGACCCTTGGTTAACTGGAAGGAAACCAATTCCAAGAAAACTGAACCGTCCCAAGTGGGAGGCGAGTGACCGAAATATTTCATTCAATCAATAATCCCATGCAACTTTAAATGTTACATTCATACTTTTAAAAGCCAGGTCTTGTAACATAATATTTTTATTCTGCTGAATAAATTATCATTTTGATAAATCGTAAATTGATTATTCTTAACAGACACAGTGTTCTTCCGAAGTTCCCGAGGCCTCAACGAAAGTTGGTGACAGTACTAAGACGGGAACAACTTCGAGTCGCAGGTCACATTCCAATAGTAAAAAATGTACTGGATCACCATCAACCAAGAAAGGACCTGCTACACGGACAGTTACTCTTAATCGTAGTGCTGGAGAGACAGTTACTCTCAAAAGTCCATTACGTGAGCCTTATTCATTTCTAAAAATAATATATACCAGTCTAATTAGGTAGTCAGTATCTATTTTAATAAGTAATTGAATCTAAAAGTCATTCAAGTCTTATTGGATGGATTGATTGATCGATTACATATTGTTCAACGTCCCTCTCGAGAATCTTTCACTCTTATTCACCATTGCCGGTGAAGGGCTGCAAAATCTATGCTCGGCGCTAATGGCCATAGAGCAGTGAGGGGTCTTTGTCGTCCCACACTTGCTGTGACACGGGACCTCGGTTTTTGCGGTTTCATCCGAAAGACCACCCCATCTACATGTAGTCTCTTCTTACGACAAGCAGGGGGCGCTGAGGATCTATTGTAACCCGGATCCCCACAGGACTTTATGGGTAGAAAAAATGATTTAGGTTGTCATTACCTTTTTCGGAATTTTGCAGATATCAACAATCCCAAACATTCAAATACAATGTCAACGACACAAAAAGGTATCAGCACTACGCCATCTCGTCCTCAACAAGCACACAGGAGGGAGGAAAGGGCAAAGGCCACAAAGACTCGCCAAAATGTGGATGCCAATCATGTGGTCCGAGCTATAATGGAACGAAACCTACAGCTGGAAGATGTGCGCTTAGCGAATGGTGCACATGCGACGCAGATGAAACAAATACCATTCTGGCTCATAAAGGAAGTAAGTCACCTTATCTGAAATTTACCAATAAAATGACTATATACTCATAAATGCAATTTAGATCTGTCTATGTCGATTTAACAGAAGGGCTCTATATATCTAATATAATATGTATAATTTGTTTAGGTTTTGGAATCGCACCAACAAGACAGGCATTATGACAAGAGTACAACCAAACCCGAAGGGAATCATTCTGTTCCTAAACAGCCCATAAGGAGCCGGGTTGGTTTTACTGTACAACGTAAAGTCTCACATGAAGTCTCTACAGTAGCAAAAAATGGTGGTACTGTTCCAAAACCACCAGAAGCACCTCCATCATTTAAAAACCAGCAACAACAAAGAGTACATCCTCCATTAAATCCAGAGGTGCAACATCTTCCAGAGAAACTTTATGTGCCTCATCCACCACGTAAAGACAGTTTACAACACCCACAATCCAAGTCAAATGTGCGTTATCACCTACCAAAACTCGGTGTGCCGCATGCACTCGCGAAGTGTAATGTGCCGTATGAGCCACCTAAACCTACTGTGAGGCATCCACTATTAAAGTCTAGTGTCCCCTGTCAGCCACCAAACCCTACCGTACCCCACCCATCTCATAAACCTAGTATGCCTTATCCACCAGCTACAGCTAAACCAGCAGTTGTACAGCACAGGCAACGACTTATTTTTTCTTAAAAAAGAAAAACATTATCGCAATGTAGAGTGTGAAATGATTACAGCAAATAACATGGCTCACGGTGTGGGGAAGTCCACGAAATCGTCGAAGGAGGCAATTGTTCAACCCTACCAGAAAGGTCGCAATGCAGTCACAAAGAAAGTGGTATGGTATTAACCATATCACGTATCAATTAAGGAAGACCTGCATGTTTTCATGGGAAGTGCTTCAAATTCTTCTACACATGGTATGCAATTTAATCAATTTTACAGTCATGAAAGGTGTCTGTCTTTACATGATTGGGTGATATTCCCTGGTCGACAGGGGATGTTTACTCCTCCTAAGTACCTGATCCCACCTATGGTATGTCCAGGGTACCGTATTTGCCCATCTCTGTGATTTATATTTTATATGGTAATTACGAGATTGAGTACTGTTCGTTATATTAGCCTTTTCATATTTTCAGCTTGAAAGAAAAAAAAAATGTGTTACCAAACACAACAGATATCTAACAAACCGTTCCAAAGGCTGTAGAGACATGGTGATCGGGTGGTAATAAAGTTCACCAGGTATGGGTGAAAAGTAAGAAATTTTTCTCTAAAACTCAATACATAAACTTTACAACAATACGTCGTCTTGTCGGTAATTAGAAAAATAGAAAAGTCCTGACTCAATGAAACGGTCTTTCTCTCTTATAAATACAACCATGACCACTGCTTCTAGTGTTTGGCCTCTACTGGGGATTAATTGTAAAAACCATCCAGCTTCGAATAGCGCAGATTAACCAGGAAAGCCAAAATTCTATTGATAATTTGATTCCACCAATAAAGATAATTTTTCACCTTCGTGCATGAAGTGCAAGATTATTGAAGATAAAGGCAAATTATAACGAGGATCTCGCAACAAAAGATATTTTGAAAATTATCGTCCAATACCATATTTTTATTGAATGATCCTAATTGTCTCTCACCGCTAGTCGGCGCGGGTTTGAATCCCGCTCGCGCCTATAAATGTGAGAAAGTTTGCCAGTTTACTTTCGGGAGGTCGGTGGTCTCTTTCCGGGTACATTGTAACTGGGTTCTCTCTTCCACCCCATCCCACCCCCCAAAAAAAAGAAAGATAAGAAAAATGGACGCCACCAGTTAACTGAAAAAGTGTTGAGTGTGGCGGATAACAATAAGCAATGAAGTAGCACGGTCCGGCGGCATCTATTATTTTTTGTACATGATTACAAAAATATCAAAACCATATATACATTATTAGGGAGCCGAGTGGTTAGAACATCCCGTTCAAAATCACATGGCCTCTCGCCTCTAGTCGGCACGAGTTCGATTCTCGCTCGCTCGCGACGATATATGTGAGAAAGTTTGCCAGTTTACTTTTGGAAGGTCGGTGGTCTCTCCTCGGGTACATTGTATCTGGGTTCTCTCTTCCACCAAAAAAAATGGACGTCACCAGATAACTGAAGAATTATCGAGTGTGGCGGGAAACAACAAGCAATCGATTAATTAATTTGATAAAGCTAATTTAAAAAAAAATGAGATAAACAGTGTTTCTTTGAAAAGTAAGTGATACCCTCATCACTGACTTAAAAGGCCGTTTCTTTGAGTGAACAATCCATGTTGGCTTTACAGCATCACTGGACTGAAACCTATGCAAAACGAATTCTTTACTTTTTTTAGCCATCTAATGATGATACATCATACGACAGGGTTGCATTTCTTCTGATTTCCCGTCTCGAAGGCATCTCTAGCGTGAAAATGTATCTACAGAAAGTAGACAAAGCATTCCTTAAAAAGCCTTTTGGTATATTTGAAAATCAGAGTAAAAATACCACTTAATTAATAAGACCAATGTACATCATTTCCACCTTAAATTCGATGTTTGATATCATTTTTTCCAGAATCTGTATGTACATAATTGTTAGAAATTCACCTGTAGAAATAGCGCTAAACAAACGAGAACTTTTGACAACAGCATTTCCAGATAACCCGGGTAACCAGGGATTAGCATAACTTATTGTGGACAAATATACTTCAAATGTCAGGTAACTGAGGTAAGTGCGCAGATGTAACACTTGATTCCTCTGGACAAATGAGCTAGCCAACGAGCGTCAATAACGTTCGTGGAAGGAGTCCATCTCCATTGCACTCAATGTTCCTTTGCGAACCAAGTGGTTTTTTGTTTCTTTTTATTGTTTTTTTTTTTTGGTTTTTTTTGGGGGGGGGGGGGTATGTTTGTTTTTGTTTCTTTTTAATGTTAGGTCACCTGGGTAAATAAGGTGACTTATTGCAGTTGGTCTGCGTCCGTCGTCGTCCGTAGTACGTTAACAATTTAACATTTTGAATTCTTGATAACTATCTTTTTTTTTTTTAATTTGGTATAAAGCATCTTTGAGACAAGGCAGACATGAATTGTAAATATTAGGACTCCTGCACCTTTGGGGCCGTAAGGGGACGGAGCTAAAACTGCCAAAAAAAGTGATCAATTTTCAAAAATCTTCTCTAAAACTGCACATTTGTAAGAACAATGAAATGCATAATAATGCAGAGCAAGAAGGCTTCTACCAAAATTGTAAATTTCATGATGCCCAGGGTAGAGGTTCTGACGTCAGGGCAGGGTCAAACATGATATTTGGTGTTTATGTGTAAAACATTTTTTTTTTTATAAACCCATCTTTATCGATACCAAATTGAAACTAAATGGATATTTAAAATGAGCTGGGAGCCCTTTACCAAATTTGGTGCGAAAATGGACAGTGGTTAAATGTTAAGAAGTGAACATTTTTAACTTCTTCTTGACAAGGGGGCCTCCGTGGCCGAGTGGTTAAAGTATCGTGCTCAAAATCACTTAATCGGCGCGGGTTCGTTTCTCGTTCGCGCCGATATATGTGAGAAATTTTGCCAGTTTACTTTCGGAAGGTCGGTAGTCTTTTCCCGGGTATATTGTATCTGCGTCCTCTCTTCCACCTACATAACACTGGACGCTACCAGTTTTTGTTTTTGGTTTTTTTTTTAAATCTCCTTTGGAACTGCACATTTGTAAGAACTAAATGCATAGTAATGTAGAACTGGAAAGCCTCGACCAAATTTGTAAATTTCACGATCCCCTTGATAGAGGTTCTGACCCCCCAAAGCAGGGCTAAATTTGGTATGTGATATTTATGAGTAAATGTTTGTTTGTTGTTGTTTTTTTGGTTTTTGTTTTTGTTTTTTAACATCTTCTATAATGCTATTAATACCAAATTGAAGCTAATTGATATTTATAATGAGCAGGTAGCCCTTTACCAAAGTTATAAATTTCATGATTTCAGGGGTAGGGGTTTTAGTATGAGGGTGGGGCCAAAATGGACAGTGGTTAAATGTTTTAACAATTAAACATAGTTAACTTCTTCATAACTACCTTCCAATTTCTTTCAGATTTAGTATGAAGCATGTTTGGGACAAGGCGGACGTAAATTGTAAAGTTCGGGTCTCCTTCCCTCATAGGGCCTTACAGATGGTGCCAAAAAGTGACCAATTAAAAGTGACCAATTAACAAAAATCTTCTTTAGTACTGCATATTTGTTAGGAACACCTGTACCAAATTTGTAAATCTCCTGATCCGTGGGGTAGGGGGTTTTTGACCCCCAGGGCAGGGTCAAATTTGGTATTTAGTTTTGAAGTGTAAAACATTTACAAAACATGTTCTTTAATGCTATTGATACCAGATTTAAACTAAAAGATATTTATAATCCGTAGGTAGTCCTTTACCAAAATTGTAAATTTAGTAGTCCGAAGGGTAGAAGTTTTGGTATGAGGGTAGGACCAAAATGATCAATGACTAAATTTGTTAGCAATTTAACATTTTTAACTTATTGATAACTACCATTCCAATTACTCTGAAATTTTGTATGAAGCATCTTTTGGAAAAGGGGGATAAAAAATTTAAATTCAGGTCTCCTAGAGCCCTAGAGGTGGGACAAAAACTGCTAGGTTAAGAGGAATGTAAATTGTGAAATTTAAGGTTATTGCTTCCCCAGGACCTCATGGTTGGGACCAAAACGTAAAGAAAAAATATCCATTAAAAAATTCTATCAAATTACCTCCCCCCCCCCCCCCCCCCCCCCCAAAAAAAAAAAACAACAACAACAAAACCAAACAAAAATTATCAAACAAAAAAACTTGAAAAATATTCTCTACTCCTACACGTGTGAGAAAAACAAAATGCATCGTTAGTTATGTCCTTGAAGCCCTTTACCAAAATTGTGAAATTCATTTGTGCGCACGTCGTCCAGGACTGATTTTATGAGACTCTCAGACAGGTCTATGTATGGGCTATGATCCTCGGGTGACCGTTAAGGCCTGTAGGCGGTTTTTTTTTTACTGTTGTTGTAATACTTGAGAGTAAAAATAATAATACAGATCAGAAAGCAGTGTGATAGATTTAGAACACATGCGTAATGCAGTATACAAAATGTTCATTCACAATTTCTTAACGTCCCTTTTATACTTGCCAGCGGATTACCGTTTTCCACCAGTCAAGTTTGAAACACCATCACTGCCATATGCTACAAGTTTGTGTGCAAATGAATAAATTACAATCGTGAGCTATGTATGAACATCCTTTTAAAATTTTTTTAAAGCGATTATCATATTCTAAAAACTGTTAATACTATGAGAACTGATTGATATGCTGTGAGCCCCATGTGTAAGGGTTTGAATTTTGGAGGACATATTGCATTACTAGTATTTTTCAACATAATCCTCTTCAATACCTATACACTTTTGCTAGCGATGTTAAAGGGCCTCAATACCACTTTTAAAGAAGTCCTTTACTTGATCCTTCAGAAACTCCTCCACTGCATGTATGACATCATCATTTGACTGAACGCGGGTATCGGAAATAACCATTTTCAGTTGTGGAAATAGATGATGGAAAGAGATATGGCGGATGCTCAATCAGTTTAAAGCCACAATCATTAATGGCAGCCATGGTAATGGTACGCTTGTGAGCAGGGGCATTGTCCTGGTGGAACAACACTCCTTTACTGAGTTTTTCGCGGCGCCTGGGTTGAACATTTCCCCGTAACTGCCACAGAAGCGATGTATAGTGTGTGCCATTGATTTTTTTGTCCGATTTGGAGATAATCTACCATCAGAATACCATCGGCATACCAGAAAACCATAACCTTTCCAGCTGATGAAACAATCTTTGCCTTCTTTGAAAGGGGGGAGGGTTGAATCAGGGTGCTTCCATTGTTTAGACTGTTGTTTGGCCTCTAGGGTGAAATGATGGACCCAAGTTTCATCTATAGTAACAGAAAGTTGGTAGTATCTACCTTGAAAAGGTTTAGATTAGTACGTGTCAAAGTGCACCTGGTGTGCTTCTGAGCAACTGTCAGAAGTCTTGGTACCACGGGCTGAAAGCTTTCTCGATGCAAAATCCTCTGTCAGAATAGAATGTATTCTTTCCTGTGAAATGCCAACTGTACTGGCTATATATCTTCTTGTAACTCGTCTTTCTCTGCATAACGCATAATATGCCATATAAATGGAAGATTCGTTTTTTTATCTAAGGTTTTAAGCCAATACGGCGATATTTCGCTTACTGAACGTTTAATATTCTCCATTTACATGCAGATGAATCAAATAAAACGCAATTTGATACCTACCATGTTGGTGTCGATTGTGGGAAGAAATTAAAATTAATCGGAAAATTTGATTGTTCAAGACAGGTAATAAATCTTAGTAATTAGCAAGGTGTGTCCAATTCTCGCCAAACTCTAACTTAAAACAAACGAAGCTAGGTTTTTAGACATATCTAAGTCAAACATCTCTGCGTAAGCTTGCTTAAGTGTTAGGAATATCAGCTTGGTATATTTGGTGTAAAAATCCTGAATTATATCACTGAAGATTTCGTGTCTGATTTTATTTTTTTAAATTTGCTTGTATGTGATACCTCCTCCCAGTAACATTCCTTGAAGTGGAACGGAACAGAAAAGCCAAATGGACGACCAAAACGCTCAGATAATACAAATTTTCAAAATTAACCTATAAACAAAGAATACAAAGGTATTGTATGCCATTTATTATGATTATCGATCATTAGAAATGTCAGCTACATTTATTAACTCAGTGCTTAAAAAGCTATAATTGTTTGTTACTTATTGAATTATGTAGAGGTGGACGGCTGGCCGAGTGAAAATTTCAATCGAGAAACAGGAATGAGGGCGACGTTGTATGTGTTGAGAAGAGAGACCAGACACTTGTACTCCTTTGAGGGAAATAAGATATGCACACAACGTAATGATTCAAAACAACAACTAGGAGAAAATTCAAATCATTTCCGAAGAAAGCATGGTGATGCACAATAATATTTAGCACAGCGCCTTGCAAAAGCGACTCTGAAATCGTTTGTGACGTCCTTGAAAAGGCGCTAAAAAAACAGCAAATTAACCATTCAAATGCAACGACACAGATTTTTACATGTGATTCCCAGTATATATGTGCTTGTAAACATTAAAATTTATATGTATGCAAGTAAGTTTTATTTGTTTTTTTTATTGTGATTACATATATATAAGAAGCTACGGATATCTTGAAGATATTACTTTATGGACTTCAAACGCAGCTTGAGTTATGCTCCTCCGAGATAAATCGCGATGTTGTACACATTGGACGTGTTAGTCTAATAGTGAGGACGTTTGTTGTGCAACTGGAAGGTCCTGGGTTGGATTTTCTATCTCGGCACCGCGTCAGACTTGAGACGTTTAAGATAGGTATTGTTCCTTCCCTAAGCACCAGACATTAGAATAAAAGTTACTGCGTCAAGCATACATTACGTTAACATTTGTTTTCCTTCACCTAAAGCTTATGACCGGTCGCGGTAGCTCAGTGGTTAGAGCGTTCGCTTCGTAACCGGGAGTTCGAGCCCCGCTCGTGCCATGGCCGCGTCAAACCTAAGAGGAAAAATAGGTAGTGATTGCTCCTTCGCCAAACGCTCGGCATTTAGAAGTGAGAATCACGGGTCTTTCGGATATGACCTTAAAAATGGAGGTCCCGTGTCACGGTAGGCGTTGACTACGTTAAAAAACCCTCACTGCTACCGCCCTGAGCGCATAAGCATAGGTCTAAATTTGTGGTACTTCACCTACAGCTGGTGACGTCTCAATATGAGTGAAAAATTCTCGACAGGACGTAAAACAATCAAACCTAAAGCTTGTGTGGGTTTTACACGAGTCGAGTGAAAAATTCTTGAATTGGCCGTAAAATAACATACATACGTTTATCCAATTTTGGGAAAGCTGAAGAATTTGACAAACCTACTTTGCTGATGCTTGTAATGCTAATGTGTCTTCAGAGTAAAATCCCCATGTTTACTTTGGAGGGAGGAAAATCGTTTTTGCTCTCGAGTTGAACTCCTATTTAAGGAAACTCGATGAAGTATGATTAGTCATACCTTTTTCTTTTCCCGTATATTGTATACAGGGATATAATCTTTATAATTTGAGGGGGGGGGGGGGGGGTCCGTCCTGTCAGTGGGCAAAAACAGGGTTTTTTTCCTTGTGTCATTTTTACTTTTTGACAGATGGACAGAAACCGATTGCCTGTTTAAAGAAACAATTTCAAAAATTGCATTTTCTGTATTTTTGAAACTCCTCGGGTTGAGTTTCTTTAGCATCTCTTAAACACTTGATACTTAGGTGTAGACTGTCAAAATACTTCCCACCAAAACAATGAGGTCCAGAATTGACCAAGCAGAAAGTTCCTTTTCTGTGATCTTTATTTTCAAAAGCTATGTCTTGCTGCAATGGTAACCACCCTCACAGAAGTGATGTCAGACATTCATTTAGATATCAAAATGAGTGACTGAATGGCTTCTGTGTTGTCATAATTGCGACAACATTTTCTATATATGAAGAAATAAGAGCTTCAGTGTTGTCAGAATGTGTGACAACTTTTTCTACATATCAAGAAATACGAGACAAGTCCTTTATCGCAGAAGGAACCGTGATTCCTGGTCAGCCCCAGGTATGTTTTACATGAACGTTACAATTAAGTAACAGTTCTTAAAATATTGTTGACTTTTTAAAGAATGTTTTGTTTGTTTTATGTCCTGTCGAGAATCTTTTACTCATATTGAGACGTCACCAGTAGTAGGTGAAATACCACAAATTTAGACCTATGCTTAGCACTCAGGGCCGTAGCAGTGAGAGTTCTTTAACGTAACACGGAACCTCCGTTTTTAAGGTCATCCGAAAGACCCGTGATTCTCGCATCGAAATGCCGAGCGTTTGGCGAAGGAGCATTCATTATCTATT
The DNA here is from genome assembly GCA_024699665.1 of Ostrea denselamellosa. Taxonomy (NCBI): domain Eukaryota; kingdom Metazoa; phylum Mollusca; class Bivalvia; order Ostreida; family Ostreidae; genus Ostrea; species Ostrea denselamellosa. The sequence continues at coordinate 8,296,642 of JAMZEH010000005.1, read as the reverse complement.
TTTATTTATCCCTAATATATAATCAACCAATAATTCCGGTTACGAAGCAAACGCTCTAACCACTGAGCTACCGCGACTTGTCTTTTAAGAATGTTCTGTTGATAGTCCATATTTTAATCACATGACGCTCTATACATGTGGGTAGCTTCATGCTGGAATTCGTCATCTACCGGTGGAAGTGTCTAAAATGATTTGATTTGATACTGTTTAACGTCCCGCTAGTAAATTTTTCACTCATAAGCAGACGTCACCATTGTTGGTGAAAAATTTAAGTCTATGCTCGGCACTCAGGGCCCTTGAGCAGCGAGGGATCTTTATCGTGACATGGGATCTCGGTTTTTGCGGACTCATCCGAAGGACCGCCCCATTTAGTTGCCTCTTACGACAAGCAAAGGGTACTGAGGAACTATTCTAACCCGGATCCTCACGCGATATTTCCATGATTCAGAAGTCCTGCAGTGACCTTTGACCCTAAAAGCAATAGCTAAAGGTTCTCCTCTTTTGATAGCAACGCTATATGTGAAGTATCTATAGAATCAATCGAGGTGACCTGTAGAGCGTCTGCAAGCTTTTTTTCTATGAAGCCCTGCGGTGACCTAAGTACCTAAAATCAGTTATAGTGTTCTTCCGTTCTTGGTATCATTCGAAAAAAATGTTTACACACACATACGCGTAGGGATATTAACGTGTCTCAAGGGTTCCGTTTATAAACTTTTTTAAAAAAGCAATCGGCTAACTCATACTGTTACAAAAATCCACATACAGTATACTTATTTCTCTACACTTAACCGTTTACAACGAAAACAATTCACTACAACTAATCAACAAACTAATTTTATGCACGAAGGAAAGTTATTCACTGCTGCTTAAATCTGTGTGGAATTTCTGATAGTGCTTACTGACGAATTTCTGTTTCTTCCAGATCGCACAGATTTGGATTCCTCAGTAATAAAAACTGCTGGCAATTGTTTCCCATCGCGAATTCTACTAATCAAGCGCAAAATTTTGGCTAGATTTTCTTTCCGAAGAATTATGTAGATCCATGGATCTACAATGGCATTGCTGATGGTCATTCGTACAGCCAGTAGTTCCTCTGGTCCATTCTTTGGGTCGCTTGAGGTGGCATTTATCAGCATACGAACCTGTAAATACGTAAGAGTATCACCAAATATACAAATTAAACTCGTCTTCATCATTAAGGCCTAGTTTTTATATTACCTGCGATGTTCCTTTGGAACCCACAGTGTGGTCGTGTATGTACCCACAGAGGCACCTTTCCGTGTGTTGAAATATATTTGGGCTGTTTCTGTGGTACAGTGTCATCGGTTTTATTAGTGGTCCTTGCTCTCTCTCTCTCTCTCTCTCTCTCTCATTTAATTGGCGTGTAGATTACATCACACTTTATTTAAGAAGTAACTTTTAATTTGAATTTCATATTGTCGGCAAAAATAAGTTTTAAAGGTATAAACTCTCAAGTATCAGTGCTTATTAGATAAGAAGGATGAATCTAGAAGGGAAATAGGAGGTCCGGAATCAACCCCTATTTTGCGGAACAAAAAACAAAAAAAAAAAAAAAAACAAAAGCAAAAACGAGCAACAACAGAGTTTATAAAAATATTAATGAGTGAATGGAATGGGTCCGGAACCAAACCCTCCTTTAGGGGAACAAAAACAGAGTTTATATAAAATATTACTGAATATTGAAAGTATAAATGATGAAAGATGATTAAAATTTTAATAAGTAAAGGGATACACCGGGGGGGGGGGGGGGGGGGGGGGGGGGGGGGTTCAACATTATACGTGTACAGTTTTGTATAGAATGGCTCGCAAATTACTTCTGATGTTATGTTTTAAGACAAAAATGACGATAATGAGGCAAGTTTTTTTTTATTTGATTTAAACAATACTTTGAATCAAAATTATATTAAAGGTGATACATAATTGCATCATTTAAGTTTATCAATACTGGTGTATTATTATTTACTTCTAGGATAAATAAGACAACACATTGATATATATTTACCATATTTTCGTTACATACAAGTATGGCTATCAGACAGACGAGAACTTTGGAAACAAATAGTAAATGGCTAAGTTGATCGAACGCCTCACTATAGATTTATGGGGCCAGGGACGAATCTCGGTCTGGGTACATGTATCACAAGCACCTGAAATATGGATTCAACTCTCCTCGATATTTTCCTTGTTTTATTTTGTGTTGGAGATCTCTAAAGTTTACAAAGAGCGTGAAACGCTATTATTAATTGAAATTAGGATGAGATAGGCAGGGAATATACAAATTTAGGAGAAATTAACACCACAATAAGAAAACAAGAGACCCGCATGGGCCACGTTGCTCACTCGAGTCACCTTGGTTCATATTAAAGATTTTCCCCATATATTCGCATGTAATTGATCCTCTGTCGTGGCCCTATCCTACCCCCAGGAGCCATGATTTGAACAAACTTGAATCTGCACTAAATCAGAAAGCTGTCAAGTAAATTTGAACTTTCCTGGCTGAGTGGTTCTCAAGAAGAGGGATTTTAAAGATTCCCCCCTATATTTTTGCATGCAAATCTTTAAAATACGTGAATCTGCACTATGTCAGGAAGCTTCATAATAAATTGAAGCTTTTCTGGCTCAGCGATTCTTGAAAAGATTTTAAATGACTCCACCCTATTTTTGTGACTATTTCCCCTTTGAGGGGGCATGACCCTTCATGTGATTGACATTGACCTGCTGGTTCTGGAGAAGATTTTGACAATTTGTCTGTTTCTTCACTATTTAGCAATTATCTCCCCTTGGATAAGAGCGTTGCTTTTTATTTGAACAAAATTGAATCCCTTTCACCCAAGGATGCATTTTGCCAAGTTTAATTGAAATTGGCCAAGTGGGTCTGAAGAGGAGGATGCAAATGTGAAAAGTTTGCGACAACGTATCATTGCAAGCGACGGCTTTTTGGTCCACTTCTTCCAACAAACCTTGGCAGATTACGCCACGAAAACTGTGGCCAAGTTTTCATTGGTTCTAGGGTTCGACCTTGGAACCAATGAAAAGATCGATTTCATTCATAAGAAACACGGGTGTCAATAAGACAAGCAAGTGTGATGTTTAGCATCAAGTTTCGGGATCAATCTCTACGATGGAACTGTGTGGGGGTGAAATACCTCATAAAAATCATAGGGTAATTTTTTTCCGCTTTATTTAGAGTATTCAAACAACTGTCAGAAGTTCTGAATTACAGTCCGTTACAGTATATTTATTATGTGTGCTTCAACAAACTAAACAGGTTAAGAGAAGATTGACTATGACGTTTAGGCACTTCAACCACAATGCACGACTTGCGTCATAAACATGTGTTACATTATGAATATGCGAGGTGCAAATCAACAAATTTCCCTTACCTCGCTGATGTTTTCTGTTCTATTGCTAGCGATATTCTCATTCTTGTTTTATACTTTCTATAGCGCGTAATTGATCTGCCGTTAACTTTACGTCAAAGATTCTTTAGTAGATTTCTCCATATTTGTTTATATATGTAACGAACAGTATCATGAAAACCATCACCTGATTGATTAGTTCAAATCCAGAACGTTGGCAAGGTGACGCTACTGCGGACCAGTTTTCGTGGCGTAAGCGGGGGGTTTATGCGGAGTGGAGTTGACGGAAAACCCTTGCCTTGCGAAGATGACAACACCGACGATGGACAACGGAAAGTTTTGATCAGAAAAGCTCACTTGAGCCCTCGGATCAGGTGAGCTTAAAAAGAAGGGGGGGGGGGGGTATCCATACTTCAGGTGCTTGTGGTAATTATGAGAAGCACAGTGAAATACCTAAATTATACCCAACGTACGCATTGTAAAAGTAATTAAAGGAACATGTAATTTTATCATAATACTTGTTTAACTTATTCACCAAGATTAAAAAAAAAGGGACAAAATTCTTGTAGTTATTAAATATTGATGGCGATGGTGGAAGTGGTAATTAATTGTCTACGAAACTCGTCATGTATTATCAAATTTAATATATTTTGAAGCAATGTTTACAACTCGCAAGATTCCTTTGCTGTTAGGAAGAGTTAACGTCACTCATTATTAATGTTACACGATCCATTATGTACTCTTCATATGTACAAAATTAAAAATTCAACATTTTATAGAAAAAAATTATTAATTAATCTTAGGATTTTCATGTGTAAATTGTCTCCACATCTCTCCAAAATATTGTGAACACAAGCAAAGAGGGTGTAAATGGGGTAGAGGTGGAGGTTGTCATGGTTGTGTAAAGTATCTAAAAGATGAAGTGATAGCTAGACCCCCCCCCCTTTCACAAATCCCTGGATCCACCTATGGAGAAATTATCCATTGGTTTGGAATGGAATAAGTAAGTCAAACCTACGCTATCGAGACAGCAACCAATGCGGAAAGCGCAAATCATTTTCAAATATTTACATTCCCAATGTATTTTGCCTGCTATATTTTTACCAACTGAAATGATAGCTGTTTCCTCTTGAATGCGATATAGTTGTGAACAATGTGCGTATGATTAATTTATTGTTTTATGTCCCTCATGAGAATCTTTCACTCATATGGAGATCTTTTCATTGCCCGTGAAGGTCTGCAAAATTTAGGCCTATGCTCAGCGCTTACGGCCTTTGAGCAGGGAAGGATCTTTATCGTGCAACACCTACTGTGACAGGGGGCCTCTGTTTTTACGGTCTCATCCGAAGGACCACCCATTCAGTCGCCTCTTTCGACAAGCTAGGGCATACTGAGGACCTATTCTAACCCGGATCCACACGGGGCAATGTGCGTATGAATCCTGATAAATATAGCACGTCTTTTTAACGGTTCGGCAGGGAATTTGGACAGAAATATGATACGTCTATTTTAACGGCTGGGAATTCGGATAGAAATGAACGATAAGTGTAATCATAGAAAATAAATTTCATTTTTCAAAATACACGAGGGCATAAACTGCGACGCATATTTATCATGAAGCGCGTTAGTAGTCAGGAGTAAAGATTGATTGATTAATATTGTTTAACGTCCCGCTCGAGAATCTTTCACTCATATGGAGACGTCACCATTGCCGGTGAAGGGCTGCAAATTTAGGCCTATGCTCGGCGCTTATGGCCTTTGAGCAGGGAGGGATTTTTTACGTGCCACACCTGCTGTGACACGGGACCTCGGTTTTTGCGGTCTCATCCGAAGGACCGCCCCATTTAGTCGCCTCTTACGACAAGCAAAGTAAAGATTGATTAAATGTTAAAGAGGGACTATCACAAAGAGAATTCCATATTTACCAGAATTTTCACCAGAATGAAATCAGTCAATTACGACCTAACATAGATTGTTCAGAACAAAACGTTTTCGTATAAACGTTAATGTTTGGTTCCATTCAAATAAGATTATCGATTCAGATTCATCTCAATTTCAACGACATTCCATCGTGTTTCGTGTTCAATATTTAGTGCAAATTTTAAAAGGACATGTTAAGATGGTATCAGCATCTCTATGTTGACACAATCACTTTGACCGTATAAAAAAACAAAAACAAAATACTCACCATCAGTGGTACCCAGCAGATGGAAAATAACGTGACTATAGTGAAAAGAAATACAATGATAAAAATATCATTCCTTTTTCTTTTGTCGGATGTTGAAACTTTTCTGCAAACGAAATAGACAACGAATATGTTCATTATAATCGTGGCAGTTAAAATAATGAATCCAGTGATGGAATATATATAAGTGTTCACTTTTTCAAGATGTCCCTTGCTTGCGAAGTCCAAAAAGCACCACGACCCGGGATAAAAGATTCTAGCAGAGCCAACACCCATTAAGTTCAGAGATGAAAGAATAGCATTAAAGGCCCAAATCATGACTAGCATAATATTCACTCTACTTTTCTGTGAGTCTCTGTAGAGAATCGGGTATGCAACTGCCATAAATCGGTCAAAGGACATTGCACTGACAATCATGGCCGATGACATGAAAGAAAAAGAGAACCAAAACGAAAAATATTCACAAAGCTGTTTGGGAAATTCAAAAGTAAACCCTGAAATATAACGTACCATTACTGCAGGGTACACGAGAGCTATTCCACAAAAGTCAGTAATAGCTAAGCCACCAACGAGTCTGTAGAAAGGCTTCCATTTATGTACACCTGATGACCGACAAAGAAGGAACATGGCGATTAGATTCCCCAAAACACCAAAAGCATACTGGAGACTTGGGGGTACAATGCTTTCTGAAACAATTCCAGCGACAGAGGAATTTGAACTGTTATTCGGGTTTTCTGTCATCCCCTCACTATCCATGGTCTCATCTGTATTAAATTAAAACTTAAATCACCGTTCGTCACATTCATAACATTTTCAGCATGTTGCGTCACGAACCCAAGCTTTAAAATAATTATCTCTGGTTTTGATTAAAGTCGTGTAAAGATTTGATTAACAATTCACACATTCTTGCAAAATTAATTTCTATATCTTTGATATGAACTGTTCTACACTGAAAAAGCGACTATGGATTCTTTGTGAGATATTTAATATCAATTGCAAAGTTTGCAGAATTGATTTTTGTTTCCAACCTGAACCACGCCTCCCTTTACTTGATGTACAGGATCATGGTATAGATATGTATTTTAATTTCTCCTTTTGTAGTAGATCACCGTAGTCAAGATTAAGTTTCATATACGCATCGAATAAACTTCATTGTTTTAGACTATCATTCCTGACGGCTTTCAACACTTCCAGTTGTTTAAAAGTTCGATTCCGTAAATTTTATGATTTAACGTTAATGAACATGCATGTATGAAATTGGGAACAATCTACAAGTCTCATAGTTGGTAAGCGATCACGAATTTGCTTAAATAACCAATCAATAATGTAGTGGCCATCTGAGATTCGTGTAGAGCGAGATCTATGAAAGCGATGCAAATATTTTTTTTTTGACAATGCGTTCCCAAATATTCAAGTATTACAAATTGAACTGTGGTTTGTAGAATGATCCCTTCATCTGCAAGACGTAGTACCAAATCGCAATTACCTAAAGGGCAAATCATGTTGTATTTCCAATCAAAAGATGGATTTTTGTTGGTATATTGCTTTACGCCCTATTTGAGAATTTTTCACTTGCATAAAAGCGTCACTAGCTTTATGTTAAGTGCTACAAATTTTGACCTTATGACCGTAGAAGTAAGGGTGACTATACATACTGTTGTCCGGCATAATACTGTGACAATATGTGTCGAGACAAGGCATATTACTTTACATCGCGTTACATATTGTCTAGGCGACAATACATACATGTACTTACTCTCATTGTACATATATATTGCCATCTGCTGGAATATATCGTCGCCGGCCACGATAGGTGGGAAATGGGGGACAATATAACTATAGGTATCTCTGTAGAAAACATTTAGCCATGGTTCGTTACTGATTTTTATTAAATATTTTGAGTTTATGTTCGATTTCTTGTAATGGAGGTCGCGGCCGCCTATTTGTCCGTTTCATTGAATGCTTTCATGTTTTGACATTCAAAATCCGTTTATTCCATAGTGTTATGTCTTATGCCAAAACAGAGGTAAAAAGGACATTCATATTATATAGTTTGTAGTATAGAGATAAATTTTGATTTAATATCTGTTTAATATAATATATCATTGTTTTAATAAAATACTATCTAGTGTCAGAAACTTGCACCTTTTTCATTTACTTACTATAAAAAATGTTTTGTTACAGTACCAGAGAGAGAGAGATAGAGAGCTATAGCTCTCTTTTCATACTAATACTTTACGTTGAGAGAGATTATATATATATATATATATATATATATATATATATATATATATAGAGAGAGAGAGAGAGAGAGAGAGAGAGAGAGAGAGAGAGAGAGAGAGAGAGAGAGAGAATCTTAACGTGGCCCGTTTTTGCTATGCTTGTAGACAATGAACTAATATTTGGTCAATCTTTTTATATTGACTTGCGGGTGAATTTCGAGTTTCATGTTGGTTGAGCGATTTTCACCAAACTTATTTCCATTAGACTTTGAAAATTTCGAATTATCAGCAGTTTCCTGGATATTTTTCTGATATTCGTTTAGATGATACACAACTTTTCAGTGTGTGCATTTAATAATAGTTTACAGATCACATTTAACTTTCTTGTATACTGGCATACTGTCGCCAGTGTTATCGCCATTTGACTTAAATATATCCTACTAGTAGTCTAAACATCATTGTTGTATGAAAAGGCTAAGGTAGTGAACAGTACTCAATCTCACAATTCCTATAGAAAATACAAATCAATGAGATGGACAAACTCTGACCCCTGGACATACCAGATGTGGGATCATATGTCTAGGAGGAGTAAGCATCCCATGTCGACCGGTCACACCCACCGTGAGTCCTATCTTGATCAGGTAAGCGGAGTAGTCCGCAGTCAGAATCAGTGTGCCAACAACGGCCTAACAATTGGTGTGAAACACGTCAGACATTGAAGGTTGTACTGAAAAACTAGATCATTATAATGACCATTGACTTTGCGAAAATTCTGACTTTAGACGAGACTGTACAAACCCCTGCAACATCAACTTGTTTGTCAGTAGCCTGTCTCGATTTTAGTATCTTAGTAATTAGTAACATAATAATTCATTATATAATTTACCTTGTCAACAGGCCATTCGTGTCAGATTGACACATCTCGTTGATTGTTTTTTCTGTACTATCTTCGTACCAATTTATTATTCCAGTTTGATGTGCATTTCAATAATATTCACCAAATAAAAATCAATGACAATAACGCAATAACTTGCTAAACAAATTCCAGAGACTAGTCATTCTAATACAACAGGAAAAATGGCTAGAGTTTGTAGAATATAATTTATTTAGTGAATCTAGGCTTAACCAGTTTGCGTCAACTTTTCCAAACATAGTTGCTGAGGTTGAAGAAAACAAAACTGCGTACCATCTGTCCTTCTGTGTCTAGTAAACCAGAAGTGATAAAAAAATTAGATATGTTACATGAGGAATATATTTTGGTTCCAGCTCAAAAACTAGCAATAACATTGTTTTTGTTTGTAGGGTTCACTACTACAACTGTATTTTAAACCAACTCGGCATTAATTCCAGATTTGATTATCGTAAATATACTCCCAACTGCTCTTTTAAATATGAATTCTTCAAATTCATGCTTCAGTTTTTAACACATTTAATATCCCAGTCAATGGAACGAATGAATATATACAGGATTGCCAAACTAAAAAATAAAATCAAACAAACAACAAAACAGAGACATCCAGAAAATGTTCTACCAATCCCCTATCTTTGCTCCTCACGAAAATCAATAACAGCTGTGAAGGAGGAACTCCAAACGTACTGTGCCACATCTGTAAGAAGTGGTGTAAATGAAATGTGGATTCTAAAAAAAATTCTAAGAGCTTTTAGTAAATTTGACATCACCACGCTTTTCTGAAATCAACATCAAAAGGTATCACTTTTCAACACTGTACGTGATCATTCCTCACGATAAGACCAGACTTGTTGACATCGTAGATTGATTGATTATATATTGTTTAACGTCCCGCTCAAGAAGTTTTCACCCATATGGAGACGTCACCATTGCCGGTTTAACATTGTAGACAATGGCTTCTACAATAAAAGTGGAAAAAGGAAATATTCATATCAGTCATTCAAAAATTACTTTAAATAACACCGAGATTCTACGTATAAATACTCTTAATTATCGAATGGTGAAGTTTACAATGTGTTAATCATAAATCCCAAAGACAAAGTTCGAGTGTAGGGCAACATGGACCTCCGACAAAGCGAAGGTAGGATCAGGTTGATATTAAAAAGATGCTGGAGTTACTCTTTGGCAATATCTTTGTGATCTTTGGCGATTAGGACTTCAAGCAGTCTGTTGGTATTGTGCTCCTTTACTAGCTGAATTCTTTTTATATTTTAACGAGGCAGAATCATTCAAAAGGTTCTGCACGAGACGTAAACCTTGTTGTGACCTTCAACTCGACATTTAGCTATATCGACAACGTTTTATGCATTAACAATAATTATTTTCATTCATATTTCAATTCGAATCCCGTGGGGATCCGGATTAGCGTAGGTCCACAGTACCTCTTGCTTGTCGTAAGAGGCCACTACACTGGACAGTAAAAATGAGACCGTAAAAACTGAGGCCCATTGTCACAGCAGGTGTGGGACGATAAATATCTTTCCTTGCTCAAAGCATGTAAGCGCGGAGCACAGACCTAAATTTTGCAGCCCCTCACCTGCAATGGTGACGTATCCGTGAAAAAATTCTCAAAAGACGCTTATCAATGTAAAACCAACTAACCATATATCGATTCAATATATCCAAGTGAACTCGACATTGAACATTGATGTTAACGCCAAACCTAACAATTCAACGCTATGACAAATGATATGACTTCAATTTTTCCATCGTCAACTCCAAGTATTCATGTAGTAATATTCAATTATTATCTGCATATGTTTATAACTCTCAACTGATTGGATACACAAGAGCTTGATAAGCGTATGATCAATTTTCAAATCGAGGCAGGCTACTAACAAAGAAATCAATGTTACAGGGGTATGTACAGTCTCTTCTAAAGCCAGCATTTCGCAAATTTTATTTACCTATTTTGCCAGTACAACTTTCCATTAGGTCAAATGCGCTCTGACGTGTTTAATGCCAATTCTTAAGCCGTTCTTAGCACACTGATTCTGACTACGGATTGCTTCGTTTACCCGATAGGTATGTAGGGGCCACGTCGGGTGTCACCGGTCGACAGGGGATGCTTACTCCTCCTGGGCATCTGATCCCACCTCTGGTATGACCTCGGGTCCGTGTTTGCTCATCCCTCTTATTTGTATTTTGTATGGAAATTACGATATTCAATACTGCTAGTTAGTATAGCCTTTTCACTTGGTGTAAACAGGAAAATACACTCACTGAGTGTAATCAACAAAACCTCACTACAACTAGTGTAAACAACCAAATACACTCCCAGACTGTAATCAATAAAACTTCACTACACTTAGTGTAAACAACAAAATACACTCCCCTGAGTGTATTCAATAAAAACCTCATTACACCTAGTGTATACAACAAAATAATGCTGAGTGCAATCAACAAAACCTCACTAAACCTAATGTAATCAATAAACCCTCACTACACCTAATGTAATCAATAAAACCTCACTACATGTACACCTAATGTAATCAACAAAAACTCACTACACTTAGTGTAAATAACAAAATACACTCCCCTGAGTGTATTCAATAAAAACCTCACTACACCTAGTGTATACAACAAAATACACCACGAGTATAATCACAAAAATCTCACTACACCTAGTGTAAACAACTAAACACACTATTGTGAGATTAATCAACATAAGCACACTACTCTTGAGTGAGTGTACTTGTCCGTGGGGATCCGGGTTATACTAGGTCCTCAGTACCCATTGCTTGTGGTAAGAGGCGACTAAATGGAGCGGTCCTTCGAACGAGACCACAAAACCGAGGCCCCATGTCGCAGCAGGTGTGGCTGGATAAAGATCCCTCCCTGCTTATAGCCTGTAAGCGCCAACCTAAATTTTGCAGCCCTTCACCCGCAACGGTGACATCTCCATATGAGTGAAAAACTCTCAAAAGGGACGTTAACAACATACAAGCAACCAACCTGAGTGCACTCCACAAAATACACTATTTTGAGTGTAATCAACATGAGCACACTACTCTGAGTGTAATGCTGGTAATTAAGAACCCTATGAGTGTACTTCATCAAACTACACTACTCAATAAAGAACATCAACTCAAATCTGAGTACATAAACAATAAGAATGTCACAGACAAAAACCAATACACGATATTTTGGGTCAAATTCACACACACACACACACACACACACACACACACACACACACACACACATATATATATATATATATATATAATGTGATATCAATGACCATGTAGCACTTTGGATATTCTTTCTTATCTAAAAACCAATTTTTAAGAACCTAATGATCATATTAGTTGCGAGCTTTAACATAACGAATAGCACTGTACTATTAACTGCATTCTAAATTCACACAACTTAAATTGCATGGTGTAATATAACAATTCTTATGCTGTATCTATATTTCTTCATGTGTCTGGTGTCATTCACGTCTCAAGTTTAAAGATGTAATGTTCTATACAAACAGCTTGTTTGTAGTCATGGTGAGATGCCTATGGCTGGCGCCTTAATAATTGACTCGGGCCCTCTGTGTTGATATAGGAATTCAGAAATTATCCCATTTTGTGTAACAGAATTTTTGGATTGTAGAAAGTTGTAACCAACATTTTCATTGACAAAAAAATCATTCTTGGTTATGAAAATCCCATGATATTGTATCGAAAAGGTAAACATAACTAACAGTGATGAATCTCACAATTCCTATCAGGAATACAAAATTAACAATTGGACATACATGGAACCTTGGACAAACCAGATGTGGGATCAGGTGCCTAGAAGTAAGCATCTCCTGTTGACCGGTCACCCCACCGTGAGCATATATCAGGATCAGGTCAACGGAGTAATCCGCAGTCAGAATGTGTGCCAAGAACGGCCTAGCAATTGGTATGAAAGACGTCAGACAGCATTTGACCCAATAAAAGATTGTATTGGCAAACTATATCGTTATAACGACCATAGAATTTGCGAAATGCTGACTTTAAACCGTTGAGACCCCTGTAGTACCAACTTGTTCAATCTCTAGCGTATCGAATCAGTTAGGGTATATAAATACCATATGCAGGTGATGATGGAATATTGTCACATAGATACGGGAAGTTGACGATAGAGAAATTGAAATTATCCCGTTTGTCATAAAGTTGAGTTGTTAGTTTGCCGCCAGCATCTATTTTCAATAATAAACTAAGTAGGTGCAGATGTGGAAGACTCTGTGGTGTCGTTTATTCCAAGTTCACTTGGATTTATCGAATCGACATATGAATGAAAATGATCATTGTTAATATATAAAACGTCGTAGGTATACCTAAATGTCGAACTGAAGGCCAAATCAAGAGATTGTCTTCCCATGTAGAAGATTTTGAATGAGTTCTGCTTTATAAAAATATAAAAAGAGGTCATCTAACAAAGGCACACAATTCGTGCCCATGGGAATTCCAACAGACTGATGGAAGACCTGATCACCAAAGACAACGAAGATATAGAGGAACTCTAGCATCTTTTTAATACCAACATCAAAGTACTTGTGCGTAGAGTTAGAGTGATGTTTAACAAAATAAATTTTGGAATGACCGATCACCAGATATGAATATTTCCTTTCACTATTTTCGTTGATGAAGCAACTGTCTATGATGTCTTAAAGTTTAGTCTTTAATTCATCGTGAGGTATGGTCGTGTAAAGGTTTGTAAAATCATACATTTTAATGTTGTTTGATTTGAGATTTCAAATTCACTAAAAGTTCTTTAGAATTTTTAAGAATCCACATTTGATTTACACCACTTCTGGCATATGTAGTGCATAGTACGTTTGACGTTTCTCCTTCAGTGTGGTGTGTTTTGTTGTTTAATCTACATGTAGTGAGGTTTTGTTGATTACACTCAGCGAGAACTTTGTTCTTTATAATCCAGTAGTAGACCACTGATTATTGTACCTCATCTAGGTTACACGATTATTGGCGTTGTTTGCACTCAGAATATATAGTGTATGTTATATATAATGTTATGGATGTTACAGTATACACTCAATATAACATGTTTTTGTTGCTGTGCATTTCTGTGAATGATATTAATGCACGCATTCCCATATGATACAGCTAAATATGCACTTCACAAGAGTGTCAGTATTACAGATTTTTAAATAAAAGTTGGTAATGTAGTGTTATAAAACAAATGTTACCGGCCGCGGTAGCTCTGTGGTCTAGCGTTTACTTTGTATCCGCAGGTCGTGAGTTCGAGCCCCGCTCGTGATATGATTGCTCCTTCGCCAAACGTTCGGCATTTAAAAGTGAGAAACACGGGTCTTTCGGATATGACCTTTAAAACGGACAAGCGTTAGCACGTCAAAGATCTCTTCCTGCTACGATCTTGTAGTACTTCACCTACAACTCTCCTGAGGGGATTTGGGTTAGGATAGATCCTCAGTACCCCTTGCTTGTCGGAAGAGGCGACTAAATGGGGCGGTCCTTTGGATGATACCGCCAAAACCGAGGTCCCGTGTCACAGCAGGTGTGGCACGATAGAGACCCCTACCTGCTCAAAGGCCCTGAGCGTCGAGTATAAGCCTAAATTTTGCTGCCTTCACCTGCAATGCTGACGTCTCCATATGAGTGAAAAATTCTCGAGCGGGACGCTAAACAATACGTAATCAATTAATCACCTACAACTGGTGATTTCACAATATGAATGAAAAATTATCGACGGCAAGTATATAACAAAAACAACCATCCAACAAATGTTCAAACAGATTTGTATTGACTGAGGAGAGACCACTCAGATGTCAAAACTGTCAAAATATCAGTATCTGAGAGAACTCTTGGCATTAACTTAGTGCATGGTGATCTCCCCTTATTGTTATGTTATATGAATACAAATAATATTTGTTGTCATTTAATAAAGGACATTTTTCACCCAAACTTGTATTTGCTTCCTTCCACAACCGCGGTAGCCTAGTCTGAGCACTAATATTAAACAATCCACTTTTATTTGATTTAAAGATAGATAATCAATTATAGTAATGTGTATGCACCGAGTTGTAAAAAATCTAGAGTATCATTTTTTTCAATCAACACATTTACTTCAAGAAACTCTTTGGAATGGAGTAAAATAATCCTTTGCGGTGATTTCAATTGAAGTTTTGAAAAGTAAAAAATCATTATTAAATCGACTATATAATACTGATCTATGACATAATGAAAATCCCCAGAAAGATGGTTTACATGATGCGATTCGGATAACGATCGAAAAGGTAGAATGGATTACACGGTGTACAAAAATTAAGCGACTATAACGTGCCTCCAAATCAGATTATGCAGATAACCGGTCATAAAAACACTCAGTCCATTATCAATTACAGCAGCATCAATGAAAATCAACACAGGAGTATTTTCGGCATTCTATCCGATTCCACGAACCAAATGAACCCGGTATACGCATCATTCCATTTGATATAAAATAATTCAGTCACTAATACTGCTGTAAAAACACATTCACATCTAACGCTGACAGTCAATGTCACAGGAGGCATACAAAACTTCCTGAATGGCGATGTATATCGTGGGAAATTTTATCGTCAACATCCACACATGTGAAAACAGATTCAAAACAAGACACTTAGCATAATTCCTTAGACATTTTAACAAAATGGAAGGGGAAATAAAATGAAAGATTTTTCAATCATTTTGCTAAAGAGTCAAAGCACAATATACAACTGAGGATTAAATTAACCGAGAAAAAAAAATCTACTTATTACATTAATGTATATGAATATGATTTGCTTTAGAAATAATAATATATATAATCACAATATACAAAGTAAACACAAATCCCGTGGGGATCCGGGTTAGATTATAGGTCCTCAGTAGACTAAGTGGGACGGTCCTTCGGATGAGACCGCAAAAACTGAGGCTCCGTATTACAGCAGGTGTGGCATAATAAAAATCGCTCTCCTGAAACAGTGGCGTAGCTGTCATTGACGCCAAAACGCCCGGGCGTACACATCAATTTGACAACGATAAAAAAAATGACTGTTAATTTTTCATTTTATAATGCATGATATTATAGGTAGAACAACCCATAAATGTAATCTAAAAAGCCCCCAAAACCCATGAGCTTCCGGGGGCTTCACCCCTTGGGCCCCCACCAGGGCCTTGCCCTAGACCCACTGGGGGCCTTAAGACGACTCTCAGACCCCCAGCCTATTCTGGATTTGTCACTGTGTACACTTTACTTCAAGGCTAGTTACGTCACTGTCAAAGATCTCGTGGGGATCTGGGTTAAAATAGGTCCTCAATATCCCTTGCGTGTCCTAACAGGCGACTAAATGAGACGATTTTTCGGATGAGACCGCAAACACCGAGGCCCCACAGCTGGTGTAGCACGATAAAGATCCTCCCTGCTCAATGCCGAAAGCGCCGAGCATATTGAAACAATATTGTGTACGATCCATCCTCTGAGAAGCCCTGTCCGCAGATGAATATTAAGGGTATTTATTGACTTTCGGGCGTGTTTGTTTACCCTTGGTATGTGATTGATTGATTGTATATTGTTTAACGTCCCGTTGAAGAATCTTTCACTCATTGGTATATGGGTCTTGTGTATACAAACATTCGCCTTCAATATTATATACTAGCAGAAAAAAGAAACTGATATAAAAGTTAAACGAAAACATAAAACGTATTCGTTGATCATCGCTCTTTATTCTTAAAGCATAGTTTAATTTGCTTAACGCGTGTTTGAGATCTTATTTGTTACATTTGAGTTCGATTTGCCTTGATGGCCCAGCACGCTTTTCTGGAGTTTCGAGCCTACACGACACGTAGTTAGTAATCGATTATTTTATTTTGCACTCATTGACAGTATTTAATGTATTGAAACAGAAAACAAATGGCTATTGTTATCATTATTGTATTTATTTGTCTGTATTGTGTCTGATATTGTAATTATTTGCTTTTCATAATAAATTCATATTTAAAAAAAGAGAAAAAAACATTGTATGTCGGAAGGACGCCTTCTCTAGGGTGGCAAAAATACAGTAACTTAACACCGCTAGTCAAGCAAATTCAAATATAATTCCGGATGAACACACTGGTATAATCCATGAATGGAAATCAATAATTCCTCAGTTTTTATTTGAAAGAATACCTCAGTACAGGTATACTGTTTTCCTATGAGACTTGTTTGACTGTGACGGGAACTTTTCTTTGTTGAAGTATGAAGATACGTAACATTTGAATGTTAAAACTAACTTTATTGAATGGACTGGACTCATAGAAAGTAGTGATTTCTGAGTTCCAATATCATATTCAGAAAATAATATGACTCATTATTGCTTAAGTATTACAAAAAGTAAAAGGGTGTAAGGAAATATACAATAATAGTACATGTAAAATAGAAAGCTCTGAAGAAATGGAGAGAAAATGGATTTTTTTTTAGTGAAACTGAATGGGATAAATTTTTTGAACCTTCCTTCAAAATTACACAAGAGTCTAAATTTCATTGACTGCAAATTCCAGCTACTTCATAGGATGCTCTTAGCCAACCATTATTTAATTCAATTTCAAATAACTGACTCTCCACAATGCATTTTTTGTGGCGTAGAAATTGAAACATTTGACCTGTTTCTTTGTGTAAATGCTGGCATGTGAAAAAGCGTTGGAATGACACTGAAGAATGAGCGTTTCGCAAGTTTAATATTTCTGTCCCACATTTGGACAGACTTTGTTAAAATTCATAATAGATACATGTACAGATGTCACAATTTAGTAATGCTAACAGTAAAACAAGATAATTTCTCATATAAATAACAAAATAGTCTTGAAGTAAATGAAAGTTACTGACAAAAGGTATGTGACATACTCTTATTGCTCTTTTTATGTACATGTTATATCTGTCAACTAATGATTGGGAGATATCTCTTCATTTTTTCTTAAAAACTGACAAAAATCATGATCCCTATTTTCAAGTTTTCATAATGTACTCTCTCTCTCTCTCTCTCTCTCTCTCTCTCTCTCTCTCTCTCTCTCTCTCAGTGTTATGATGCTTTCAAGCAAAAATATATTATTATGAAATTGTGAAACGTCCTATTTTTAAGTTTTCATAATGTACTCTCTCTCCTCTTCCTCTCTCTCTATCTCTAAAAACTGTTACTAAAGTAGACATATATTTAAATGTACATAATGCAGTATCTAAGAGTTGGGTAGGTTCCACCCATGCCTAGTTTAGATATTTCATATATGTGAGTGTGTCGATAGTTATTTTGTTCTTAGTTTTAAATTACATGTTTGGTATACAGGTATATGCTAATATATTTACAATACATGTATAGGTTTAACTGATTTCATACCATATAATGCATTGATGTGTAGTGAAAGTTAAATAATAGAAAAAAAGACTTACGTTTGATGCTAAATTCATTGGAGTAAAGACTTTAAAAATAATTCGGTGTTCAAATTTTTTTTGCTCAGCCTTGGAGGAGTAGGGCTGTAAGATCTACAATGTTTTTCCCGACTTCACATTCGATGCTTATCAGTTATAATATAATTTGACCCAGTAGTAATATAATATTGTATCTAATAAGAACTTTAAAAAAATGTTGAACTGTTGATGAACTATGCATAACGCAGAATAATCGTAGAATTTATATTCATATCTATGCATTATATATCCATCTGACCTAAAAATAATATATATATATATATATATATGAATTTTAGCTACTTAGATGTACACAATTTTTGGAAATATTACTGAAAAAACGTTCAATTTACCATGTTCAGTGCCAAAGAACTGAGTTATTATGTCGTATAAGGATTATCATGGTTTTTATCTACTATTGATTGATTGATTGATTGTTTTCCGCCACACTCAACAATTATCTTGTGGCGTCCAGTTTTTATTGGTGGTGGAGAGAACCCAGATACAATGTATCCGGGAAGAGACCACCGACCTTCCGAAAGTAAACTAGCAAACTTTCTCACATATATCGGCGGGAGCGAGATTCGAACCCGCGCCGACTAGAGGTGAGAGGCCTTGTGATTTTGAGTGCGATGCTCTAACCACTCGGCCACGAAGGCCCCTTCTATCTAATATGTGAAAGATGCAGTCTGAAAGGAATGAACCAAAATCAACGAAACAAACATATATATTCATCTTTTGTTTCCTATATTCAATTTGCTGTTAATTCAAAACAAGCAAATTTGTACTGTGGAAAATTATAACTTCAAAACGTGATACCGCCAACTAAAAACAAATACTCAAAGAATAACACCGGATCTTCTACAGTATATATAATCACCGTTAATTAGCATTATCAGCATTTTACCAGAGATGACCATTAAAAACCAATACTGAACGGGCAGGGACTTCTTTGTGTAAACATACACATGGTAGATTAAAAGAGTATAATAAAATCTTTTAATTGAAACACAAGAAATCATCTGTAAACTGAAAATGTAGACATTGTTTGATGTTTCGAGTTAATATTGTTATACTGATGCGAACTTCCATTAGTGATCGGTCGTCTTTACCAAAGTTGGAACTTGTACTTTAGCTAATTGACGCTTGAAGGATATCGCGAGTCTGTTCGTATTTCACCCATTAAGAAGAGTTCGCTATTATCATCTACCAAGACACCAGACTCTCTTCTTTAACTGTCTTCAGCTCCTTAGAGAACTTGGGTCAACATACCGGTATTCATTCTTGCCGGTATAATATAACTCAACGCTGGTATAAATATGTATTTTGTCTACTTCTACACTGAGAAATTCAATCCCAATCAAATAGTGAAATAAACACTGGATCCCTTCAAAGTATTATCTGCGGTTTGAAATACACAATTTCAATCTCTGAATCCATTTCTGAAATGCGTCAAGGTACGCTGATTTAGGTAGACCTCTGAGGCACTGACTGATGGCTGAGCCAAGGGCTTGTTGGGACTTGCAACGACGACCAGATAAGAACTTTACGTTTTGGGAAAAGGAAAAAGTCGCATGGGGCTGGAGAGTAGAGTATGGTGTTAACCATCGACGACTTCAAAAATTGCTTCACAAGCTCAGATGTATGTGTCATTATATGAATTAGACGATCATGCCTAAATCCTGAAACAGGGCGTCGTTTATGATATTTCTTGAGCTTTTTAGTATAACGGCTCGGTTATACCGACCTGTTACACTTTTGAACCTGGCATCGGTATTTGTACGGCTATACCATCACATGATAAGAATATGCAATAAAAACCTTCTTTGTGCTTATGGTTCTTTTGGCAACTACAGGCCTCTTACCGTTTCCTATTTTTCTTACAGGTTCTAAATAGTGAACCTATGTTTCGTCACCAGTAACAATGTTTGCAATTGTCTTTGAATGTGGAAAACACTTTGAGCAATTGGTTAGCGGTTTGTATTTGTACCCATTTTTGGTCATCTGTAAATATATGCGGTATCCATCTAGCAGAAATCTTCCGAACTTTCAAAATACTCTTCAAAATGAAATGCAACCGTGATAGCGATATGCCAACAGCGTTGGCAATATCACATATCGTGTACCTGCCATCACTTTCAATTATTTCTCACTGTCCATTAACTGTACAACACATTCTTTTGGAATGTAGTGATTCGCCCATACGAAATAGACTTTTTGGTGGTTTGCAGTCGGTGCATGGACTTTTTATAAATATTGATTCATCATATTATTATAAAATTTTTACAAGTATGCGATGTTTACAGAAAAATTTGATACTTTATAATTTAACTTATTCACATACACAAAATGATATGTATTTTTATCTGTTTACGTATTTTGAACTTTTAGATCCGTCGGATTGGACGTTAAAGGGTGCCCCTTGTCAAGGATTACAACCCCTTTAGCACGTAAAAGATCGTTTCCTTGATTTTCGTAAAAAGAGTGGGCTCACTGGGGGCCGTCAGGGAAACTTCATCTTTCACAACCAAACATATTTCAGCTGCTTAACCGCTGTAAAATGGCTGACTTATTGCCAACTCGGCGTACAAATCCAATCTATCAATTATTTCCCCGACTTTTGAGACATTTGCCTTGCCTATAACAGTCACAGATCGGCCAGATTTTGCTGCATCTTTGACGGACTCTGTGCCGGTCAGAATGTTATTTTTCCATCTACAAACTGTCTCATAAGATACCTTATCACACCCATAAACTTCCCCCAATTCAGTAAAACATCTGCATTACCGAATGACCGTGCAAATTTTTATATAAGCTCTAATTTTTCAATATTGTCAACCCGTTTTCCAACCATGTTTACCGGTCGCGGTTGCTCTGCGGTGAGAGCTTTCGCTTCGTAACCGGGAGGCCGTGAGTTCGAGCCCCGCTCGTGCCATGGCCGAGTCAAACCTAAGACGAAAAATAGGTAGTGATTGCTCCTTCGGCAAACGATCGGCGTTTAGAAGTGAGAATCACGGGTCTTTCGAATATGACATTAAAAACGGAGGTCCCGTGTCACGGTAGGCATTGGCACGTTAAAGAATCCTCACTGTTACGGCCCTGAGCGCTAAGCATAGGTCTAAATTTGTGGTACTTCACCTACAGCTGGTGACATCTCAATATGAGTGAAAAATTCTTGACGGGACGTAAAACAAACAAACCATTTTTACAACAACGACTGGCTCTATTTAAATAACTATGTTTAACTATAACTATATTGGAAAGGTATTGAACATAGTTGAATAGAGCTATTCAAGAGTACCATCAACAACGAAATCGTGTAAAGCGTTAACGCGCTGTGGTACAACACACATTACAGATCGAATAGCCCTCGTATGTGAGAAAGTTTGCCATTTTACTTTCGGAAGGTCTGTGGTCTCTTCCTGGGTACATTGTATCTGGGTTCTCTCCTCCACCTATAAAAACACGCCACCAGATAACTGAAAAATTGTTGAGGTTGGTGGAAAACAACAATCAATCAATCATGATTCCAAGGGTGGGGTTTAGGTTCCAAGATGGGGCCAACATTCTTACAGTGACGATTGTCTTTATCTTCAGTTTTACAGATACTTTATCAAAACCAATTGCATATTTAGGAAATACTAAAATTGTGAATTTCTCAACGTCAGGGTTTTAACTCTAGGGCATGTCTAAAGTAGTTGTATAGTGCTAACATAACATATAAAATATGTAAAGTCTTTCCAGGTCGTGAGTTTGAGCCCCGCTCGTGCGATGGCGGCGTCAAACCCGATTGTTCCTTTGCCAAACGCCCGGCATTTAGAAGCGAGAATCCTCTTTACGATCAGCGCATGTCTTCCGCAAAATGGATGTGCGGGTATGTTGTGTTGCAGTGCATTCTGCGGCACATGTACGGGCTTACAATGCTTGTAGAGTAGTGGATTTTCAGTTACAGAAAATCATACAGGAAAAGGAGCCCGTGATTCGATATGAAATTTTATAGCCACCACCTGTTATCACACGGGCAGATAGGCCAGAAGGGATAGTTGGGGTTGAACACTGAAATGCATAGTACATACCCTATTTCAGAAACGTCAATAATTTAAAAAAAGTAAAATTAGGGATCTAAGAACTCTGAGAGTCTGTTCTAAGTATCTCGGTAAACAATTGACAATAAATTAACTGTTACAGAGGAAAATTGTTTGGTACAATGAATGAAATCTATTGAATCACTTTACATAATAGGGACTTTAAAGGGTGTTATACCTAAACCTTTTAAAAACTGTATACAGTGTACATCTTAAAATAATTTATTCAATAAATTCACCTATCAACCCTATCCATGTGTACCTAGAAGTACGATTGGTCCCTGAAAGACTTCGAAAGTCTATTTTAAATATCGTACAAACGATCCAAAATTTGTTGCACATAATATCGATGGATTGATTATATATTGTTTAACGTCCCGCTCGATAATCTTTCACTCATATAGAGACGTCACGATTGTCGGTGAAGATCTGAAAAATTTAAACCTATGCTCGGCGCTTATGGCCTTTGAGCAGAAATGGATCATTAACGTTTAATGTGACACGGGGTCTCGGTTTTAACGATCGGATTCGAAGGGCCGCCCCATTTAGTCGCCTCTTACAACAGGCAAGGGGTACTGAGGATCAATTCTAATAACCCGGATCCCCACGGGGTGTTGCACATATTTTTCCCTAGTTGCATACAATAAAAAGAGAGGTCCAGAATCAATCGCAATAATCGAAAGCCTCGAATATTGCACGCACAAGTTCTCTGAAGTTGATATTAAAAAGACGTTAAAGTTCCTCTTTGACAGTACCTTTGGTGATCAGGTCTTCCAACAGTCTGTTGGAATTCCTATGGGAATGAATTGTGCTCCTTTGTTTGCTGACCTCTTTTATATTCTTATGAAGCAGAATCCATTCAAAAGCTTCTACAATTGGACATTTAGATACATCGACGACGTTTTATCTATTAACAATTATCATGTTCAATTTCATGCCCATTGAACCTGAAATAAAAGACACCACGGAATCTTCCACATCTCCTTCGTACTTAGATATTTTATTGAAAATACATCCTGGCGGCAAACTAACAACTCGACTTTATGACAAACGGGATGATTTCAATTTCTCCATTGTCATGTTTCCTTATCTATGTAGCAATATTCCATTATTACCTGCATATGGTATTTATATCTCCCATCTGATTCGATACGCAAGAGCTTGTTCTGCATATGGTCAGTTTTTAAATCGAGTAAGGCTACGGACAAAGTAGTTGGTGTTACAGAGGTTTGTACAGTCTCATCTAAAGTCAGCATTTCGCAAAATGTATGGCCATTATAACGATCTAGTTTTTCAATACAACATTCCATTGGGTCAAATGTTGTCCGATGTGTTTCATACCAATTATTAGGCCGTTCTTGGCACTCTGATTCTGACTGCGGATTACTCCGCTTACCTGATCAAGATATAGAGCTCACGGTGGTGTCACCGGATGCTTACTCCTCCTAGACACCTGCTTCCACCTCTTGTATGTCCAGGGGTTCTGTTTGCCCATCTGTCTGATATATTGGCTATCATGAGTAAGGACTCTGAAGGCTTTTATCCCAATCTTTAAAGACTAATACCACATAAATGAGAAACACTTTGATAGGCATTATAAATTATGGTATTCATCATTTAATAAGGAAAAACGCTACTCCATAGAAATTTGACATGGATGAAATAATGGAGGATATGTATAACAATATTTTGGAATTGAAAACTTTCTAATTTATTCTATTTCGTCAACAAATACAGTTTTAGTAGAAAGCAATCTGAAAAAACCCTGCTGGAATTGAACCCGCGATCTACAGTTCAGTAGTGGACGTGCTTACCTACTGCCTAGGCAATGGTACTCGAAATGAATATTGCAGATATTCATGTTTGGAAAAGGAAGTCAGCCATTATGACGATGTAGAGTATCTCCTTAAGAGGTTCAACCCAGTTTAATTTCTATATCTTTTCAATGAAGTATCGACCGATCGCGGTAGCTCAGTGGTTAGAACGTTCGCTTCGTAACCGGGAGGTCGTGAGTTCGAGCCCTGCTCGTGCCATGGCCGAGTCAAACCTAAGACGAAAAATAGGTGGTGATTGCTCCTTCTCCAACGCTAGGCATTTAGAAGTGAGAATCACGGGTCTTTCGGATATGACCTTAAAAACGGAGGTCCCGTGTCACTGCTACGGCCCTGAGCGCTAAGCATAGGTCTAAATTTGTGGTACTTCACCTACAGCTGGTGACGTCTCAATATGAGTGAAAAATTGTCGACGGGACATAAAACAAACAAACAAACAATCAATCAAATGAAGTATCCATAAAACTGGTCCCTAAAATACATATTCTAAACCTTGAGAATTTTCCTACGAATGCAAAAAAGAAATTTAAAATCGAAACAACTGAATATTATCGTAAACTACAACAAAGGATAAGTGGATGATAAAACAATTATTTCATGTACCGCAGAGAAATAGTTAAAACTATTGTCCCTTGGTGGTGTGGAAGATACCATGAACTATTATTGATCTCGGTCGATGGCCTTGGACAATAATTCATGAGGTCGAGAACACCACCAAGCGGGAGTATTTTCCCAGAGATACGTGATAAAACTGTATACTGTTTCATACTTGATATTATAATTTGTTATGAATAAGACAATGCAGATTAATTCAAGAAATTTAATATGTACGCCTGAGAGCATTTTGTGTACGTATATGTTATGTACAGATTCTGAAACAAGAAAAAATATGTCATAAATGTTTACCCTGATTTTAAAGGTATTTACAAAAAAAGATACCCAGTATTCTTCTATTCAATAAACATTTTGCATCCTGAACCGATGATGTCATTGGAATCGTTCAACAGAAGCACCACAGTGTTCAACACCGAAATCGGAAATCAAATAGTCAATACCATGAAAGTGAATTTGGTGGATATTGATTTTATATTGTTTAACGTCCCTCTTGATTACCTTTCACTCATATACACATTTGAATCACTACGCTTTTGCGTACATTGTTTGAATGTAGTGTAGGTTTACATGTACGTTTTGTGATGTAACATAATTCAGCATTTGCATCAAATGGCATGACCTTCGCTTTTATTACACTGGACGAAGAATTACTGAAATTATCCGTGTAATTTCCACTGTATCGGGATTTACACTTTCACTACAAGATGGTTGCGACAGCATTGTTGTGTTTGTTTTGGTCAGCAGTGAAAACGGGCTCCATTGCCTGGATCCGGACTGCGGTCGATTAAAAATCAACCATGAACGGAAGGAATCACACAGGTAAGTATCGTACCTATTTTGGAATTTGAACTTGTGCAAAGGTATACGTATCGGTATTTTACAAAATATCTACCATACTGAAAATGTTTCATTTTCTTGATTTATTGTTCCTCCTATTCCAGATACAACTTTATTATACCAGGTTTAACAATTTATCTGTGTCTTCGGGGCATACAGTGTTTGGTCTACCTGTCCGCGTAAACTTTAACCTTGGCCATAACTTTTGTGTGGTTGGTAATAGGGTTTTCATATTTCACGTATTTCACGTTTGACAAACCTTTCTGTAGGTTGCAAAACTTTTTACTGTTTGACCTTGGGGGTTCGACCTACTTTTGGAAAATTCTAATCGTTGCCATAACATTTAGATTTCATATTTCACGTGTGTATTCCCTGTGACAAGGCCTTTTTGGTACCTCATAAGCTTGACCGTGTAATTTGACTTACGTTTGGAAAACATTAACCTAGGCTAAATACCTTGCTTAGTGATAAGGACTTTCATGTTTTACTTTTGTATTCTTTGTGACACCAGGATTACTTTTCTGCAATAAGTTGGCATCAGTGTTTCACAAACACATGTTTATATCGCCACCCCAGCACTATATTCACTCCCCCACGGGTCATGGATGTCGCAAGTTTGGACGATCCTCTCTCCATTGTTATTATTATAAACTCAAAGTCGAAAAGATTTTTAAAAAAATGTTAATTTCACTATGTGAACCATTAAACTCCGCCGGCAAAATTTTCTCTCCTTTGATTATTATTTCTCTGTGTTTGATGAATAAGTTTTTTTTCTACCAAAAATAATGTATTTTACTATATGAAAGACGAAGCTCATCCTAGCACCAGAACCTCTGACTTAGGGACAGTGAATTTCACAATTTTGGTAGAGGCACCCTTGCACATTGTGACTGCAAATACAATTTGTCTGCTAGGTCAGAGTATAAACAATATTTAAAGGTTGCACTATTTTTTTTAAGGTTTTGAGGTCCTGGCAGGAGTGCAGTGAACTTGGAATTCAGAATTTGTTTCCATTACCCTAATAAAGTTCCATACTACATTTGAGGATCTTTCTGAGGCTGAAGTTGATTATGTTCAAATGTTGACGCATGATAGACGACGAAAGACAACTACCAATCACAATCTGGTGACCTAAAAATAAGTATTCAGAATAATTCCTAATACTACAGAGTTCACGACGAAAGATTATCTAAATTGAATGAGCCATAGTTACGCTCTTCATTACTATCGATCAACAATGTAATCTCAGGTACGACGGATAGACTATTATTAACTAGTTATTAACTTCTGATTAAAGTTTTGGATGAATGAAAAATCCGTAGTATTTAGTACGGCTTAGACGCGTGTGGAAATTATGTTGTTCAACGATGAATTAATTACAGTTCTGTTTGTTTCAGCTCTCGCATATTTCAATTCTTCGGTAATAAATATATCTGGCAATTGTTTCCTATTGCGAATTCTACGAATCAAGCGCGAAATTTTAACTAGATTTTTTTTTCGTAGTATGATGTAGATCCAAGGGTCTATAATGGCATTGCTGATGGTCATTCGTACAGCTTGAAGCTCCTCTGGTCCATTTTTCGGGTCACTTGCGCTAGCATTTATCAGCATTCGAACCTGTAAACAGATGGCAATTTATAACGTTAACATTGTACTTTCTGAAGCATCAAATTAACAATGACAACGCCCTTTAAGAACATATGCGACCTATATGACATTTCTCTCTCTTTCTCTTCATTTCATCGATATGAAGAGTTCTTATATAATAGGTTTAGATTTTGCAATGTAGTAATATTACCATTTCAACTTGGAATATGAAGGTCTCGGGTTCGATGCCCTCTTGTTCCAAAACTTTTTTCTCTCCTGCTAATACATTTTGCTTGCAACAACCAGGCTAAATATGCTAACTCTAAAACATACACGGTAACACACCCCCTCTTTTTGTAGAAACGACATAGAATGCAAGTGGACTGAACGTGAAATTTCACGAAAAATTATATATCATTGAAAAACGTCGCGTATGTCCTTAACATTATAACAAAGTACAATTATTAACGATAAACACAAATATTTTCCCCTAAACTGTTCATATTAGGAAATCGCAGTTTTAGTGGCGGAGATACACACAGTCGTTTCCGCATTTTAGATGCAGAAGTGTTGCTCTCAGACAAAATATTGGGACTACAGATCTACCCTTTGAAAAACCTTCGACTTACAGTGCACGTTTTTGTGCTCACGGTTGAGGCCAAATAAAGTGGGAATATATGGAATGAATTTTTTTGGTATTATATTTATGACACGAATTGCAGTAATTCAGCAATATAAGGCCTCAACCGTGTGTATGAAAATGTGCTCCTTCAGTAGAAGGTTTTTCAATGGGGTAGACCTGTAGCTCTTTGATCTATCCCAATATTTTATCAGAGACCTACAGTTCTGCAGCTATCCGCATTTATGATAAATACATGCAATTATTAGCTAAATAAATAAATAAACCAGAGTCCCTCCCCAGTCTTATATTATTCAGCCGTCAAACTTGACAATTACTGTGTTTGTAATTGATATTCATTGTTAATATATTTACATTAGCCAGGGCCCCCTCCCCCTCTTTGACCTGGCACTTGAAATATTTGTAAGGGTGTGATAAAATTTCAGATATGCACTATATGAGAATGGATTAAATAATATACTGACGTACAACTCGTTAGAATTCATCCGTGTTAAACCACGGGCAGTTGGGGCATGGTTCATGCACCCCGATCTGGGATTGACATAATCTTGGCGAGATTCGTCAAGGCTGGATATTTTCAAATCTCAAACAAATGTCATACAAAGTGATTCGGGAAATCGTGTCTAAACTTCGGTCACTTGTTGCGATTAAAATTGGTTAAAATGAATTTCTCGCCCGCTTCAAGTTTCTGTCTTATACCATTCCGACGTTTGTTCATACACAATCGGCGAATACACAAACGTCGGGGTGATCCAGACTAATCAAATGCTGTCCCAAGAAGTAATAAACTTTATTTACTATGGGATTTACCCAACGTAAAGGTACGAAATGCAAGTTTTATTGTGATAGGGAGTTAATGGGATGTTTAAGGCGAAAAGTTGAAGCGAGCGAGAAATTCGATCACGACTTCTGTAAAAAGTCTTGCTACATTTTCGGGAGGGGGAATACACCAATGTAGTAAATATATAGTACGAGGGCTATTTAATTGTTTATTAGTAGAGAGAATTGTTCTGAACAGGGAACAATTTCATTCCATGAGTGTTGAATACCCTTCGTGGTCATACCCACCAATGTCTTCTGACGTGCTGCTGATTTACACGTAATAAGAAACAACAGTCACAATGGTCAATCATTTGTTTCATTCTCTAGTTAGAGACACCATTGCAAAGGTTCAACTTTCTGAGACAAATTACGGCAGTCTTTTTTTTTCAAATCACAAATAATAATCATATTCTTTACAATCTACTACGATTAACTGCCCTTGTTTTCCTAATTTTAAGACCAAACTTTAACACGCGCCTATAGGGTGCCCTCCATTGAACTATAATAAACCTACAGCCGATTCGTTCATCCACGTTGACAAATTTCGTCATATCAGTCGTATGGATGTAATGGCGCCACTGACCAGTATTAAGGAAAGGAATGTATATTTTGCCTGTCGATTGCGACAAAGGCATTGACAGGCAAAATAATTTTCGAAAGATCGTGCGGGCACGCAATGCCACCCTATTCGGTTTCGTACAGATTCGCGTGAAATTTGCTGCCCCATACCGCACATAAATATCACGTGACCAAATCATGATTCTGAAAGAGTAAGAGAGATGAGTAATCAAAACTTAACAATCAAATTTAGATAAAAATTTACAGATAATAGGTTGTTTGATTACACACTAAAATAAAACGCCGTAACAATTTACTTGTGAATTTAATTAATTTCAATTATGCTTCCGGTAAATTCGTAAGTATTCGGGGATGACTGGGCAAAAGGGTCATGTATTGGAATGTCATGTATTACGAAGCGCTATATACTCAGTAACGGGGTAAGTAATACTTGCAATACGCCATCTGTGATTCGATCTTTTTCTTCAAAGCAAGAGAAACTTGCATAATTCACGGAGTGTTTTTATAACGAATTTTTGGTGAGGAAAACACGATAGATTCAAAGTGACAACATTTTCCCAGAGCAATATAGGTAAACATCATAGCTGATGATGAGCAAATCACATGGCGTGACCATTGGAGCTAACTCGTTGATTAGCGTCACGAGCTTCCCTCGCTATTAACATCAACGGAGAAGGAAGGGTTGATTGATTGATTATATGTTGGTTAACATCCCGCTCGAGAATTTTTCACTCTTGTAGAGACGTCACCATTGCCGGTGAAGGGCTGCAAATTTTAGGCCTATGTTCGGCGCTTATGGCCTTTGAGCAGGGAGGGATCTTTATTGTGCCACACCTGCTGCCTCAGTTTTTGCGGTCTCATCCGAAGGACCGCACCATTTAGTCGCCTCTTACGACAAGCAAGGGGTACTGAGGATCTATTCTAACACCCGGATCCCCACGGGGCCGGAAGGGACGACAGTAAATTCTCATAATTTTGAATTAGTAGATATATCACAATATTCTACTTTAAGGACAATAAAAATGTTTCAAACCAGACTTTAAAATATGTGGAAGGTTATAACGCATACACCGTACGATGATGATGTAATGGAAAATTATTTCTTCCATCAAACAAATTCCATCGATTAATGTCCCGTGGGGATCCGGGTTAGAATAGGTCCTCAGTACCCCTTGCTTATCGTAAAAGGCAACTGAAATGGGACGGCGCTTCGGATAAGAGCGGAAAAACAGGTCTCGTGTCACATCAGGTGTGGCACGATAAAAGTCCTTCCCTGCTCTAAACCGTAAGTGCCGAGCGTGGGACTAACTTTAGTAGCTCTTCGCCGGCAATGGTGACATTTCCATCGGAGTGAAAATTCTCGAACTGGGCTTAAAACAATATACAACAAACCATATATCCATCAGCGACATAAATAAACTAGAATCTTGTAATAGTAAATGAATGCAGTGTTCTCAACAAACAGGTATACTACATGTAGATCAATATATACTTTCACCAATATATTTCAAAGAATGGCTTGACAAAGAATTTTACAGTACATGAGCATAGCAAATGTATGAGGCATTCATAATCATTACCATTACACTTAAAGTAACTGTGATAGAGTGAAATCAATGTAACAAGATAATTAAGCAATTGAACTGTTCGATATATATCAAAATGTTTACGACATTGATTTAACATGCACATGAATAATTAAAGAAAAAAAATTTAAGTGATGTTTGTGAAGTTGACAATTACAGAAATTTTATAGTGGGCTAAACTGAAAATCATTAATCAATAGATTCTTATACTTTGACATGTATTGCGTTAATAATCCCGGTATGCAGACCAGCTGAATAATAGATATTGAAAGTAAAATAATTTAAAGCCGTGTTAATTGGATATTTAATAAAATTACTTTTTTTTTCATCAAGTTTTGTAAGAGATACATTTTATACAATTTAAGTCGATCGTATTTTAAAGTTATCTATCTAATTTCCTATTTATTTTCCGAGTCGGAAAATCAACGCCCTATTTATGATCAGGTGACATTGCAAGCTGTATTTAGAAAGTAAACAATTATGGCGACGCCTTTGGCGGAACGCGTTTAGAGATTAAACACACACGGGGTGCTGAATCGCGTTGAGCAATGAACATGTGAAGAGGAGTTGAATTTCATGTTCAACAATAACTAATTTTAAAACGACTACATATCCTAAACGAAATCTTCCTCATGATGTTTCTAATATTAATTTTCCCCCACACTTACTCACATCTTTCATAAATATGCTTGAGAAAATCACCATTTCCCCCCTTACCTACTTGAAAAGACCTTTAATACCGATCAATAATTTGTTAAAATTGCCCAAAGTTATTAGTCACCTACCGCTTTGTAAAACCGAAGGGAACAAATAGGTTTGTTTTCCGTTTGTCCGTCAGTCTATCCCTATGGTTTTCCAGATTTTTTCCCCTTTAAAATTGGTAAGATTCATTTGAAAATTCATTCTAGTTTCACAGTGGCAAATTACAGATCAAGTTCGAATTTCATATCGTTTGATTGACAAATGAAAATTAATTTTTATATTGTTACGTTCATTCATCGGGACCACGGTCATATTTCGATGGAAAGACTGTAAATCCAGGACACTTAAATAGCGGCAGTTGACAAAATTCGGTCGCTGATTGAGCAGAATGGCATTAATCGCAAAAGGAATATATCAAAGAAACTATATAATTAATCACGCGAGTATTTTTCATGTTGTCTATGATATCTCTTGGGAATCAGGGTTAGAATAGGTCGCTTTTTGTAAGAGGTGACGAAATGGTGCGGTCCTTCGGATGAGACCGAGACCCCGTGTCTCAACAGGCGTGACATGATAAAGATCTCTCCTTGCTCAAAGGCCGTAAGCGCTGAGCATAGGCCTAAATTTTGCACCCTTCACCGGCAACATCGAAAAACAATAGAAACTGTTTAAGACGGCATATATACCTTCAATGCTCTAACATGTACTGACATTTTTGTTTAAATAATACTGTCATATTTTGAAATGTATGGCTTATTGTGTACACGTACCTGAAATTTACATAACAGCGACAGCTGCCTACACCAACCAGTTCCGTAGTGTTATTTCGGCTGGTTTTCTCTCTCGGGGTGAATGGAGAAATATATATATATATATATATATATATATATATATATATATATATGGTGTGTGTGAAATAAAGTACAAGCTAAGCTTGCAATCTTGTGTTGTTTGGATTTTAAATTTTTCGCTCGGATAGGGACGTCGCCAGCAGTAGATGATGGAATGCCACAAATATATATGCATGACGCTCACGGTCGCATGTTTTGAACATATTTTATTGTTGAATAAATCGAAACGATTGGAAACAAGTTCTGACAACTTAACTAGCCCGTCACCTAAAAACTGTATCATTGGGAGTTCCTTATTGTGTCTGCCGTGACACACAAGCTCCGCACGTGGGTAAGATAATACATGTATCCGAAATACATGTCTTTCGGTTTTGGGGCTCGTAACTTGAAGCATACTAAGATTTTGACTTAAATGTGGTCAGTAGGACTGAGGCGCAGTCTTAAGACCTATCCAAGTCCCACTAAGGACGTTGACCCAGGGGTCTGTATTCTTAATATGTATTTTTTATAGGAATTATCCACGTGATCAGTGTTCATTATTTTCATAATAATATCCAACGTATACTATTCCCAGATGAAAGGAATAAGTCGCAATGTAGGTTTGAACTCTTGAACATACAAAATGTATTTGGTTGCTCTTGTTTGTACACTACATTGCGCGCACCTACTTCACACGTGGTCGGAAAGAAAATAATGGTTTCGGACATTTTTGACATCCGGTTCATGGACTGTAAATATATGAAATACGGACCTATCAGATTAAATCAATAATGCTAGATCATGTGTAAAACAGTAAACGATAGTTAGACATGAACAGAATTTCTGGGAAACAGCACGTGGTATGCTAATAAAGCAGTTGCTTGGTCAGCATTCGGCTCGTTTCAGAAAGAAAGTGTGCAAAATGAAAATATTTTCATTTGTCTCTTCAACTGTACTCTTT
Source organism: Ostrea denselamellosa (assembly GCA_024699665.1). NCBI lineage: Eukaryota > Metazoa > Mollusca > Bivalvia > Ostreida > Ostreidae > Ostrea > Ostrea denselamellosa. The sequence goes on along the minus strand of JAMZEH010000005.1, from coordinate 8,263,389 downwards.
AATGGAGTACCTTGTTTCATTTTTTTATCTACAGAATACAGTAGTATTATATTTAACATAAAATACCTTTACCGACACACTAAAGCAATGTAAAAAAATAACTTGACTGGCATTTTGAAATGTCTTTAATAATTAAAGACCTTAGTCGGGGCCAGAGTGGAACTATATTTTGGATAGATCTTGAAGTTTCGACCGACTCCGGAGTCGATTTCATCTAGATATACAGTAACTATATTTCTTTTCTTTGATTAATATTTTGACGTGAAATTGCTAATATCTCCCTCTTAATTTTTTGTTGGGGGGGGGGGGGGAGCAAAACACTGTGACAGCCCGAAATATATAAAATATAAAGGTTTGGGTATCACGCACGCGTCTTTTTGTGCGACCATGTAATATAAATCGGTCGTGGTGTATACTTTTAAGTTATTCAAAGTTAACAAATGTCCTTCCTACATATTTTAAAAGTACATGTACCTACCATTAACGGGATCCAACAAACGCTAAAGAGAATTACAATAGACAGCATCAACGTTACTATGTAAGTTTCATCATTCTTCCTCTTCCTTCTTTCTATCCCATTCGATGAAATAATATCTGTTCTCTCATGTTGACAAATCGAGTGTATAACAGATGTGTTTGTTACTGCGGTAATTAACAGAATTAATAAACACAGACTTGAGTAAACGTACGTGTTGATTCTATCCAAACGACGACGGCTTGCAAAATTAATAAAACACCAAGTTCCGGGATAATACATCTGGACAGACCCAAAACCGAGTAATGGAAAAGAAGCAACAAGTGCTGAAAATACCCAAATCGTCAATAAGATTCGTTTAGTTTTATGGTTTCCTGATCTGTAAGTGATGGGGTATTTAACTGCGAATAATCTGTCACACGACATGGCACACACTATCATGGCAGATGATAGAAAAGAAAATGAAAACAAGAATACGTCAAAATAGCAAAATTCTTTCGGAAACTCGAATTCAAAGTCAGATGCATATCTAGCTATCGCTACAGGGTAGTGAAACAGTAATCCATTGACATCCGTTACGGCCAGAGCAAATACGTATTTATAAAATGTTCCCCAGCTATGGACGTTGGAGTGATGAAAAAGTAAAAAAAGTGCAAGAAAGTTCCCTAGAATTCCAAAAGAACCTTGAAGAATTGGAGGCACAATGCTCTCGTTAAAAGTTTCATTTAACGTCCCAGTATAACTGTAATCAAGCGTCTCCATCTGCTTTTCAATTAAAATGAGGCTCAAAGATCGATGCTTAACCAATTTGATATGACGCTGGATACTGTCAATGTGTAGTACTCTATACGCAAAAAAAAAAGAAGAATTATTGAGTTTCAAATGCGATTTTTAATATGTTATCTTGTTACGGTAGCTATAAAGGTTCTCTGTAATCGACGCTTGAAAATATAATGAAATTGGCGTTACACTGATGGAAGATACCTAGTGCATGATATACATTCCATTCTCGACTTGACGTTCGATAGTTTGATTTTAAGATGGTTTGACAACTCTTCCTGTGATACACAATAGACACATACATGAAAATGTCCGATTGTCAGCTATTCTATATCTCTTGAAGTGTTGAGAACAGCTCGATGTTCTAGGTCAACAACAGAGGGAAATAAAACCCAGTGAGCTGTTTCAGCACCGAGGGAAAACTGTTCTGGTCTATTGACTGGCCAAACATAAAAACAAATGTTGTATATGAGCAGTGCTATAACGTTGTCGAGGAAAGTTTGTTACCAAATCGTTTATGCATTCAAATTATTTTGTTTAAAAGTTGTGGGTGTTAATAATATATCATAGATTGCATAAATATAACTTGGGAATCAATATACAGTGGATTTTCTATCCTTTCTAAAAATATATTCTCGAAATAGGAGAAAATATTTTTACCAACACAACACAACATCAACACATTCAGTTACGTTTTGAACATTCTTCGTATTTTTGTAGATTCCTTATTTTCAAGATTAACCAGGTTTTCTTCCTGGAGCTATGAAAATGCTGTAGAAGCTGTCGTTTTTGTTGTCATATGCACATTAGATATAAATTCGAAAAGAATTCGGCGTTTTACGGAATACCTTGCTATTCCATTAGACAGCTAATTCTATTTAGCTGGGGGTCCAATAGATTGCTTTCTAGTTACTTTAATAATTCAGACAGATGACTATACAGAAAAAAAAATAGTAAAATAAACTACATATTTGGTGGTCGTTAAAACGATATAGTTTGCCAATACAACCTGTCATAGGGTCAAATGCTGTTAAATTATACACTGGTTTGGACTGCGTATTACTACGCTTACCTGATCAAGATATAGGACTCACGGCGGGTGTGACCCCGTGGGGATCCGGGTTAGAATACGTCCCCACTACCCCTAACCTAATACGCAAAAAAAGGTAGTGATTGCTCCTTCGCCAAATGCTCGTCACAAGTGATTGATATTATTTTTACTTTACCAACTGGTGAGTATAGATTGGGCGTTGTTTGTAATGTACCTGCATATAGTAATAATCTAACAGGAATGAATGTTTAAAGTCAGCAGGTGCCTAGGAGGAATACACATCCCCTATCGACCGGTCACACCTGACATGAGCCCTATGTCTTCATTAGGTAATCGGAGTAATTCGCAGTCAGAATCAAGTGTGCCAAGAACGGCATAACAATTTGTATGAAACACGTCAGACAGCATTTGACATAATGGAAAGTTGTACTGGCAAACTAGATCGTTATAACGACCATAGAATTTATGCAAAATGCTGACTTTAGACGAAACTAGAAAACCAAGTTACACCAACTTGTTTGTCAGTAGCTTGCCTCGATTTAAAAACTGATCGTTCTGCAACTAAAAGAAAGTGATTACTGTAAATTAGAACTGAACAATGCATCACGCTATTCCAAAGCTAAAACAAAAACTGTTCAATTGGTTGTATAGTGTTTAACATCCTGCTTTAAATTTTTTCACTCATATAGAGCCTTCATTGCCGGTGAAGGGTAGCAAAATTTGGACCTATGCTCGGTGCTTACGATCTTTATCGTGCCACACCTGTTATGGCAGGGGGCCTCGGTTTTCATGGTCATATCCAAAATTCGCCTCTTACGAGAAACAAGGGGTACTGAGGACTGCTCTACTAGCACTGACAGTTTTTAATGTTTTGTTATAGCATACAATCATTATGATCAATGTAATTGATTGATTGATTAAATACTGTTTATTGCTCGAGAATCTTTCACTCATATGGAGACGTCACCATTGCCGGTGAAGGGCTGCAAATTTAGGCCTATGCTCGGCGCTTTATGGCCTTTGAGCAGGGAGGGATCTTTTACGTGCCACACCTGCTGTGACAAGGAACCTCGGTTTTTGCGGTCTCATCCGAAGGACCGCCCCACTTAGTCACCTCTTATGACAAGCAAGGGGTACTGAGGATCTAGTTTAACAACCCGGATCCCCACGGGGTATGACCAATGTGTGTGATAGAGATAATTGCATATTTATAATTAAACATATATTTAATTATTTGCTTAATTAATCATATACACAGTACAAATTCACAAGAACCAGTCATTGTAGATGGTATGCAGAACCTTACACTTACATTGCTCAAATAAGATCACCCACAACCAGTGTACAGCTGGTATACAATTTTATTTTGTAAGAAGTTACAATGTTGACCAATCTGCACAACAGTAAACTTTATAAACGTCCTAATTTACCCATGTGTCTGCATAAAAAAACCTTCGGAAATATTTTTCGAAGTCCAATCATTATGGTTTAACTGCTTGACATGAAAATGTAAATGTTGAGGGTAACACCACCATTTTATGAAGAAAAAGATTATCGATAGTGCATGTTTTTTTTTAAACAAGACCTAAGTATTTGCATTTAAGCCTCATTCTGGAGTATTTTGATAACAGCTTATTGATCGTTTTAAATATGAATACAATTCCTATTCAATAACAATGCAAGGGAAGATACGTTGGAAGCATTTAAGTTAGCTAATATTTCCCTAACCAAGGTGCAATGAATTCCACAATTTTGGTAAAGGGCTCCATTGGACACAATAACCACGCATTTGGTTTTTCTCTCATATATGCGGGTGTAGAGAAGATTTTTGAAACTTTCGCTGTTTTGCTCCAACCAGAAGGTCCTTGGGAAGCTATGATAATAAATTTCAATATATACATTCCTCTTACTGTAAGAGATTTTGCCTCGCGCCTAGGATACAAGGGGAGCAGGAGCCCTGAAATTTAAAATTGATGTCCCCCTTTGTCCCAAAGATGTTTCATACAAAATTTCGGAGGAATTGGAATGGTAGTACCAAGTTTGGCCCTGCCCTGGGGTCAGAACCTCTACCCTAGATATCATGAAATTTACAATTTTGATAAAGACCTTCCTGCTCTACATTACTATGCATTTAGTTTTTCTTACAAATATGCGGGTCTGGAGAAGATATTTGAAAATCGATCACGTTTTGGCAGTTTAGGTCTCGCTCTTAAGGTCCCAGGGGGCAGGAGTCCTGAAATTTACAATTTATGTTCGCCTTGTCCCAAAAATGCTTCATACCAAATTTGAAAGGAATGGGAATGGCGGTCATTCGAGCCGGATTTGACTCCACTATTTGGTATTGTTGGGTTTTTTTTTCAGCTCATCAAAGTTTGTTCTTATTTCGGATTTCCAACATTTTTGACTTAAGCATCACTGAAGAGACATTATTTGTCGAAATGCGCATCTGGTGCAAAATTGATACCGTTTATGTTTTATATTACAACCACTGGGTCGATGCCTCTGCTGATGGACTGTTAGTCACCGAGGGTATTTACCAGCCCAGTTGCTAAGCACTCTGGTACTAGCATGATATACGGATAAAAATCTGTGATCAAATTAAGAAATTCATTTCAAAATTAAGGATTCTCTCCCTCATGCATAGCACTGATCCTTGCAGGATTTGGCTCCACTATTTGGTATTTTTTGTTTTTTCAGCTCATACAAGTTTGTTCTTATTTCGGATTTCCAACATTTTTTAGCATCACTGAAGAGACATTTGTGTATGTGTCAAGAAGTCAAATGATTGTTGTTTTCCGCCACATTCATCAATTTTTCAATTATCTGGTGGCGTCCTGTTTTTTATCGGTGGAGGAGAGATCCCAGATACAATGTACCCGGGAAGAGACCACCAACCTTCCGAAAGTAAACTGGCAAACTTTCTCACATATATCTGCGCAAGCGAGAATCGAACCCTCGCCGACTAGAGGTGAGAGACCTGTGATATTGGGGTTTAACCACTCAGCCACGGAGGTCCTCCTCAAGAAGTTAATGATATTCATTTGTCAACAGACGAAGACCAATTGCAATATGTCTCCTGAGATTACAAGGGGGTAGTGTCCCTTTTTATACAGACGTAGAAAGGTAATAATGTTGGTAATATCAGCAAAAATGAGCACTGTCCTGTACAATGCTGCAGGAGTTTGCTAACGCATTGGACACCATCCCAGTTGCCGCAACAGTATCTTGTTCAATTAAAAGAAAACTGTATAAAAGAACAGTGATAAATCCATTAAATAAGTAAGGCAAACACAGACCCCTGGGCAAGTCATAGGTGGCATGCATTTTAAGTGGGTCGATAGGTAACTGCAAACAAACAATGCCTTTTAGGCCGTGTTGCAGATTGCTTAACATAATTGGTACTGGACTGTAATTAAACAACGTCATAGTAGAGAAAAGTTTATGACTGTACAATTTAACTTGCAGGTACACGCTAGCAATTTCCTTTTATGCAAATTAACATGCAACCTGATTCAGTACAAACCTTTCCATGTCAAAACAAAATTAAAATTTTATATATTCTACAATACCTTTCTTTTATTTATTTGGAAAAAAGTAGGCTCACTGGGGACCGTCAGGGAACCTTCACTTTTCACAACCAAACAATTTAGTTAGATAATCGCCGTAAAATATTGCCAACACGGCGTAAAACTAAATGAATCAATCTTTTATTTCATGTACAATATCCTCTAGAGAATGGATCTCCATTGAGTAGGACAGATGTAAGGGGTGTCGTTCTTAAACAAAGTATGAGACTGACGACATGACTTTTTAAACGGAATGACTTTGTAAGTTTTCTCTGTCAGACACACTATCCAGACATTAACAAAATACTTCTTTTCATTGTATTCATTGCTTCATATCCTCGATATGGCTTATGGCTTTTGAGCAGGGAGGAATCTTTATCGTGCCACTCCTGACATGAGGCCACGGTTTTTGCGATCTCATCCGAAGGACCGCCCCCATTTAATCGCCTCTTACGACAAGGAACTGAGGATCTATTTTAACAACCCTGATCCCCACGGACTGTGTGTTAAGAAATAAGATGTTAAGAAATAAGATACCTTTACTGATTGTTATTGAGATATGACATGAAGGTGGTCATATGACAAAATCCTTCGGGCGTTATAGGATTTGATCACGTGACCAACTTCATGTCATATCCCAATAACACTCAAAAAAAGATATCTTATTTCTTATATTTCTGTTTCGGATTGTGTTGTTCTTATCAAGCTTCCATACTTGTGTAGGTAGATGATCGTACAACACAAGATGCAGTTCGTTAATTTTTTATCAAATAAATTGGGAACAATATATATGAGAATATAAGATGTCCCGTGTGACTTTTAGCAAGTTGCAGAAGAGAAAGACAGCATGTTCATCGTCTGGACTGGAAGTTGTAGCATTATACTGACAGATTTAGACGCAGTGAAAGTAGGTTGTATTTGTTATCTCCTTGATGTGTAAGAGAGGATGAACACGATTGATTATATATTGTTTAACGTCCCGCTCGAGAATTTTTCACTCATATGGAAACGTCATCATTGCCGGTGAAGGGCTGCAAAATTTAGGCCTATGCTCGGCGCTGAGGGCCTTTGAGCAAGGAGGGATCTTTATGGTGTCACCCTGCTGTGACACGGGACCGCGGTTTTTGCGGTCTCATCCGAAGGACCGCTCCATTTAGTCGCCTCTTACGACAGGCAAAGGGTACTGAGGATCTATTCTAACCCGGATCCCCACGGGACAGGATGAACACGAACTGAAAGAGACTTTTTGTTCACTCTAGATATTTCTGTTGTAGACTTGCAGCGGTGCCCTGACTTGACATATTTTTCTAGCTCGAAAGTATCCTCGCTCATGGCGGTGATGGCTACTGTCCGGAAACAACAGGTTACCATAATCATAAAGTAAATAACAAAGTCATCGTATGACTTCGCCATACTGCAGAAGTTGCAGTTTTAGTTGCAGATGATATTTACGATAAAACAATTGAACGGTATGTTTAATGTATCTATTTTATTTATTAATGAAATTCTTGAATTCTTGTCTGCTTACAAAATAAATTCTCTGTAAATATTCTGATGCGTTTTATTTATTTTGTTTCTGTTATGATGTCGAGGCAGATTAAGTACCTTGCACAACTTACAATTGACTCAAATACTTTTGAAGCGGTGATTGTATTCATATGCAAGAAAAAAAGTTTTGATTACGCAACTAACTTCACATTGTGGAAAACAAAATCGGTTTTATTAGTAGTGTCATATAAGTCAAAGCATTGGCAAATGTAAATAAGTTGATTGTTATCGTGGACTTAACGTTTGATCGGTTAGTTTTAGAGTTTTCATATGTGTATTCCTTTTGACTCTCTTTTAGTACCAAAATTACTTTGCAGTTTTACGTGATATAAGTGTTTCCCATTTTAAACCGATTTTTTTCCCACGTGTATCGATACTGACTACTTTCAAGACGTTGATATAGGTGTATATGAGAGTAAGGAACGAGAAGGTCATTAGATTTTTATAAACTTTTAAGAGACATAGACCTACTTAGATTTCTACTTGCATATTCATGCTTCTTTTATTTTCATTACCCTGATAGCATATTTAATATAGCAAAATAGCACCCATTACATTGATATTGTTGTGTAGCTGAGAAATTATATGAAATATCTGGTGTCTTTTCTTAACTAAGCATGGACAACAATAGAAAGGATGCTTTTCTATGACAGGGGAAATCGGAATTGTTGTTCAAGCAGGGTGGATAATGTTACGAAAGGGTAGACCAGGGTCAGAGGTCTTGCATGAAAATGAGTACGAGAATAAGAAATTACAATACGTTCACATTACATTAAAAAAGTCGGTACCGTGATTTCACTTCGAGAGACGGAAGTTCGAGCCATGTATTTGATAAGAAGGTAGAAAATTGAAACCGAAGGTATAATGAATGTAATTAATTAAGAGAATGAACAAATATATTAACACGTTTTGAAATTATGAAACCCCTAACAAAAGATATGACTGAAAATATTTTACATTTGTGCGAAAAATTACAATTATAATATGTAAAGAACCAGGAATGTTAGACAGGAAGATTTAAACACGGAAAGAGATTTCCACGATATGTCACTAATGAATTGGGGGAAAGGTTTTTTTATGAAAAAATAGCGTTTGAGAAGTGAACAAGACCTATTAAATGTCTGGACCTGCGTCACCGTCATATATTTATTAATAACCTATTGTTCAGCATCATTTCCGGATGTAGACATCTCTGATAAATGCATGCAAAGCATATCTCTTGAGATGTAGACATCTTAGATAAAACCACACAAATTATATCTTTGACAAAATGCTTACAAATTTTAATACACTACACCAATTCAGAAATTTATAACGTTTTCAACATTGAAATAGGATATAAATATTTTTCTTAAACGAAACTAATGCCCATAATGTTTTCTATACAGGGGAAGTCACAGACAGTTACTTTTATGCTAAGTCGAGTCTATAAAGATAGAGGGAAACAAAAGTCTTAGTGAAAGTATTATCAAAACAATTATTCACTTTACCCAGTAACCAATTAATCTTTCTGAGATATGCATAGTGTCCTGTAAATGTTTCGGAATTTTCGATTTTACCCAGGGGGTAAAACAAGGGGGGGGGGGGGGAGGCCCACGGCTGACCTTAACGGTCGTTTGAGTATCATAGTCCATGCATACACCTCTCAGGGAATCACATATTTGCATTCAAATGCCATTCTAGAGTCTTTTGTTCACAGCTTTATGCTCTTTCCATATATGCAAGTCCCATTCAATTACAATATAAAGAGAGATGACGTTTGAAGCATTTAAATTAACCAATATTTCCCATACCAAACTGGAGTAATTTTCACAATTTTGTTAAAGGGCTTCATGGACATAATAACCAGCATTTGATATTTCCCTTACAAGTGTTGGGGCAGAGAAGATTTGTAAAACTTTCGATTTGTTGTTGTTGTAGTTTTGGCCCCAAACATGAGGCCCTGGGGGGAGCTATGATCATAAATTTCACAATTTACACTCCTCTTATCCTAAGAGTTTGTGCCCCGCCCCCAGGGCCCAAGGGAAGCTAGAGATCTGTAACCTACAACTTTACATTCCCTCTGTTTCATAGATGTTTGATATAAATTTCGGAGGAAATGGAACCATAGTTAACAAGAAGTTAAAACATATCCAATTGTTAACACGTTTAGCCACTGATCATTTTGGCCTCACCATCATACCCAAACTCCTACCGCTTGGATCACGAAATTTACAATTTTGTGAAAGGACTCCCATTAAAAGAACTGGAATGGTAGTTATCAAGAAGCAAAAAAATATGTTCAATTGTTAACACATTTGATTACAGACCTTTAGACCCGGTCTCGTATCAAAACCCCAATCCCTGGGATCATGAAATTCACAATTTTGGGAAAGGGCTACCTGCTCTTTATAAATATCCACTTAGTTTCAATGTGGTATTAATAACATTAAAATAGATGTTTTTCAAATATTTTAAACATAAACATCATATGCCAAGTTTGACTCTGCCCTGGAGTTAAAACCCCAATCCCTGGGATCATGAAATTCACAATTTTGGGAAAGGGCTACCTGCTCTTTATAAATATCCATTTAGCTTCAATGTGGTATCAATAACATTGAAAAGAATGTTTTTCAAATATCTTATACATGAATATCATATACCAAGTTTGGCTCTGCCCTGGGGTTAAATCCCTTCACCGGGGATAATGAAATTTACAATTTTGGTAGAGGGCTTCCTGGTCTTCGTCCGTCGTGCGTTAACAAGTGAACACTTTTAACTTCTTGATAACTAACATTCCAATTCTTTTCAAATTTGGTTGACGTATCTTTGGAACAAGACATAAATAAATTTCAGGTCTGCCCCCCCCCCCCCCCCCCCTTGGGGCGCTAGGGGTGGAGCCAAAACTTCCAAAAAGTGATCAATTTTCAAAACTCTTCTTCTCTAATACTGCACGTTTGTAAGAAAAACTAAATGCATGGTAATGTAGAACAGGAAGACCTCTACCAGATATATAAATTTAATGATCCCTGGAGCAGAGGTTCTGACATCAGGCTGGGGCAAAATTTGGTATATGGTTTTTATCGGTAAAAATATTTTTAAAAAACATCTTCTATAATGCTGTTGATACCAGATTGTAACTAAATGCATATTTAGATAGAGCAGGTAGCCCTTTACCAAAAATCTAAATTTCATGATCCTGGGGGTAAGGGTTTTGGTTTAAGGGTGGAGCCAAAATGATCAATTATTAAATATGTTAACAATTGAACATTTTCAACTTCGTCTTGATAACTACCATTCCAATTCTTTTCGAATTTGGTATAAAGCATTTATGAGACAAAGCGGACATAAATTGTAAATTTCAGGACTCCTGCCCCCAGGAGCCTTAGGGGTGGTATCAAAACTGTTAAAAAAAATTTAAAATCTTTTTCTCTAGAACTGCACATTTGCAAGAAAACCTAAATACAGATTACTGTAGACCAGATAGGCCTCTACTAAAATTATAAATTTCATGATCCCTGGGGTAGCAGCTCTGACCTCCAGAGTGGGGTCAATCTTAGTATACGGTATTTATGGGTGAAACATTCAAAACATCTTTTTTCATGCTATTGATACCAAATTGAAACTAAATAGATATTTGGATATTGAACAGGTAGCCAGTACCAGAATTGTAAACATGATCCAGGGGGTAGAGTTTTTGTATATTGTGGGGCCAATATGGTCAATGATTAAACATTGTGTTAAGAACTGAACAGTTTTAACTTTTTTTGTGATACTATCATTCCAATTCTTTTCAAATTTTTTTTGAAGCATCTTTGGGAGAAGGCAGACATAAATTGTAAATTTCAGGACTCCTGATCCCCTCCGTGAGGTCTTAAGTGTGGGACCAAAACTGCCAAAAAGTGACTAATTTTCAAACATTCCTTCTCTAGAACTGCACATTTGTAAGAAAAACTGAATATAGTAATGTAGAGCAGGAAGGCCTTTACCAAAATTGCAAATATCACGATCCCCGGGGTAGATTGGTATATAGTTTGCAAGTGTGAAACATTTAAAAAACTTCTTTAATGCTATTGATACCAACTTGAAACTGAATGGATATTTGGATACTGAACAGGTAGCCTTAAAGGTCATACGACACGATTTCCAACAGTGGCAATTTACTTTCTAAAAACAAAGATGGGTATAAATGAAAGTTAAAGAGCGTTTAATAAACATTTATTGTCACATTGATAAGAAATATAGCTGTAAACTTGTACATAGAATCAATTTGTTACCCGCTTATCGTTCTTGATTTTGTGTGTTCGTGACGTTACAACGACCCAGCCATGTAAACAACGCAATGAAAATAGTGTATATTGTCCACCGTATGCTTAACGAAATCTCGCACTAATTCAACGGATCCTATGGACGAATTTCTATTTTCTGACAAACTGCCCAAATCTATGGTTCAACCATATCAGTTTGAACCAGTTAGGAATAATGCAGGCAAGCGAATAACTTTCTTCATCAGAGGATGATCTTTAAGAAGAGCGTGCGGATTTCAATTCCCTAAATGCTTTCAAATACTGAAATTTAACTATTGTGTTTTTGAAAGATTAAAAGTCTTACGAACTTGTATACATTTTATTCATGATGTATCGTTTTAAAAAATTGTTAAAGAGATTAAGTTCATAGGTGTCATTTTGGATAATAAACTCTCTTTCATTTCGCACATAGCAATGCTCAAAGAGAAATGTAGAAAAACCCTTGATATAATATTTGTTTGTTTTGTTTGTTTGTTTGTTTGTTTATAGCCGCCTGAGCAATTTTTCAGCTATCCGGCGGCTGTCACCATTACCGGTGACAGGGCTGCAAATTTAGGCCTATGCTCGGCACTCAGGGCCTTTGAGCAGGGAGGGATCTTTATCGTGCCACACCTACTGCGACACGGGACCTCGGTTTATACGGTCTCATCCGAAAGACCGGCACCCACGTCCCACAGTGGGATTCGAACCCCCGACTCAAGGATCATCAGATCTTTGAGCCCGACGCTCTAACCACTGCGCCACGCGGGCGGCTGATATAATAAAAGTTGTTGCAAACACAATATGGGGAACAGATAAGAATACTCTTCTACATCTGTATCACTCTTTCATCCGGTCTAAACTAAAGTACGGCTATATAGTAGATGGAGCGGCAAGAACATCCTTCATTAAAGTCCTTCACGCAATCCATCATCAAGGACTTCGAATGTGCACAGGAGCTTTTCGAATCTCTCCTGTAGATAGTTTGTATGTTGAAGCAAACGAACCACCTCTAGATCTACGTAGAATAAAATTAGAAATACCACCATGGAAATTACTAAAACCCAAAGTTGACACTTCACTTTCTGAATATAAAAATTCTGAAACAAAATCCAATATTTTCAAACAAAAGTTATCCGAAATAAAGCAATCTAAACATTCTACAACTGATGTTTATACAGATGGTTCAAAAGACCAAAATAAAGTCGCTGCTGCTGCAATAATCAATAACAATGTTTTCTCGGCACGATTTCCAAATGAAACAAACAATTTATACCGGTCGCGGTAGCTCAGTGGTTAGAGCGTTCGCTTCGTAACCGGGAGGTCGTGGGTTCGAGCCCCGCTCGTGCCATGGCCGCGTCAAACCTAAGACGAAAAATAGGTAGTGATTGCTCCTTCGCCAAACACTCGGCGTTTAGAAGTGAGAATCACGGGTCTTTCGGATACGACCTTAAAAACGGAGGTCCCGTTTCACGGTAGGCGTTGACACGTTAAAGAACCCTCACTGCTACGGCCCTGAGCGCTAAGCATAGGTCTAAATTTGTGGTACTTCACCTACAGCTGATGAGTGAAAAATTCTCGACGGGACGTAAAACAAACAAACAATCAATTATACCGCTGAAGCAAAGACTATCCAACTTGCTTTAGAGTACATTAAAATTTCTAATGACAAATACTTTACTATATTCTTAAACTCCCTATATCTTGTCTACAGTCTATACGCAACATGAATATTGATCATCCATATATTTTAGACATTTTAAACCAGTACTAATCTTCTAAGTAAACAACATAAAATAGTTGAGTTCTGATGGATTCCTAGTCATATTGGTATCCATGGTAACAATAAAGAACTTTAAAATTTCGTAATGAAGTTTGGTAAATGGCCTTTAAGACCTATATTATGAATATTATTGTGCTTCGATTTTTCCTGAAGCCACATTGTATATCAGTGAAAATGTTATTAGTCTGAAGAAACCATACCAAGCGTTCGTTGACCATCCGTTCCATGGTTTTACATACGCAGCTTGTTAAGGTTATTAGTCTGTAATTATTAGGATCTGAGTGATCCTTACCGTGTTTTGGAATAGGAATAATTGTTGCCTGTGACCAGGAAGATGGGAAGTTACCACTTTCCCATATCATGTTAAAGATTTGCCCGGACCTACAGCTGTATCATGAGACTTTTCTCAAGATTTTAACAATTCATCATAAGTAAACAATCGTTGTAACATTCATTATTTTCAGATGTAAAGTCTAAAGTTTTCCGTTCTTCAGTATTCTTGTTTGAGATGAAATTTGGGCTCGTGTTGTCTTTTGATGAGTTTTTAGAAACAGTTTTCGCTATGTTGTTAGATATATCTTTTTTATCTGTGATTATTTGATTTCCTACCTTCAGATGTTGATAATTTTTACCGGAACCTGTTCCTTGTATTTTCCTTATTGCATTCCAAACTTTATTCATAGGAGTATGCGAATTTAGACTTGAAACAAATGTTTTCCAGGATTTTCGTTTACTTATATTTGTTATTCTACGAGCCTTTGCTCGATATATGCGAAAATTATTCAGATGTAAAGAAGATGGTGATCTATGGAATAGTCTTTGTTGGTTTTTTTTTGTTTGTTTGTTTTTTGCGAGCTTTAATTGCTGCATTGCATTCTTCTGTAAATCATGACTTTTTTATTTTAGTAGAATTTGTCGAGGTTTTAGGTATGCATTTATTTGCTATTTCTAATAAAGTTTTGGTAAAGTTTTGAATGGAGTCTGGGTGGTTTTCAAATTTTTCAACGGAGATATTTTGCAGACACAGCGTTTCGAAATATGGCCAATCAGCTTTGTCAAGTTTCCAGTTTTTAACAGGATTGTTTTGAAGAGGATCATTTGTTTTAACAATAATAGGGAAATGATCGCCTCCGCACAAATCATCGTGTACAGACCAGTTTAAATCCAAAAGTAAAGAGGGATTCACTATGCTAATATCGATTAAAGAATATGAGCCATAGCCTGGGTGAAGATACGTTTTAGAGCCGTCGTTTAAAATACAAAGATTGTGGTGAGATATTGCATCTTCGATTTTTTTTTTTTTTACCTTTATCCGTCATTTTATCACTACTCCATGGCGGATTATGGGCGTTGAAATCGCCCATAAGTAGGAACGGAGCTGGAATTTGTTGTATTAAAGTTATAAGTTCCCGAGACTGCAATTGATAGTTTGGGGAATATAAACAGAACAAAGAGTAATTTGATTTAACAAGGGAAAGACTAATTGCTACTGATTAAAGATTTGAATTCGAATTTATTTGGCTATGTATGAAGTTGTTATGGACTGCTATTTAAGAACCACCAGAGGCTCGGTCTGCTTGAGCATAATGGTTATACATAGTATGGTTTTTGATATTTATCTTATCTGTATCTTACAAATGTGTTTCTTGTAGTCTTATGGCTACCGGAGTATAGTTCTGAAAGAGTAACGATAGTTCATTGAAATTTACTCTAAAACCTCGATAAATCCATTGAATAAATGTTGGATGATTCATGAATTTTTATGTGTTACAGGAGATATTCTCCCTTTATGATTTTTTGGAGAAAGACTCCGAACTCGTGAGGAGGAGTGTGATGGAGCAAAATCCATTTCCTCCAAGACTCCAAATTTGTTATGTATAGCGACCGAATCCTTCGCCCCCTTGGGCAACCGATCGCTATACTCTTTTGGTTTATTTTTTTTGTGGAGTTACGTTTCCTAGATGATTTGAGGGCATCTGCAGCTACAGACTTTGGAGAGGTCGCACCACACCTTTAGCTGCGGACCCTGAAGAATTTATTTTACTTTTGTCCTGAGACAT
Organism: Ostrea denselamellosa; assembly: GCA_024699665.1. Lineage (NCBI taxonomy): Eukaryota > Metazoa > Mollusca > Bivalvia > Ostreida > Ostreidae > Ostrea > Ostrea denselamellosa. The sequence continues at coordinate 8,247,861 of JAMZEH010000005.1, read as the reverse complement.
CAAAGAAACTGTTTTTATTTTTGCAGACGTCTGTGAGACTATATCATTCTCACAGACTTTTGTCGACATATCCTTCACTGAGGATTTAAACAAAATCTCATCAACATTATCTCATCATCTTTACTTTAATATGCCCTGAAACTGATGTTTTATACTTATTTAGCATATGTATTGTATCTTATGTTTATATCATTTTATTTCAATGTAAAGCACCTTTGAGCATACAAATGTATGAAAAGGGTGCTATATAAATATGGTATTATTATTTTTATTATTATTTTAAAACTGTTGCATCTGATGGCAGATTTGGTTTAGGAACACTGTACATATTGACAGGTTTTTTCGTTTCGTAGTAAGTTACGCGTTTTTCTGCTTTAAACTTCTGAATTTGTTTTTCTTTCATCCAGATTGGACACTGTTTAGAGGACGCCATGTGGTCACCTTTGCAATTTTTACATTTGTGCTTGTTTTGACAGCTTTTTCCATCATGTCCCTCCTCACCACACCTGAAGCAGGATTCGGAGCCTTTGCAATTTGCTTGGCCATGACCAAATCGCTGACATTTAAAGCAACGCAGCGGACTTGGCACGAACATTTCTAATTTTATTTGATAAAATCCGACTTTAATATTTGTTGGAAGTATCGGCATTCCAAATATTAGAAGGTAGATATTCGTTGTTTCGATGTTTTCATTTCGTTTTTTCGTAAACCTTTTAACATGGATCACTCCCTGGGGTTCCAATTCTTTTTGGATATCCTGTTCAGGAATGTCGTCCAGGTCGTGGTCCCTGTCAAAGAGTACGCTTTTGCTTTGATTTAATCCATAGTGCGCTATACCAATTATAGGTATACCGGCTAGATGTTTCAAGGTCAATAATGAAGTAAAATGTAGGTTTTTTTAAAAGTTCAATAAGTAGAGCTCCAGATTTTAACTTTTTAACAGATTTTGGAGTTCCAATTATTCCTTGTAAGCCTTTTTGTAAAGCAAAAGGGGAGAGTTTTGTTGAGGGCTTCGTTTGCGTGTCTGTCAGTTCTGCTTCAAGTGTGATGATTGATTGATTGTTTGTTTGTTTTACGTCTCTTCGAGAATTTTTCTCTCATATTGAGAGGTCACCAGCTGTAGGTGAAGTACCACAAATTTGGACCTAAGCTTCGCGCTTAGGGCCGTAGCAGGGAGGGTTCTTCAACGTGTCAACGCCTACCGTGACACGGGACCTCCGTTTATAAGGTCATATCCGAAAGACCCGTAATTCTCACTTCTAAATGCTGGGCGTTTGGCGAAGGAGCAGTCACTACCTATTTTTCGTCTTAGGTTTGAAGCGGCCATGGCACGAGCGGGACTCGAACTCACGACCTCCCGGTTACGAAGCGAACGCTCTAACCACTGCACTACCGCGACCGGTCAAGTGTGATGAAACGGGGCCAGTGTTCGTTAATAGGGATAATCATTTACAGAGGTTACTAAAGCTGTTGAGAAACAACGGTTTTTTGTAGTCGCCATAGTATAATGAGTAATATTTCGGATTCCTTGTTCCCCGTCCGCCTCGTAGCGCCAACAAGCGCGATGTAGGTCAAACGGACTTCCAGTAAGGCCGACACCAAGAGGATACAAAGAATCTATACTCAGACAAAAAGCTTTTATCTGATTGACCCTAAGCCACCGTTTGATGTATAGAGATCGACATGGAAATGTTGGCGTATTGGGAAAATTGCAAAACACTGGATATATATTTATAAGGACATTGCAAATACATCAATACTCTGACAAGATGATATCAGCAGCTCGGCATAACCAGCCGATTGATCAAGTTGGGCCAGACTTGACCACCCGTCTAGCAGAAGTCGGGGCCAAGGTGGAGTGTTGGTCAACAGACACTATTAACCCCAGTGTCTGCAAACCTCAGCCACCAGGAACCCTTTCTCCGTCCCTTTGGGTTGCAACCCACGGCAAATTGGTTGCCCCCATTTTGTCACCTTTTACGACAGGCAAGGGAGTTGCCGAGGACCTATTCTTTTTACACCCGGGTCCACACGGGGGTCAGAGATAAGGTCATAGCTCAACACATAGATGTCAAGTACAAAGATCTGAGAGGAGGTGTACTAGCTTCCACAATTGATGGCAGTTTAAAGAATTGACCTTCTAATAACTAACTAGGTATTATAATATTCCATGTTAAATTATCAGAGTTACAGTTGTTTATATTACTTATATTTGCTAGGGGCCTTCGTGGCCGAGTGGTTACAGCATTGCGCTCAAAATCATAAGACCTCTCATCTCTAGTCGGCGCGGGTTCGATTCTCGCTCGCGCCTATATATGTAAGAAGTTTGCCAGTTTACTTTCGAAAGGTCGGTGGTCTCTTTCCGGGTACATTGTATCTGGGTTCTCTCCACCACATACAAAAACTGGACGCCACCAGATAACTGAAAAATTGTTGAGTGTGGCGGAAAACAATAAACAATCAAACAATATATTTACTATTAACACTTTTTCATATTTTCTTGTTGATTTTAACACTGCCCTGATTATGTAATTGTTCATTTCATTTTTTTAAAAATTTCCCTTTATGCCATAAGACTACACATAGATTACTTAAGGTAACATGATAATATTTTTGTTTTCATATTCAGATTAAACATTGTGATATACATTTTCTGAAATATTTTGTTTCAAATTCAAATTGAATACTTGGTTAATATTATAACTTCAAGAAAGGAACTTTATTTGATAATGATAACACCAATTACAAATTTTTCATTTTATTTGGGAAAAAATCCCTAATTTTTTAAAATGTGAACTATAGGATTTGGTGTCAAGGAAATTGAGTGTCTGGTGAAGCACTTCAGTCACACACTAGACGAAGCAGGCATTGATGTGACAGACATAACAGGAGAATGGTGAAGTGTATGGTGTACTAGAGGTAAATAATTTAGAACATTTAGAACACTTCTGCAATATTTGCTTTACAGAGAATTTATTGAGGAATTTTGTTTTAGACTTTCAGACTTTCATAGTACGTCTTGGACATCCACCCATTCCAGCTTCTCTTAATGTGGTGTAACAGATGTGCTGCACATTATGGATTTGGTGCACAGCCTTCAACCCATCAATGTGCTTAATGAAACCGCTTTTAATCAGATGAAGTTGTTGAAGACTGATAGGCAGCACAGACTAAACGAGAGACATTTGAATGATTGCATGATTATCGCCTGGAATCCTCATCAATAAAGGATTTCTACCCCAAAGCTGCAGTGGATAAATGGATGGTAATTTCGGAATATTTTAGCACATTCTTATTAGATGTCATATGTTAAAAATTCTAGTTTCTGATTTTAAACTAACAGCTGACAGATAAAAATGTCAGACGGAAAACTGAATACATCAGAGTAAAAAAGACTGCACCTGCTTCCTGTTTCCGGGCAGATGAATCTGTAGTCATTGTGGGCGAATTGGAGTTGGTCAGAGAGGAAGAGGGAGAGAGAGAGAAAGAAGAGGGATGAATGTGGAAGATAGTGAGACTGAGTCAGATTGTGAGCAAAGTTTGCTAGAGAATGAAAACTTAATGAGAGAAGTAGTGAGGGAGATTGAAGTTGAGAAGGACTACTGACTTATCAATAACATGTCATTTTGTTTTAAAGTTTTGTTTGTTTGTCATTTTTTTTTTGTTATTCAAGCAACTACAATACAAAATAATGACCGGTAAATATTTGCTCAATTCACTGGTCCACTTGACCAGTGAATTTTTTTTATTTCAAAAACTCTGGCAAGTGGTACTGAGGATCTGTTCTAACAACCCGGATCCCCACGGGGCTTTTACACAGAAATACCAAATTTATCCCTGCCCTGAACTTTTTTTAAATTCTTTCCATTGAAAGGACACGAATCCCCTTCACCCAAGGATGATTTGTACCAATTTTGATTGAAATTGGTCTGTGGTTCTGGAGAAAATTTTGGAAATTTAAAGATTTTTCCCTATATTTTCGCATTTACTATTATGCCCACCCTACCCCGGGAGCCACAAGTTTAACAAATTGGAATCTGCATTATGTCAGGAAGCGTAAACATAAATTTGAACTATTCTGGCCCAGTGATTCTTGAAAAGATTTTTAAATGATCCCACGATTTTTTTTTTTTTCATTTTTATGATTATCTCCCCTTTTGAGAGGTGGCAATTCATTTGAATATCTTGAATCCCCTTCATCCAAGGATAATTTGTACCAAGTTTGATTGAAATTGGCCCAATGGTTCTGTAGAAGTTGAAAATATGAACGTTTACAGACAGATGGACGACGGGTGATCAGAAAAGCTCAGGTGAGCTAAAATAGACGGATTACATGTCTGGACCTGTGTCACCGTAGACATCTCAGACAAAAGTTCACAAAGCTTACCCACTCTAGATACCACATTTCATGAAAAGTTGAATATGCCAAAGAAAGACTTTAATAGCAGATATTGCAAAAAAATGGCTAAGTTGAACATGTTTAAAATCACAGTTATCCTTTCACCATCATAGGAGGTGCACATCTTCATATAAACACTGTGTTACGTTTCAAAAATGTTGATGGGAAACGTTTTGATCTACAGAGTATACAAAATATGCTCTGTCAATAGCATCAATTGCCAAAAAGGCCAAGTCAAACCGGGTAAACATCGTGACAAAAATGTGTAAGTTTTGTCAGAGGTGCACAGCTTCAATATTTATACAAACACTGTGCAAAGTTGGAATAATATTGGTTGGATACTTTATGAGTTACAGGATTAATGATTGATTATATATCGTTTAACGTCCCTCAGAACCCCTTGCTTGTAGTAAGAGGCCACTAAACGGGGCGGTCCTTCGGATGAGACCGCAAAAATAGAGACCCCGTGTCACAGCAGGTGTGGCACGATAGAGATCCCTCCCTGCTCAAAGGCCATAAGCGCCGAGCATATGCCTAAATTCTGCAGCCCTTCACATTTGAGTGAAAAATTCTTGAGGGGGGCGTTAAACAATATATAATCAATCAACGTTCATGAAATAATTGAAATTACGGAAATGAGTAAGTGTCCACTTAAACGTATGCACTTGCATTAAAGGGGGATTTCTTTACAACATTTTATCCATGCCTCTTATTATGAGGGATATTGGGTTACGTGACTTGAATAATCAAGGTTGAACGTTTGTTTCAAGTTACGAGACCCAAACCGGTTCTCCAACTCTTGCACGGAACCAATTTCCATCTGAATCGTTTCTTCTAACACATAAGAAGGTACAACTATTCCACCTCCAGACTTCGCACCCCGCCCCCTCACCAGGGCGGCACCAGAACACGTCCTATAATCGCTGACTTCCAATTTATAAAGAAAATCAGTACTGGTCGCAAAAATAGCATAGTAACTGTAAAGGAGGAAGTACATTTATATACAAGATTTACAATTATTTCCTTGTCCTACCCAACCTACTTTTTTCGTCGTCGAATGATATGTGAAAATGCTAAACCTATCTAATGATATCTCTAAGTGGGTACAATATTCAATTGATGGTTTAACGTGAAAGTTTAAATGCGCAATTTTATTCTCTTTTCATATGTTGTAGAGAAAACGTACCGATTTGAATTACTGTATAAACGGAGAGAGAACATAGCATTAATATGTTTACTAAACATTTTAGAAAAACTTTTCTTACCATTTTCTCCGTTGGAAATTCGTATTTCTTGCCAATCGATCACCGTGTGAGAAATGATGGAAAAGTGACTTGTATAATTATGTCCACATCTATAATTGGGATTTTATCGTCTTTACTCGAAAACTACTCCCTCCCGGCAGCTTATAATGGACATGCCGTAGGTCATTTCAGAGTTCAAATGGCAATTTATGGGCTTGTAGTTTTATCAAGTGTTTTATGGTTAGTTCTCAGTTTCCTCACAAGAACAAAGCCAGAGATGTATCTTGAAAACGTGCAGCCAAGGAAAGATCCTGCCTACAGATTAGTGATTATTTTATTGTGGGGTTTTGGAATAGCGGTCATGGCGCATCAAGGGCTAAATATTACAATTGATATTTCATGTTTTGAACGGTATGAATATGATGCAATTAGCTTTGAATATATGATCAAGGCATTCGGTCGAATTTGTGTTTCATTTTTCATTTTTATTCAATCGTCAAGTGCTATGAAATTTATGCAATACGATTTAAAAAGAAATATATTTGTAAATTATTCCTTGTCCATTATCTTCACAACAAATACCACCATCTGGATGTTTACAAGCTGGAGAGAAGTATTCATTGAAAGTACAGAAAACTCAACACATCATTTCTACAATACCTCTGAAGTTATCGTGTGTCCTTGGAATTCAAGTATTTATAGGAATGTACTTTTAAATTTACAACATTTCTTTTTCTCAACTCAACTAGAATACTGCTTATTATCTGCCTTATTCGTTACCTCGATTTTCCCTACAGTTGGTACTACAAGATGGCAAACGTACAACGCTTCTGAAAATCTTCATAGCAGAGGTGGATCTAAAAGATGCTGTGTCGCTGTTACCGCAGTATCCGTCATTGTGTTCTTTCCCACACTGCTTGTTCTCATTTTACAACAATATTCCGGATCGAATATTGAATACTTTGACATGGTTTTGTTACTCTGCACTATTATACCAGTTTCGATAATGATAGGATGTACATATCGCGGATTTCAGGTACTGAGAATGAATCCATTATTGTTGGATCACGACAATTTTCATAGTCATGTTTACAATAACGATGTTATACTCATACTCAGCTCCATGGGAAATACATCATACTGTGTACTTCTTCTATTATCAACAGTTCAACACAAATATTATCAGTTATTTGTCATTAAAAGTGTTCTTGTGATGCTGCAAATTTTCCTTCAGACAGTGTTCCTCATTTTATTCAGAAGATACCCAAGACAGATATACAAACAGATGAAGGGATCCCTAAATTTCTTGTGTCTAGCAAACCTCATGTACTGGGGATTTGATGAATATCTCTTTCGATTTCAACATCCACAGAAAGTCTTAGGATCTTCTTGGCCTTCAGTTCGAGAGTTTATTCTCACATTTGTATCTTTTTATAGATTCCAATCTTTCATATATCTTTATAGAGCTTGTAATTCTTCGTGAAATAAATTATGTTTCAGTAACAACATACATAGTTAGGAAATTGATTTGTTATTTTTAGCTGATTTGCTTTCGTTAGCGAAAGATTTGTAGCACCATTTTTCTGATGTTCGCCTTGTTCCGGTATCTCCACCCACGACTGTTAAGTGCTACAATGTGAGAACTCGTCCTCCGAGTCTTCATAAAAAAACGAGCTTAAGACCTTCAAACAAATCCAAGCGCTGACCCCGTAGGGGACCGGGTCGTTGGAATAGATCCTCAGAGTACCCCTTTGCTTGTCGAATACCCCTTTGCTTGTCGTAAGAATCGACTAAATGGTTCGGTCATGCGGATGAAACCGTAAAAATCGAGGCCCCGTGTCACAGTAAGTGTGGCACGTTAAAAATTCCTCCATGCTCAAGGTTATAAGTACAGAGCATAGGTCTAAATTGTACAGCCTTTCATCGGTAATGTTGACGTCTCCACGTGAGTCAAAGATTCCCGACCGGGACGTTAAATAATATATAATCAATCAAAACCGAGTTCTCCTTTCTCTGTGTAGGAGACAGTTAAGGTGCAGTCAATGCTTTAGCATTATCCAAGTGAACTCGAAGTAAAAGACACCGCCAAATTACCCTTGTCTGCTTCTTATTTGGATATTTTATTAAAAATAAATGTCAACAGCAATCTAATAACATAACTTTAAAACAAACGCTATCACGTCAGCACCGCCATCGTCTTCTTCCTTTATTTCTGTAGCAATATTCCATTATCACCTGTAAAAGGTGTTTATGTCTCTCAACTGCTTCGATACGCTAGAGAATGTTCTGTATATGATCAATTTTTGAAATGAAACAGGTTACTGACTAATAATTTAATGTTACGAGGTTTTCAACAGTCTCTTTTAAAGTCAGCATTTCGCAAATTCCATGGTCGTGTTAATAATCTAATTTGCAGATGCAAACCATCACTGGGACGAATGCTGCCTGGAGTGTTCGATACCAATTGTTAGGCCGTTCTTAGCACACTGATTTTGACTACGAATTACTCCGTTTACCAATTGTTAGGCCGTTCTTAGCACACTGATTTTGACTACGAATTACTCCGTTTACCCGATCAGGATAAAGGGCTCACGGCGGGAGTGACCGGTTTAGAGGATACTTACTTCTCCTAGGCACCTGATCCTACAGTACAGCCAACGCGAATCCCTTATCTACTGCGACAGAAAGTTAATTCTTTCCGCATTACACCATCTCGGTTTTTCATAGCGGGGCTTCGCGGGCCTCATTTATACCGCGGCGGGTTAAATTACCTGTAATACTGGATCTTCCCTCTAATGACAGTTACTTTCAATGGATATAATTAGTTGACAAGTACAATTCAAATCTTATATGTTTAATTGAAGTTTTTGCAGTATTCCAGAACTAATATATACGTGTTATCTGCATAATCGCCAGTTTAAAACATAATTTGCTTCAGAGGTCGAGGCAGTGCTACTGTCAGTGATAATCACGAGTTGCATGTGTTAGAACTTTGTGATCGGCAATCAGAAGTTCAAAGAGTCAGTCTTTATAAACATCTTTTCATTAGAAATTAATTTGAAACTGGAGTTCAGAAAATATTAGATAATACGTCGAAGAGATCTATACCTTGAAAGTTCTGTCGTTCCCGATCATGATTTACAGTGTATAGTTTTCTAGTCAGCTGGGATCAAACGTGCAAATTGCACGTGAATGGACGTATGTGTCTTATTTTTTCTTACATTTTATTTAAATGAATTTCAGAATAAGATAAAATAAATAATAACATCAATCATAGGAAAAGTGTCTTTCATATTACAGTATTTGATGAATGTATTAATTATTAACATAAATCCATAAACCTAATTCTGAAATTTAGATATCCTATATTATATTTTGTTGCTGTTCATAGTGCATCAAGTTATGATAAGATAAAACAAATGCTTCAAGTTGTAAAATAATAGTTAGGCATCATGGACATTGAAATACTTTACATTATAAAATAATAATAGGCATTGAAATGCATGTATGACCATTTTATTCGTTGGAAAGTGAAATTTCCATGGTAAATACAATAAATTGGTTTTATACATACCTGCCTTGTTATTGAATCGTTTTTGACATAAAATAATTGATCTACACAAAAACCCAATCTTCAATAATATTTGATGAATTTAGGAAATCCTTTGTAAAAACAAACTTTTAATTCTCGTTGAATCTCCTCATGTTTGTTTTAACACATTCACGTTGCGTATCATTTCATTCGTTGAAGTATGCATGTTTCAATGGTAAATGTATTGTTTTTCCGTCCTTGGCTTTATTCATCTTGTTACATTTTAAGTACTGTGTATCTATGGTTGCGTAATACTTCCCATCTGCTTTGGGTCCGAGTATTGAAATACACGGGTTTTACGACTTGTCCCTTTCAAAAGGTAGGACTTCTCTGCAAACATTACCCGAAACGCGGGCAGATTAAATTTGGAGACCCCTTCCCTCTTCTCGTTTTAAGAATATTGAAAGTAAAGCTTGGCACATTTTTCTGACATATCGATTTATTTGTTAGAAAGCAACATTTCCATGAGAAGTACATATATTTTCTTTCATACAAATATTTTATTTCATTGAATCTTGAAACTTTAGAAAGAAAATAAAAATTGCGAAGATCTAAATTAATTTTACGACAATATTAATTCACTTGCGAAAAGAAAACCTGTGTCTGACTTCAGGCCTATTTTTATGCAGTATAATATTGAGTTTGAGTAATACTTCCTGTCTACTTGATGGGTGTGCCCAATTTTTGACATGATAATCACAGTTTTGAATAGGATCTCTTAAATATTACAAACACTTCCCGTAACATGCCCAAATTGAAGACTCTCTCTCTCTCTCTCTCTCTCTCTCTCTCTCTCTCTCTCTCTCTCTCTAACGGGGGCACAGGAAGCCAGTGTCTCAAAACAATTAAATTCTAGACATAATCTGAGGTCAAGAATTATCAAAATGTGGGTGTTATCATGGCTACCAAATCTTTATTTCTTATTGTGATAGTGACCACGTGGTGATATACAGAGAAACATGCGGCAGTTGACCAAGACACGATAAACTGTAACGGACAACCTCCCCCCCCCCCCCCCCCCCCCCTTTTTTTTTACCCGAGAAGTAGGCATTGTCTATTCCGCATAGGTGTTATATACATGGAGTTCTCAGGGTCTGGAGGAATGCTACTCTTTATACACAGATTTGTGTTAGTTACTGAAATACACGGGTCTTAGAGGGGGTCTCTAATTGGATAGCATCTAGATATTTGTAGCATTATATAATCAAAATCAATATCGAGATCACAATGTAATTTAAATACGCTACGAAATTAATACATGCTGATTTTAATTTCATTCAAAATCATACTTTCGTTGACTTTTTCGAAAATAAGTAGTATTGGAAATAACAACACATTCAGGGCTGAAATGTCGAATCAAATTCTGCGACATTACCATTTATACATAAATATCCTAAAATGCCCCCCTCCCACGACTACTGGCTGGGTATTTCGTTTAATTGTCATTTAAAATGTTTAACTCGGTCCATATTCAGGCCGCATCAAATGAAATTATTTTGAAGGTTTACTCCGATTCCCCGTGCTGTGCTTTGATATAAATGTGCACAAATACATTTCAGCTTTTTATAATTCAGTTTTTTTTTAAATGATGGCATGTGGGTCAGGTCATGAGTATAGGAGGAAGTCCACCCTCAAAAAATGTTGTGTTTTGCTAACCTCGTACAATAATATATTTTTCTAAACTTTGTTTAATATACACGTCTTCATGCAGAACAGGAAATTCATGATGTAATTCGTTGTGCCTTTTTAAAACTACATAACTTCTGATGCTACTTTAAAATAATCATCTTTCTTACAACCAGTAATTCTAATAGATAAATTAGTAATATATTGAAATTAATCAAAACAAGATGAATGAATGCATTTAATGAAATAGATCAACTCGAAAGTCAAATTTTAAAACATCCACAGAAATATACAAGACTTTTTATATGGCAAAATAATCAACATGTTGATGGTGGCCATTATTGGGAAGAAGAAGAAGAATATCCTACGGAATTAATGAACAGTTTCCAAGAGAAATACAGCTATATCCACTTTACAAAGCTGCTAAGCGTCAAGATAAACGAGCTACAATGGTCGTAGATAAACGTTTTGTAGAAGGTTCCCAAATACGTCCACACCATCAAACCGGGCATGAAAACATGAAAGTAAGTAGAGACACACAGCAGACCTCTAATGACCAAAAAAGCAATAACGCCGAGCCGCGCCGCCCCGCGCTGCGCAGCAGGAAAAGAAAAAATGCGAATACGCACTAAGTAAACCAAAGAGAACTGTCATCGAGTAATCACAGTCACAACTTTCTCCAAACACACAGAGGATTAGATTTTACGTATTTGAAAGTTTAAATATATGCGGACTTTCATCAAAATTACAAACACCAGAATTTCTTGAATTTATGAATAAATATGATATAATATGCTTATCTGAAACCAAAACCGACAAGACAGACATAATGCATGTTGGGAACTTCACTGTGTTTAATAAATATAGAACTAGTCTTGTTGCAAACCTGGAGGATTAGTTATATATGTAAGAAAAACATCAAAACATGTTACAATTATAGATAACGAGTATGAACATGTTCTGGATAAAAATTGCAGAGAAAACACTGGAACCTGTTGTTATAGACAATGTATATATTCCTATTAACCGGTCGCGGTAGCTCAGTTTTTTAGAGCGTTCGATTCGTAGCCGGGAGGTCATGAGTTCGAGTCCCGCTCGTGCCATGCCCGCATCAAACTTAAGACGAAAAATAGTGATTGCTCCTTCGCCAAACGCTTCGCATTTAGAAGTAAGGATCACGGGTCTTTCGGAGGTCCCGTGTCATGGTAGGCGTTGGCACGTTAAAGAACCCTCACTGCTACGGCCCTGAGCGCTAAGCATAGGTACTTTGTGGTACTTCACCATTGATTATATATTGTTTAACGTCCCTCTCGAGAATTTTTCACTCATATGGAAACGTCATAGATGCGGGCCTTTGAGGGATCTTTATGGTGCCACACCTGCTGTAACACGGGACGGAATTGTACATAATGCAATTCAAGTTACTATGAATTTTACATACATATTAGATTATATAGATTTTTTACCGTTGTATGAATTTGACATTCCTTTAACATCTCATACTGATCTTAATTGCTACGGTTTTTTCTGTAGATAGAAAATCAAAGGACGCTGCATTAAATCAATTTGGTAAGAAGCTTCTGAATATATGTAAACATTGTAGCATGTACAATGATAGGTCAAAACAGGGTGCTTCTGGTTAATTTATATGTAAAAATTCAAGTGCTGTAGACTACTTTGTTTAGATGGATTTTATACGGTATTTGTCAGAAACGCCTGTTATGCCTTTTCCCACACTATTATCTAATGTACATAATGCAATTCACGCTACTATGAATTTTACTTTTGAAAAAGCATATAACAAGATTTCAATTGGTAAACAGGTAAGCATAATTTAAATGAATATACAAATGTTGCAAAAAGTTGGATTGTTGACGAAACATTGACATATAGAAATTGTAAATCTGACATTATTAATCAGTTTGAGAGCCAACTGAAAGAATATAACGATATTGATATAACCCATGAATGTATTGACAATAGAGTAGATACTATTGGGGGTATTTTTTTTTCAACGTGCAAAAGAAGTGTTTGGTATATAAAAAGCTTTATAATTGTAGAAATGAAAAAGATAAAGTCCTAAAATTTAACAAACCATGGTTCACGAAATATTGTAAATCGGCTAGACAGAATTATAGAAAAGCAAAACGATTGTTTAAAAGATATGGTGGTACTATTTTTAAAGAGGATTTCTTTGTTTTGTTTAATTGTTTTTCAATTTTTCAGTTATCTGGTGGCGTCCAGTTTTTGTATGTGGAGGAGAGAACCCAGATACAATGTACCCGGGAAGAGACCACCGACCTTCTGAAAGTAAACTGGCAAACTTTCTTACATATATCGGCGCGAGCGAGATTCGAGCCTGCGCCGACTAGAGGTGAGAGGCCTTGTGATTTTGAGCGCGATGCTCTAACCACTCGACCACGGAGGCCCCTACTGTACAATAAAGAAAAAGAAAAATAATATAAACGATTATTAAAACAAGCTAGAACCAGTCACAGAATAGATATGACGAAAAAACTTAGTCATCTACGTACGTCAAATCCAAAGGAATATTGGAAAATTTTGACCTCAGGTTGTAATAGTATTGTAGACCTAAAAGATTTATTTGATTTTTACAAAAAGTCCAATACAACTGTATATGATGATATCACTAGTGGTGATTATCAAATATTTGCTGAAGAAGAGATATCAATGTTATCTGAAGTGGAGCTGAGCGATTTCATTAACCATCCTATCACTGGCGAGGGAATATTAAGATTTATATAAAGAAATTAAAAATGGCAAGTCCTGTGGTATTGATATGCTCATTAATGAATACATGAAGAGTACTTTTGATATTTTCCTTAACTTATATATTCAATTATTTAATACAGTGTTTGAAACTGGAGTAATTCCTTCACATTGGACTTGAGGTAACACATTTCCCTTGTATAAAAACAAAGGTGATGACACTGACCCCAAAAATTATAGGCCTATCACTTTAATAAGCTGTTAGGGTAAACTATTTACTTCAGTCTTAAATGAACAACCTAATGAATATGCTAACAGAGTTGAATTAATTTAGGAAAATCAAGCTGGCTTTCGCAAAAATTTCTCAACACAAGACCATATTATTTCTTTACACACCCTGATAATTTTTTTTTAAAAACACAAAAGATAATTATACTGTAATTTTATTGATTTTGAAAAAGCTTTCAATTCAGTGTGACGTACAGGTCTCTGGAATAAAACCTTATGTTTTAAGGTTATAAGAAATCTATACAATGACATTAAATGAAGCGTGTCTTGCAATGGTCAACAATCAGAATTGTTTTCATGCAATGTTGGAGTTAGGCAGGGGGAACATTTATCACCTTTTGTTTTTGCTTTATATCTGAATGATTTAGAAGAATTCATGTACACTAATAATGTTAAAGGTCTTTCTAAACTATGTGAGAAATTAGAAAATGACTTAGATATGTATTTAATATTATTTGTTTATTATATGCAAATGACACAACATTATTGTCGGAAACACCGAGAGAACTGCAGTATCAATTAGATGTTTTCCATGAATATTGCAATACATGACATTTAACGGTAAACAGTAACACATCCAAAATTGTTATTTTCGGAAATCGTACATCTGCAACCAACACTGTTTTTAAATATAACAATGAAATTCTTGAAATAGTTAATAGTTTCAAATATTTGGTTGTTACATTTAGTAAAGGTGGTTCATATAACCTAAATACCAAAGAACTGTTTGACAAAGCTAATAGAGCTATGTATGCTGTCATTAGAAAATGCAGGAAACATAACTTATCTATTGATTGCAAACTTGATATGTGTGATAAAGTTGTGAAACCTATTATTTTATATGGATGTGAAGTATGGGGATTTAATCAATCACCTTTGTTAGAGAAACTTTGTAGAAAAGTTTGCAAGCATATACTAATTCTTAAATCTTCATTTATTTCTCATAATATCACTTCCCCCATTTTCCTGGACCAGCAGGGATTCTATTCGGTCCCAGACCACTCGTACTCATGGTGTACACTTCCATCCTGGATGCACCTCTCTAAGTGTATATCAAGACGTCCACAGAAGTGTACTCTTGGCATTAATGTGAAAAAGTACCAATATTTGTAGAATTCTACATGAAGATGACCGTTATACATAACATAGATATCCTAAATGCATGGTATATGGCAAATTAGGAAGATATTCGATTCCAATTAATGTAAAAGTACACAGGGTTTCATTTTGGGCCAGGATACAAAATTCACAAGGGCGAAAGATTTCTTCAAAACTTTATTATATAAGTTATGTTTCCTGCATTATTATATAATGAAAAATTACAACAGTCTTGGTTTAATTACATAAAACAGATTTTGAATGATTGTGGCTTGTCTTACATATGGCAGACTGAACAACCACAAAAATAAAGTTTTTCACTTTTAATATGATAAATGCAAACAAAGTTGGACAAGCGATGTATACAATTCCTCAAAAGGAAGAAATTATAGGATTTTAAACATACACTTTGTATTGAAAATTACTTAGATTACCTGAAAAACAATTGAAATATTTTTGTAAATTTAGAACTGGAAATGCTAAATTGCCAGAAGAAACCGAAAGTTGGAGAGACATTCCTAGAGAAAACAGAATTTGTCAGCTGTGCAATTGAAATGAAATTGGGGATGAATTTCATTATTTGTTTAATTGTACTGATGCATCTGTAAAACAAGCTAGACAATTTAACATTTCAAAGTATTACTACATGGACCCTAACATCCATAAATTTAATCAACTATTTAATGTAACTGATAGAAACACATTGATAAGATTATTTAAATTTATAAGAATTATCATGGAGATAGTTTGTTCTCCAGGTTAACATTCTGTTTTCTTTTAGTACCTTTTTCACGCATGTGTGATTTAGTTTTGTTATATTTGTATTAATATACTTTTCAATGCTTTACTGCTTTGTATAGCAAGAAAATATAGATTGATTGATTGAACAAATAAAACTTATCATGCCTAAGTGTGATGCAAACGTAATAAATAAATTATAGAAAAAATATAACATCATAATATATCACTAAATTGTATTTCTCGCATACGATTGTTTGTTTGTTTTACGTCCCGTCGATAATTTTTCACTCATATTGAGACGTCACCATCTGTAGGCGAAGTACCACAAATTTAGACCTATGCTTAGCGCTCAGGACCGTAGCAGTGAGGGTTCTTTAACGTGCCAACGCCTACCGTGACACGGGACCTCCGTTTTTAAGGTCACATCCGAAAGACCCGTGATTCTCGCTTCTAAATGCCCAGAGTTTGGCGAAGGAGCAATCACTACCTATTTTTCGTCTTAGGTTTGACACGGCCATGACACGAGCGGGGCTCGAACGGTTAGGAAGCGAACGCTCTAACCACTGACCTACCGCGAACGGTTCTCGCATACGAAATCATCTCATTGTTTCTGAAATGAATTAAAATACAGATTAACCATTCTACTTCATCGTGACAAGTGTGGATTCAATTTATACCGTCTTTATAACTCTGATCTAAATTTATGGACTATATACCAACCGGAAGTGACATACCAACTCAAAAACAAATGCATGTGGACAACACTCTTACTCAGCTCTGTCAAAATAATAGAATTTCCCTCATTACAAAGGTAATTAGCAGAATTAAATAATATAACAATCCCTAAATACTTGCTATAGAATTGAGCAGACAAATATACAAATATTAAATTCCAGGATGAAGTGAAACAGAACTTCATTCCGAATTATCTCTAACGTGAACATGTAATTTCTAGAGTTATATCCGCATAAGTTTACCAGTAAATATAGGAATATATAATTAAGTTTACTGTCTGTAGAATACATCAGCGTATGATATTCAATTTGCAAATCCAATACACAGAGTCATATGTACATTAAATACAAGAAATAAAGGGGGGGGGGGTGTTACCATTCACCACGGAACCAATAACATCTCCAAAATATGTGATTCCCCCTGCCAATCACCGTCATAAGTCGTCCCGAGGCCAGTTTTTACTTTCTGTGAGCTTTTGAGATACAGACTGGCGAGATATAGAATATATGATACATAAATATGGACTTAACAGAAAGCAGGCGTTGTTAGTCTCCAAGAAGTTATATAATGTATTTTACTGGGTCATCGCATACGATATCCTTGATTTCGTCCATCTACTGTTCAGGCACTTTAAACCAGAGAGGGTACAGTTTTAATTTTCATAAAGTTGATTTTCCGTTATTTTCACGTGCAAAGTAATTTTCCACGTGCAAAGTAAAATATATTGGCTGCCCCCTTCCCCCACTGCATCAAAGGACGAAGCCGTCCATGTTACCTCCCTTTAGGCTGATAATTAGGAATAAAGAACATCTTTTATGGCCCCCTTCTTTTTCTTGGGGGGGGGGGGGGTGATTGCCAAGAATTTTTTCTTATGTACAGTAAAAGTGAAGTTCAGTCAAACTTCTGAAATCTTCCAAAAACATTGTAATGACAAAATATATATAATTTGATTTCCTTTAAAATTAACCCTATATATGATTAAAGAAAAAATATAGTCTACTAAACGTGAAATTTCAGTCCAGTTGTACTTCGTAAAAATCGTAATGTAATTTGATATGTAATGTATTTTAGATCTAATATAAATGATTTTATTATAATTAATTTTTCGAATTTTAATACGTTAACAATTATTTCGGAAATATATTGCTTGTTGGTGACGTTTTACCCAAGTACATACGTGTCAAGCTCCGGTCAACTCAGTATGTCAGTTACGCTGCAACTTCAATATCATATATATTATTCGGAGGGGAAAGTAGTCCTGGAGAATTGACAGTGTATAGAGTGCCCTTGTAGCATATTGATTTTCTTTAGGTTTTGGGTAATACTCGTGAATTTTCCGTGGTCTTTCCATTTTCGAAATTAGACACACATGTAGACTTGACATTTGTTGATTTGTAATGTGTCAGGTGGCCATTTCATTAACCGATCGTACATCGTAAACGTAGGCGTGAACATGAACATAGCACTTACGACCGTTTCACTAAAAATTACGACTTGTGATATCGACCAATATTGATCGTATGCCGGAGTAGTATGATATCGCGGTACTTAAAGAAATAAAGCTGTACCTGACGGTATTTTTCAACTATAAAATTATGCGCCAGTTGACACATATCGGTATAACTTATAAAATCCCCAAGATCTGAAGAAAATTTCAGCTAAATAAACAAGGGAATATCGTTTGAAAGCATACCTACAATGAGCGTTTCTTATAAACCGCCATTGCATTGTATACGTGAACATGGGTACGATGATGGCCGAACATAATCGGGTTGCACTGACACCGAGGTAATACAAAGACGGAGACTGACATGAGTAACTACACATTTCCTTTGTTTTGAAATATTACAATGAGTGATGAATGCCTTTAAGTATTATAATTGTAATGAAGTAATTAAAATATGCAAATATACAACTGAAATGAAATTTTATTAATAATTTGCTATAATTTGGCATATTAAATTGTTTACAAATCTGACACATGCGCAGCACTTCTCTTCCGCATTTTTCTGAACTGGCTTCTTCCGACGTCAGTGCACATCGGTGATTAGAAGAAGGAATTACTATCGGGATAACAGTGAATCGACATTTTTGCTGATTTTACGGGTTTATTGCTTCAGATTCACCCTGATTCTATGAAATTATATATGTTCAATCACAAATACATTATTATATTTGTTCTTTTATTTTTCAATTTATTTACCGTCATTTACAGCTTGTATTGCTTTAACGATTTCGATTCGTTTTAATATCTGTCGGCCTGATTTCACTCAATTGTTAATGTTTTGTAAATACCTTTTTACTGTTGTTTTTATTCATATAAATAAACAAACAGATATAACTGTAATTGCTTGTTTACTAATTGTCGATTGTTAGGCCGTATATGTATGCATTTGAAAACGAGGGCACTACGATACCGCGGTATTTATAAAAATGCAGCGAATGGCGGTCTAATGGTGCTACTATTATGAAAAAGGTCGTTATTTTGTAAAATCTAAATCGGGGTAAAGTTAATAAAAAAAAAAAATAAAATTCAGTAGTTTAATAGAATACAATGAAATAATTCCAAAATGTAGAAGCTCAAAAATTAAGAAAAGTTATTTTAAAAAATGCTGAATCTTTACTGGTTATAAATTCAAAGACCGTATTTTCCAAAATTCTAAACATTTTTATTTTTTCAGTTGAGACATGTATTGTGTGCATTAGTTTTTTATTATCTAAAACTATCTCGTCGATAGGTGACGCGGTTCATTCGTGACGTATGTAAAAGCGAAATACCTTGGTACCGTAGGACCCGCGGTATCATAGGACGGGAGTATATCTCTACAAGTGGTCTAGTTTAGGCAGCCGTTCCTACATGCACATAAATGAGCAACATGGCCGCCATGCTGAGAATATTTCAGTAGCATTTACCTGATTGACTTTGTTGACACTGTGGAGGAGGACTTGCAGTCTGCTTTGTGCAAGAATATTTGTGCAGTCCGAACTCGAATTTGAATTTAGAGTTATCTTTCTTTGTTACACACATTACAACCAGTTGGCTATAACAGATGTAAAGGCATCAAGTTTGTTTCACTCCTATACTTCCACTACCATTCATTAAAATTTAAAAAAGGGAGGAGGGATAATATACTTTTAACTTTCATATATTATTATTGAAAAGAAGGGGGTGGGTGGGTTGCTGCGTCACCGTTAATGTACATGCATATATATAACATTAGGCAGAATTTACAGGACATTAACTCTTATAGACATATTCCGAAATTAACACTTTGGTACGAGTTCATATATATCATTTACTATTAATAGACCTTTTATCACTATCTAGATGCAGCTGACTAGCAGTATAATGCATGTACATTCGAATAAATAAACAAGAAAATTACAAGAAAAATATAAATCATGTAATTTGGTAATTAAAAGAAGGGTTAAAATCCCAATTGGCAAGTGGAACGTTTCTGTAGAGTTTTATGAAGGCCCTTAGAAATTGAATTTACGAACTATGTATGTATATACACAAAAAGGGATGGGTTGTTACCGGACCCCTAATATTATGAGGTTCCGACTCCTTGTTATAGAGTGCAATATTAATGATAATTTTAAATAAATGATCTGCATTATACATCATAACGTAAAGCCGGGCACACACACACACACACACACACACACACACACACACACACACACACACACACACACACACACATATATATATATATATATATATATATATATATATATATATATATATAAACGGAAAAAGCTATCTAAGCAATAAATTGTTATTTTTTGTGAAATATAGCGTGATAAATCATACGGTGTGTTAGCGTGTTATGAAAATTTGTTTGCACACGCCGTCTGATTTATCACTATATTTCACAAAAAGTACAATTTATTGGTTGCATTTACATTATAAAATGTTTCATTCTGCCCTAATTCTTATTAGGAATTTTACATTTCCTGCTCATCACGGAGGTAAAAGTGCAGGTATTGGAACAGCCATTCACTTGCATAAGGAAATAGTCCACAATTTAAAATTTTATAACTTCCCTGTTGTTTCAATTTTAAATAAAAGATTAAAAATGATCAAGTTATAGTGAATAGTGTTGTAGGTATTTTAGACCAAACAATAATTAAATGAATGCATGTATATATCCATGGTTTAAAGCGGATCCGATATAGGATAAAATTTACTCTATTTTTATTATCAGTCTGTCTTTTTTTTTTTTTATCATTATCAGTTTTTTAGAATTTTTTTTATCATTTAAATATGATTTACTTAATGATGGAAACTTGACTCACTTAAGCAGATCTATACACGCTTAAAAATGACATTTAAAATTCTAATAAATGTAGATATTTTATATTATTAAGTTTCATTAAAAAACAATAAAAACATTCCATTAATCACATTAACATTCTAGGAAATTTATCGGGCTAAAAATGTTCATTATTTTCATTGACAACATGGATATATATATATATATATATATATATATATATATATATATATATATATATATGTATTAATAAATTACTGCAGACGATAAGGATATATTACAAGTCATGAGGAAATAATAACTGAATAGTTGCTTTCCACAATAAGATTAATTTTAAATCTACTTCCGCAGAGAGAAGGGTTCTTAAAAATCAGACGTAAATCGCAATCGTAAGTGTACAACTACGACGGGTTTAGTGAAACGTTTGTATACACAATTATATTACGTCATAATTGGGGGCTGACATATTTTGATCATGTGACCGCACGCCATCACTGTGCTGATATCATTGTAAACAAAGCTAAGCAAGAACTGGTGTTCATCGATATTTTCATCTATTTTCAATATTTGTCTGAGAACACGATGGATAAGAAGAGTCACAGTAAGATTTTAACATATGTTACATTCATAATATTTCGTGGTTTTTACGTTTTAATCTTATTTCTACCATAATTTTAGTTAAATCCGCGATCCGCCCAACTTTCAGTTCCCAGTGTTTTTGCATAATAAATCACGAAGTAAAAAGAAACTCGTAAAGACGACTTGAGACATTACAAATTCATTTCAATATAAAGCAATGTATGAAGTAATAAAATTAGCGATGGATCGTGGAATTTTCAACGGAAGATGTGTTGGATCTGACTATTTGTTATCTTATTATTTTTTTTCCTTCGGATTTTTTTTTTCAATTTCAGCATTTCTGTTGTTGTTTTTGTTGTTAATTTAGATGTCCAATCGTATAATTTGTCCGTAAAACAGCTATATGGATTGAATCTTTATTGCTAGTTATTATTCAATTTTGATAGTGTATTACAACGAGATCCACTGAGTTGGGGGGGGGGGGGGGGGGGGGGACACAATATCAGGTAGACCCTATCTAATTTTTTTTTTCATTGTAAAAAATCTAGTAGGATTAAGCAGAGATATTACATTCTGTGTATCGGTTTGTTTTTTTGTTTTTTTTTTTTGTTTTTGTTTTTGTTTTTTTTGTTTTTGTTTTTTAGTTGTTTTGTTTTGTTTTTTTTGTTTGTTTTTTTTCTCCATTTTTTCTTGGAATTCAAAACTAATAAATTTCAGAAATATTGGTATTAAAGAGTGCAGTCTTTTATTCTAAAAGCAAAAATTGTCAAGAGATGTTCAAATTTTCAGATCCACCACACGATTCAGATACGGGATGGAAGACAAATGACATAAAACATTGGCCCCATCTTGTTTATGAAGATTTAGTAGATTATTTGATAAATTCCAAGGCATATGACGGAAAAGAAATTTTCGTTGATTGTTGCTACAGCCAAAAACAATACAATTTCGCCCTCCACTTCTCTCATACGGCATTTTGTTTATCAGCACAGTAATGGCGGACGTCATCAACGACCCCTGTAGGCAAAGAGCGATAACTCTTTAAACACTTCGGAATATAATTGTGTATACGTACGCGTCAAAGTGATTTGAAACGTAATCGTACGTTTACGATTTACGATCGGTTAGTGAAACGGCCGCCAGATGCGATGCTATAAGGCACAAATATGTAAATACTAAGTCTAAAAAACGAAATACTGTAGAGATGACCGCGTATAACTTGGGAAACAATAATACATTTTTATAAAGAGAAATATAAAATAAGAAATCCAACGATTACCTAAATGAAGAAACATAACGATCACCCTCTGAATTACAAACATACATAGCTGAAACTGAAAAATTAACACGGTTACATGTTTGGATTAACAAGCTTACATGCTTGGAGTTTTGAACACGATAACTTATGCATATTAATGACCCTGCAGAGTTGTCGCTAGCAAGTAATATCAGAGAACTACACTGTGTAACTGCGTTACTTCATCGTCTGATAGATGTTTTTTCTCGTTTTAAAGTTTACAAACGAGTGTCTTTCTGGTGAATAGTAATAAAAATTCTTCAAATCTAGCTCTACCTTGCGCCATGTAATCTTTCCAGA
The DNA here is from genome assembly GCA_024699665.1 of Ostrea denselamellosa. Taxonomy (NCBI): domain Eukaryota; kingdom Metazoa; phylum Mollusca; class Bivalvia; order Ostreida; family Ostreidae; genus Ostrea; species Ostrea denselamellosa. The sequence goes on along the minus strand of JAMZEH010000005.1, from coordinate 8,224,952 downwards.
CTCAGGAAATTTTAATTAGATTTAAATGTTAGAAATCCCCAAGACATCGTTTATTTAAAAAAAGGTTTACATACACGTGCTTTCACTTCTAAAAATAAACCGGATGTTTACATTTTCTTATTTATTTATGTATGGTGCATATCCCAAAACACGCATATTAAGTATTTCCGGTAGGAGCATGATTAGTTAAAGGAAAGTTCTGTGCACTGGAGTAGCTTAGGACCTATTCTATTCCAGATCCCCATCCGATTTTAAAATGGTAGACTACTTATTTCCCGATGTATTATTTAGTCTACGGGACAAAGCTCTTCATATGACATAATATTGATTTCATAAAGACAACAATTGAGTCGTTTATTTCAGGGGAAAAAAACTACTATAACGTATGTACATTATAGATACAAGCAGCGATCCATCTGACCATTATACCTGCACGGTCTTAATTATAATCATATCACGTACAGTCCCACACGACGTCTTTAATTAAGTCAGTTGTTCGTGCAATGTTCCCATGACTATCAATTAACTACATGGCGTGGAGAGGTGTTAGGGTTAAAGTTACATACTAAATTAAGTTCCCGTGAAAAAAGAAATGTTGGTTACCCTCGAATTATGATCCTTACCCCTAGGAACAGTGATATATACATATAGGAAATATTTCTCATAGTGCTAGCAGCGTTCCCCCCAAGTAGCGCGATCAATCGGGTGTTTGTTAACCACACTCTCTTAATGCACGTTCTGTGCTCTCTCTCTCTCTCTCTCTCTCTCTCTCTCTCTCTCTCTCTCTCTCTCTCTGACAGTGACATGCTAGTTAAACGGACACAAATAATAAAATATTCTAATTGAAATTGTAAAACAATTGTCAGTACACTATTTTATATGACATTATTTTGGCATTTCGTTGACTTTCGAGTGACAAGAAATAAATTTTGATGTACCGGTTTCGTTGATACGTATATGCAAAGGCTAAGCTGCTATATGTCCACAGTACACAATTTGTAAACAGTGCTACATACAAACCTCCAGTGACCTTCGGATCATTCATTTTTAAATCTTCTGCGAATCGAAGCCAACAATTTATGTTTGCGTCATGCAAAAACAAACTTTCCAAGAAACGGTTGATGGACTACACAGAGGTGATATTCAGAAACGTTTGATAGCTTGTAGGCGTCAAATCTAGAATGGCATTTAATCCTGGCGCAACATTATTGCAGTCGTGAGACATTGGTATATTTTATATGGCTTTGTAGCAGTTTTGGTAACAAATATTCATTACCCTGACCTTGATGAAGAGGCGTCAAAGTCAGGAAAACGGACACAAACATCAGAATGATGATTCAAGGACAAAATATACTTAACTGTGTAAAGCACGACTTTAGTCACCAGCTGTAGGTGAAGTACCACAAATTTAGACCTATGCTTAGCGCTCAGGGCCGTAGTAGTGAGGGTTCTCTAACGTGCCAACGCCTACCGTGACACGGGACCTCCGTTTTTAAGGTCGTATCCGAAAGACCCCTGATTCTCACTTCTAAATGCCGAGTGTTTGGCGAAGGAGCAATCACTACCTATTTTTCGTCTTAGGTTTGACGCGCCCATGGCACGAGCGGGCTCGAACTCACGACCTCCCGGTTACGAGGCGAACGCTCTTACCACTGAGCTACTGCGACCGGTGGAATCACTAGATAAAGATCCCTTGTAGATATCATCAGTTATTTAAGAGCCCTTGTAAATGATTTCACCGGAACTGATTTCATGTAATGATTTCATAATGATAACGTAAAAGTAGATAGTCTATATGCATTGAAAATATGAATTTTAAATAACCTTAAATGTTAAAGTTTTGTTTGTTTTACGTCCCTTTGAAAATTTTCACTCATTGAGACGTCACCAATGTAGACCTTTGTTTTGCGCTCAGGGCCATAGCGGCGAGGGTTCTTTAATGTTCCAACGCCTGCCGCTAATGTGCCCCTTCACTTTTTCTGCAGTTCTTATGAAATGTGTTGATATAAATATCGAATATGTTTAATGCTACAAATGTCTTGTTATAAACAGCACTCCATTTTCTACGTTTATAGTAGAATAACGTAAGAATAAAGTACATAATTAAAGTAATAAAACCAATATATGTAAACTCTGAAGTCTTGTCTAATGTCTTGTGAAAATAAAAATGGAAGAAAACACTTGGTTGTTGACTTATATTGATTTTAGCATTAATCCAAATCCGTTTTAATTTTAGTAACCGTAATTCTTTGTTTCTTGATTAAGGGAAGAATTTGATGTAAGAAAATACTACAACTCGCATATATTTCTATCATTTATTTTCTTACATAGTGATTTTTCAACAAAACGAAACAGATTTTTTAATAATATACAAGAACTTTTTACATATATTGACAATCATATTATTATGCAATATTTACAACAATGCAATTTTCATAGAAAAATCTCAATACTCTTAAAACACAACTGCTTGTATACACGAAATATGATTTTTTTTTACCCATTTACATACTTTTAACGTTTATGTCCGTCGAATGGGACGTTAAGGGGTGCCCCGTGCCATAGTTCACAACCCCTTGGCACGCAAAGATCGCTTCCCTGATTTTCGAAAAGAGTTGCCTCATTGAGACCGCCAGGGAAACTCCAAAACTCACTACCGAAAGTTAACCGCCGTAAAATGGCTGAAATATCTTCAAAACAGCGTAAAACTATAAACAATCATTTTGCTGAAAATTATAGTTTTGGACGGAATGACAAAATTACAGAATGAGAGGCATCACCAAAACAATGTGCCTTCTATATTGGGGCTTAAAAACTTGAAGTATATAAAATAGTATTACATTTCATCAAATCAATTGAACAAATGAAAAAGTGAAGAAAATAAACTGTTATCAACCTCATAAATCCTATAAAGCATACAAAGAGAGTAATGCAAACACCGGAAGTGGGGCCAGGTGCCTAGGAGTTGTGAGTCCTATATCTTCATCAAATAACCCGTTGTTCATAACAAATAAAAAAATTGAGAGTAAGGAAATGGGATCAGTTGCCTAGAAAGTAAGCATCCCCTGATGACCGGTCATACCCGCCTTGAACCCGTTGTGTTGATCAGGTAACTGGAGTAATCCTTAGTCAAAATGAGTGTGTAAAGAACGGTCTTACAATTGGTATGAAATACATGTACCTCGGACACCATTCAAATCAATGACAAGGTGTATTTGCAAATTAAATAGTTAAATTAGATAGGTAGATCATTATAACGACCATATAATTTGCGAAATACTGCCTTCAAACGAGAAGCTGCCTCCGTTTAGAAATGACCATACCTGAACTGGCTCACAAACATAGATGTAAACACTATATACAGGTGATGATGGGATATTGCTACATAATATTGGAAGATAAGGATGGAGAAGATGGGATCATTATACCCCCGCAACAAAGTTGTGGTGGTGGGTTATACTGTAGAAGCAATGATTTCCGGGCTATAAAGTGTTATCCTTTTCGCCAAGAGTCAACATGCCATACATACAGACTACCCATGGGACGAAGATGATCCCTATCGTTTTGGGGGTCAAAGGATTAAGTGTACTGCATATTGAAATAGCAAAATGATTTCCGAGCTTTTACGTGTTATCGTTTTCAACATGAATCACCATATTACATATGGACTACCTATGGGACGAAAATAATCCCTACCGATTTTGGGATCAAAAGAACACCTTTTGTGTTTGGCAGATTTATAGTGAGCACTGTTCACAGTACCTCTTGTTCTGTGTGTAATAAAGTTGTGTTGTTAGTTTGCCGTTAACATATATCCAAACATAACACAAATGTGGAGGACTATATGTTGTCTACTGGGATAAAGTTGTTCATGATTTCCCAAGACAATATATCCTATATAGATCAACGAAAGATAACAATCTATACATGGTAGAAAGGGAAATAATCACTTGATCAATTTCTGGCATATATAGTATGACCGTTTTTGTTAAATACCCATGGTATATCCAAAGGAATAGATTCCCCGTGGAAAGGTAAAGAACGACACGCCTGATTTTCTTGTAGGACGTTAAGGAGATCCTTTCCAGAATAAGCAAGAATATGGTTTGGATATATAATTGCAGGATTCCACTCAACCGAAACGCTATAAATGCGACGGATAAGGAATGTTCTGTGTCAAATAATATGCCAATCGTCCAAAAGGAAACAGCACCCATAAATAAGGCGATATATATAACACCCTTTTTGAAAATCCATTTCTCGCAGACACTGCTATCCTGCATTAAAGCAAATTCTTCAATCAAATACAGTCCTCTAAAAACAGTGACAATCATGAAGAAGATTGGCGTTACTATGCCAAAAAGCCACCATTCTCGTAAATATTCGTCATAATCAACATCAGAGGGACGCGTCCAGTGTCTCAGAATGAGGGCCAACAAAGATGGAAGAAAGGATGCAACACAACAGAAACTGACCATTATATCAGGAATCTTATTTTGATAGTGTCCATTGCGTAAACTTTCATCAAGTTCAGGAGTATCCCCTTCCCGTCCTTCTGCTAATTTAAAACTTGATGGTAATGTACTAGCAGTTAAACCAACACAAAAGATAAAGTATTCTAAATGAATGTGCAGAAAAGTTTTCTTGGTGGGTTTTAGAACGTTTTGGTATATTGACGAATTCCAGTAACACAAAATTACTTCCGAGGTACTTGCCTCATTCGTCAAACTATGGTCCCGAGAATCCTCCACAATTTTTAAACTGTTATACATCCACATGATGCCATTTGTAAGTAATGCTAGAGACAAAACATAATTAACCTTCAAATTATTTTGAAACCTGCTTCCGGTTAAAAATATCAAAGCCACTGTCTGTGTAATGGAAAACAACGATTCTAAGATACGGTTAATGGACGCGCAGAGGTAATGATAATCCAGAAACTTCTCATAGCATGTCAAATCTACGATGGAATTTAGTCCTTGCGCAACAGTTATTCCAGTGCTGAAGCAGATCAGCATAAAGTATATTACTTTTGCCGCGGGATCAATCTTAGAAGTCGTACGATCTAGATAAAGTTCAGGCTGTGATTTGGAGACTACAAGAAGAGTAATCCACCCAATTGTTGAAAATAGGCTCAAACATCCAAAGCTTGATTGAAGAACAAAATATATGCGTGATTTCGCTGGAGTATCGTATTCTTCTAAGATTGGGAAAAGGAGTCCTATACAACTTGTCACGAAAATAACACTGGATACACTCCCATCAGATCGGGTTTTCGCGGTACGGTCGGGTGGATTTTGTGCATTTCCCGATGTTGATATTTCTATCATTGCACTTTTAATAGTCACAAAGTTTGGCGGTCTTGTAATTTTATCATTCATTTCAGCATTTCTTTGTAATTGTCCTTTCATTAACGCCAGCAATACAATCAATATAGGACCTCATTGTTCAAAGTGTGACAGTCAGGAAATAATATTTTGAACAAGGAAGAAAGTTACGGAAATTATACTAGATATAGATAAGGCGTGCAAAATATAACATTGCGAAACACGTAAAGATGAATCCCGATTGTTCGAATGTCACTTTTTGTACTTTGGAAGTAATCTTTTCTGCACGTAAACAATAAAGATGGGTAGAACAGGTGGGAAAAGTGCCTACGAGTGGGTTGATAGGAGAAACAAATTGATATCACTCTCATACAGTAAACATTCGTCAATTAATTTTAAAAATGTAAATTTGCCATATGTGGTAAATTAAACACCGAGTAATTAAATTATTTGATATATTGGAATGTAAAAATTTGAACATAGTTAAAATTGTCATTTTATAGTCGCGTTTTGTTAACTTTCAACGTGGGTGATCCCGAAGGAATCCGGATTAGAAAAGATCCTCAATACCCCTTGTCGTAAAAGGCGACTAATGGGGCGGTCCTTTAAATGAAACCGCAAAACACCGAGGCCCCGTGTCGCAGCAGGTGTGGTCCGATAAAGATCCCTCCCTGCTCAAAGGCCGTAGTCGCCGAATATAGGCCTAAATTTTGCAGCCTCTCACCGACAATGGTGGTGCCCCCTTACGAGTGACAATTCTCGAGTGGGACGTTAAACAATATACAACCAACAAACCAATCAACGTATGTGGGTCATTTCGCCAGTTGTTAAGTCAAATACGTATAGTAAAACTAAAAATAAATATTCGTTTTCAGTCTTCAAGAAGATGGAGCAATGGAAGATGCAAATTTCTTATAAGTAATAGAGTTTTGTAAACATATACAAAGTTCCTACATTGAAGATCGTATAACATGAATTTTTCTTAAGCTGCTCAGTAAATAAATCATTTCTGGGTAATGGATTCCATGACTGTATTATCACTTTTATTTCATACATGTAATGTGTGATTAATACATATTTTATCATTGATGTATTGGGGCCTTCACACACACACACACACACACACACACACACACACACACACACACACACACACACACACACACACACACACACATACCAAAAGCGCTAACTATAAACTATAGTTCGAGTTTTGTGTTCCTTGACTTTCATTATTGTGTATGTTTGTATCTTTAACATCGGTCATATCTTTTTCAGCTTTCATATTCAGTAGTGTACTCCTTGTGGCAAGGCCTTTCCTTTGGACCAAAATATCTGACCTTATGACCTTTGACCTACTTTTGGAAATTTCAAATATAAGCATTATTTTTCAACTCACAAGAAATACTGCTTTTATTTTTTAGCGTGTACATTATTGTTAGAAGACATTTCAACTCTCTCAGATTTCGTGACATCGATCTTTCACTTAGGTTTTAGAAACTTTCCAAAAAAATAAATAAATAAATAAATAATAATAATAAAAAAAAACCAAAAAAAAAAAACCAAAAAAAAAAAAAAAACCCAACCAAAAACAAAAAAACAAACAAACAAAAAAACAAACCCAAACAAATATTAACCATAGTCATATCTTTTACACAACAAGAAGGAAGTGTACCTTTTGTATTTGATGTGTAGTCCTTGTGGCAAGAACTTTTCATTGACACCTAAATCTTTGACCTGGTGACCTATACATTGACGTTTGACCTAATCTTAGAAAAGTGAAATATAAGCTATATCTTTAAAAAAGAAAGTGTACTACTTTTATTTTTAGCCTTGCATTTCCTGTGAGAAGACCTTTCTAATGATGCCAGATTTGTTGACCTTCTGACAATGACCTTCGTTTTGGAAATTTTCAAAAACAAACTTTAACTTTGGTCTTATCTAAACCATAAGAAGTAGACCTATTTGGTATGTGTATTCCTTGTGGCAAGACCTTTCCATTGACCTTTGACCTACTTTTAGAAAATTCGAATATAAGCAAATCACAAAAGTTTCAACTATAATGTCTTACATTTCCATTTTGTTGTAATCCGGGAGCACCAGTGATTTACAAACGCATCTTGTTTTGTATATATTATTAAACAATAAAATATCTTATATCAGTTTATCACGAAAAACTGTATGAAAGAAAATGTTTATAGTATGTCTTTAGGTGTGTAGGCACTTTCCTCGTCGTGCCCCCCCCCCCCCCCCCCCCCCCCCCCTGTTATTTATTCTCGTTCTCTTGAACTCCCAGAACTCAATCTTTTGAAGTAGAATTTTAAGCCCCGTTATGTATAATTATTTGAAATTTAGCTTGGAACGTCATAAATGTTAATTGCATACAGCGTCATCTCCGTTTTAGGAGGGTACAACAACGCAATTCATTGCAATATAGAACGGAAGTAGAATTAATTTAATATAACATGTAGAAAATCTAAAGTATGTGAGGGTTTACCCTGACATTATGAAAGACACATTACTATTTGGTGTGTTTATTTTATTTCGATAATTTTATATCTTTTAAAATAAATTTTATGTCAGGCCAAATAAAAAGTGTGCGGTTTCTATTACGTGCTTTTCATTTGGATTTGGACAATTATGGATAAATTATTTTAAAAGTCAGTAACTCCTGTGGATACTAATGACAGATAATAAATATACATAGTACTATGATACTGAAATATTCTGTAATTGTTAAAACTCAAAACTGTGATACTGTCCGTTATTGTTGACGTCTTAAATTTCTTTGCGTCATCAATGGTTTGGGGGTAACCATGATTTAAGGGTCGGAGATCAAAATATAGTGTAGGTCGGGTCTCCGCAACTACACGGTTATATGTTTAGGCCTCATCAATGAGAATCTTATCCTTGATAAAGATTTTTGATTTTCACTTAGTAATTTAGCAATCCATCAAGTGTATATTGTTTTTCCCTTTCATATGCTTATATTTAAACGTAAGCATAGTGGAATACCACGACAATATTATGTTATAGCACGGAAATTGCATAGTCTTTCATTTGAGTGTTTTTCTGAATATAGACGTTGACAGAAAGCTAACAATTAAATTTATGACTAACGGGATGACTCCAACTTCTTCATCCACAACTTCCCATATAATTTATGTAGCAGTAATCCATATCAGTTTTATTTCTCAACTGATTCGATACGGAGAGCATGTTCTGCATATGACCAACTCTTAAACAGAGACAGGCTACTGACAAATACATTGAAAGTTACTGGTGTTTCAAAAAGTCCTTATAATGATCATATTTATAAACACAAGTTAGCGTGCTACTACACCTTCAAAGCGGTTCGATTCGTTCCTTGGAAATCGTTCAGCGTTTCGTGCAGACCTTCATCATTCCGTGCAAGATTCGTTTCGTTCCGTGCAAAGCGATTCGTGCAAGAATCGCTTTGCACGGAACGAAACAATTCTTGAACGGAACGAAACGATTCTCGTGCCGTGGGGATCCGGGTTAGAATAGATCCTCAGTACCCCTTGCTTGTCGTAAAAGGCGACTAAATGGGGCGGTCCTTCAGATTAGACCGCAAAAACTGAGGCTCCGTGTCACAGCAGATGTGGCACGATAAAGATTTCTTCCTGCTCAAAATCCCTGAGTGCCGGCCTAAATTTTGCAGTCCTTCACCGCCAATGGTGACGTCTCTATATGAGTGAAAAAATCTCAAGTGGGACATTATATAATCAACCAATCAATCGTGCAAGAATTGTTCTATGTAAGAAACGTTTCATGGGGTAGAACCGTTCAAGCCACGCCCCTACAAACTTACAGAGCGTACAATTCCAATAAGTGCTAGTTAACATATTTTGGTATTACTTATCAAATATTCTTCTTCAATTATCTTATAAGAATTATTATTATATCTAACTTTACTTCATCCCAAAACTGACCTAAAATCTAATACCGAATGTGATATGCACTTAAGTATCATACACCCCCCCCCCCCCCCCCTATTTTTGGCCTGGAAAATGTGTGCAATAGGCAGCAACAATGTTAACCAAAGGGTAATCTGTGGTAATTTTCACTGAATATTTTTACGGAAGTAATGAAATCTAAACAAAGAATAAGAATTTGCAATTTCTACAACTACAGTTTTGAGGTAAGAGTCATCTGCGGTAATCTTCACTGCATGCCTTCAAGGGAAATACATGGGCAATCATCGTGTAAATTGCAGCAAAGTACGAGATTTTGTAGTGTTAAAGTTTAAACAGACTCAATATTTCCTCTCTTAAAACTTAATTAAATTCAATTAAATAGTCGACAGTATAAAAAATAAAATCAAAATATTAAACCGGTGTTTAATTTATTGTAATCAACGCAAGTACCAAATGTGATGTACAAAGGTGAGATTTATCTACCCCGTCGTTATTTATAAAAGTGATTGTGACCAAAGATATTAATAGATGCTATAAATATTGAGTGCTCTGCCTGTAAAAACAATGCTTAGAGAAATAAAAACGTTGCATGAGGATGGGTAGGCTATCCCAATGTCGTCTGCCAAACTTTTCAACATCCATATTTGACTGTTCATGCATCGAAACATCCAACAAATTCTCTGCACTTAACAACAGCTTAGATACTGAACTAAACATGAGCAGTGTTGGTGAACCAACTGCCACATCTTCTCCCCATAAAACAGCACATGAGAAGAACAAACAGAGAAACAAACAGTCTACAAGAAATACTCCATTACGGGTAATAAACATCAAGTTTCAATCCATTAACAATAAAAAACCTGAATTACATCACTTGATACAATCAGTCAAACCAGGTATCAGGGATCTTTATCTAGTGATTCCACCGGTGGAGATAGCTCAATGGTTAGAGCGTTTGCTTCGTAACCGGGAGGTCGTGAGTTAGAGCCGCGCTCGTGCCATGGCCGCGTCAAACTAAGACGAAAAATAGGTAGTGATTGCTCCTTCGCCAAACGCTCGGCATTCAGAAGTGAGAATCACGGGTCTTTCGGATATGACCTTAAAAAAGGAGGTTCCGTGTCACGGTAAGCGTTGGCATGTTAAAAAACCCTTACTGCTACGGCCCTGAGCGCTAAGCATAAGTCTAAATTTGTGGTACTTCACCTACAGGTGGTGACGTCTCAATATGAGTGAAAAAGTATCGATGGGACGTAAAACTAACAAACAAACAACAGAGAACAATCAACATAGAGACTTCCATGAAAGTCGTTCTTAAGTACATCAGCTACACTCTTTATTTTTATACTTAACGTAATTAATGAAATACTTCTTTGTGGTATGCCCATTCCTTGTTCGAAATTGTCTGAAAATGTAGATCCTAAGTAAACATTGAAATGTCTATTATGTTTTTAAATGCCCTTTAAGACCTAATTAAGATACCTTATTACCATGTGGTATCGTATGCCTTTATTAAATTAAAAAATACAGAGACGACATGCTCTGTTGACGAAGGCATCTCTCGAATATAGGTATCAAGTCTTATTAACTGGTCGACTGTGTTTCGGTTTTTCCTGAAACCACGTTGTATATCAGTGAAAATGTTATTAGTTTCAAGAAACCATACCAAGCGTTCGTTGATCATCCGTTCCATGATTTTACACACGCAGCTTGTTAAGGCTGTTGGTCGATAATTATTAGGATTTGAGTGATCCTTTCCATGTTTTGGTTGATTGATTATTTGTTTGTTTTACGTCCCGTCGATAATTTTTCACTCATATTGAGACGTCAACAGCTGTAGGTGAAGTACCACGAATTTAGACCTATGCTCAGCGCTCAGGGCCGTAGCAGTGAGGGTTCTTTAACGTTTCAACGCCTGCCGTGACACTGGGCCTCCGTTTGTAAGGTCATATCCGAAAGACCCATGATTCTCACTTCGAAATGCCGTTTACTTACCGGTTACGAAGCGAACGCCCTAACCACTGAGCTACCGCGACCGGTTTCTAGAGATTTTAGCAATTCATCATAAGTAAATGGTTCGTTATAATATTCATTATTTCCAGATGGAAAATCTAACGTTTTCCGTCCACCCGTATTCTAGTTTGAGATAAAATTAGGGATCATGTTGTCTTTTGATGATTTTTTAGAAATAGTATTCGCTATATTGTTAGATATATCTCTCTTATCTGTGATTATTTGATTTCAGATGTTGATATATATTTTTATCGGAACCTTTTCCTTTTCTTATTGCATTCCAAACTTTATTTATAGGAGTATGCAAATTTAGTCTTGAAACATGTTTTCCAGGATTTCGTTTATTTATATGGAAGGTTCTACGAACCTTTGTTCGATACATGCTAAAATTATTCAGATTTAATGAAGTAGGTGATCTATTGAATAGTCTTTCTGCTTTTTTGCGAGTGTTAATTACTGCATTGCACTCTTCTGTAAACCATGGCTTTTTAATTTTAATAGAATTTGTCGAGGTTTTAAGCATGCATTTATTTGCTATTTCAAATAAAGTTTCGGATCGCACAAAGGATCATTTCTCTGATTTTCGAAAAAGAGTACGTACACTCACTTGGAGCCATCAGGAAACTCCACCACTTAAAACCTATTTGAGACATATTTCAGTTAATTAACCGCCGTAAAAATGGCTGACATTTTGCTAAAATGGCGGTAAAACCATAAACAGTGAACTTCTTTAGTTCAAAGGTTATTAAGGAAAATTATAATCTTGGACGGAATAACAGACAACACAAAAACAATATGCCTTAATGACATAAACAATCAACTTGTTCTATTATTCAACAAATATTGTACAATTAATCAAAGCGATGGATCAATAATTGTAAGTCCCCTACCGGCTTCGTCAAAGGGGAAATTAGTTTAGCGTCGGTCTGTCCGTCCGTCTGTCATTCTGCTTGAATTTTTCCGAGTTTTCTCTTCATTGGATGAAGATATTCAAATGAAATTGTATTCATGGCTTTGTGTTAGGTAGTTACAGATCAAGTTTGAGTTTCGTTATGCTTGACATACTTTTGACTGATTTATCCTACTAATAGAGGACTTTGTATTGCCTGTAATACATTCAGAATGCTTGTTTCGATCAGAATGTTGGTGATTGGATTGGGAATGGAAATAATGTGGCTGCAACAAAAATGGCAGAAAATACCATTAAGCGAAACAGCAGCATTATCTCAGCAGTATACCACTCATAGTCTGGACTCAACATCGCCTCCAAGCAGACCCATCAGCATCACTAGGCAGACCCCGTGGGAATCCGGGTGGTTAGAGCATCGCGCTCAAAATCACAAGGCCTCTCACCTCTAGTCGGCGCGGGTTCGAATCTCGCTCGTGCCGATATGCCGATATATATGAGAAAGTTTGCCAGTTTATTTTCGGAAGGTCGCCACCAGATAACTGAACAATTGTTGAAAGTGGCGGAAAGCAACAATCAATCAATCATTTTCACTGGGTAACTCTGATCTTAAAAGAGTCACCGAAACGTTTTGTGTCACGTCTAAAAGATGTATCGAATACAACAAATTTCAAAGACGACTGCGGTAAATTTTTGAAAGTCATCAGAGGCTCCACAAAAACAAAGTGAAAAGTAAGTATTTATATATTTTATTTTAAGTAATTTGTAGATAAGAAAGGAATATAATTTGAAGAAACGGTTAAATATTATGAAATTATTATTTTCTTCGAATACATTTCAAAAAGCAATGTTTTCTTCAGTGTCCGACTTTAAATGTCGGTACAAACAAAATGTCGGACAGTGGTTTGCGTAGAAATATGAATTTTTTTATTCAGGCTAATCTTCGTAATTCATTGGCGAATTCTAGGAGAGGGGCGTGGAAGGAACAATCACCCCCCCCCCCCTCACTTTTCCATGAAATGTGTTTATCATATGTTTAGACTTCTTTTTAAATATATATTGTAATTTTTAATCAATTCTAAAATTAAAAAAAATACAATTAGGCCTAATTGTATGTTTCCTAATTTTAGAATTGATTAAAATTACAATTAATTTTACGTCAAAATTGGTTATCAAAATGCAACATTCGGAATCTCCCCCCCCCCCCCCCCCCCCCCCCCCCCCCATGACTTCACATAATCCCCTCCCCGATTCAAATCTAGCATCCGTCCCTTTTTATCTAAGCATTACCTTATCATGCATGTTTTTTTTTTTACTTTCATTTACTTTATTATAATTATCTTAAATCATCCATTTCATTATCTAAATTAAGATTTATGCATATCTTTATCATTATTGTATATTTAACTAACGAAGTTATTCCTTGACAAATTCTGCAATTGAATTAGATTATACTTCCGAGATTGCATTTTTCTTTCGAAAAAATATTTTTTTGTAACTGCAACGAACGCTTTACCGTTATATATAATGAAATTAACATTTCAGCTGTGAAGAAATTTGCTGTCTGCAGGGTATATGCCGTGGGTATGCACTATTGGGGTTGTCCAGAATTAACTGTAGGCGGCATATATTATATGACAGCCGCACCACAGAACTCAAAACACAGTAATCCCATAGCTATATATTCCGACAGCGGGTTACAACACAAACGTGCTTACTTTTGTTGGAACGATGCATCATTCTATCTCAACTGTTTGTGGAAAATTGGATAAGCGGGAATAGTTATTTAAAACCGAAAGGACCTGCGGAGAAGTGTAAAATTAGAAGCAGCCCAACACAACATTGTAACGCTGGATTTATGTGCACTGACGAGAATGTTGAAAAAACTAAAAAGTGCTCTGTCAATATCAGTTTAAAGTTTGGTGAATTTGAACTCTCATTATTGTTTTTCTTGTATTTACGCGTATGGACAGTTAAACCCGCACTCTAAAATTTTCAACTCATTTATATAATACATTCGTTGTATGTATGTGTGTGTGTGTGTGTCTCTCTCTCTCTCTCTCTCTCTCTCTCTCTCTCTCTCTCTCTCTCTCTGTGTGGTATTTTTTGTTTGTTGATAAGGGTCCTTTGGTCCATAATCCGGAGTTTAATTTGCCAATACCTGTGACACATAACTGACTGAATCAATAAATTATAGTAAAATTCACATCAATGCAATTTGTTTACATATGATAGGAATGGTATACGCGTGTATGGTCAATGGCCTCACATAGCACTTATCTTGAAAGGCGTTGATGGGTAAAGAAGTGTGTGTGTGTGTGTGTGTGTGTGTGTGTGTGTGTGTGTGTGTGATATTCTAGTTTGACGTTTTCAAAATTTGCAGAGTTTGACGAGAAATAATTCATATAAAACTGTAAGTGCACGAAAATTTTGACTTTAAAAAAAAAAAAAAAAAAAAAAAGGTTTCGTATTGTCTTTTAGACGAAATGGCTAAAATTCAAAAATTATTACAGCATGATCAGGAATCTCTTATAAAGGAAGTAGGAGCAGTAAAAAGGGGTGAACTCTCTGTCAGGGCTGCCGAAAAATGTTACAATGTCCCTAATCTACCATATCTGACAAATTAACAGGGAGGAGTGACCTTGAAAAATATGGGATGGCAACCAGTTCTACCTAAATTTGTTGAAGACAGTTGTGCATAACATCCTGGAGGCATCTAAAAGAGGAATGGGGATTTCCCGAAGACAAGTCTTTGCCAGGACCGGAATTCTTTGTAAACGTATGGAAGTTGCAGCATTTAAAAATGGGACTCCAGATCGTGGATAGTGGGATGGCTTGAAAAAAGGCATCCAGAACTTTCAATCAGAAAGCCAGCAAAAATAGGCATTTCTCGAGCCTACATGCTAAACCCTACAACAGTCAGCAAATATATGGCGGATCTAGGTAAATTGATCAGCAACCGTAGTTTGCAAGATAAGCCACATTGTATCTGGAACTGCGACGAAACTGGTAAGCAGTTCCAGCATACACCTTCCAAAGTGATTGCTGAAAGGGTTCTCGAAACGTTGTTAGCAGGGTTTCGGAAAATAGGACCAACATTACCATCATGGTATGTGTCAACGGATCTGGGCAAAAGATGGTGCCGATGATTATCATGAAGGGGAAAACGTCGGCATCTTTGCATGGTTTAAATGTTAGAGATGCACCATTCGGAACCGTTTTCACTTACCAAGAAAACGGTTGGATGAATGAGGAGTTTGGTAAGCGATGGTTCAGGGATGTCTTTATAAAGAACTGTTGTCCAGAGCGTCCTCAACTCTTAATTCTCGATGGTCATTCTTCTTACGAAATATTAGGTCTTTTTGGAGATGGCAACGGCTGAACAAATACACATTGTGAACAAATACACATTGTATGTCTGCCCCCCCCCCCCCCCCCCCCCCCCCCGCATACAACGCTACATTCTACAACCTTGGATCGCTGTGTTTGGGCCCTTTAATACGGCATGCAATGCAGCTTGTCCCAGTATCATGTTATAAACAAAAACAGTTACTTTCCTTTCTCTATTTAAACAGGCGTTTGACGCACGGATAACGCAAGAGATTGGGTTCACAGTTTGTGGGATTGTTCCCTTCAATCCAGAAGCAATCCCCCTGAATCTTAGCATCCTTCAGTTGCATCTGATATTCAGACCTTTGACCTGCCCAAATCGCCAACATCTCGAGTTCCCTCAAACTCTCCTAGTCAGTCAACATCCGTGCATAGTCTCCCCTCAGTTTATGACGAATCACCTCTGGAACCCCAAAGAACCATTACTGTATTCAACTACTGACAACCTTGAGCAGGATCACGCTTCTAAGATCACAGGTGCGATTCATAGCTTCACTGACACCAGTACTGAGACTCCTACAATAAATCCTTCTCAAAGGGCTAATTCTGAACCAACCTCTGAAACCCAGGATCATGCACAATCATCAATTTCGTTCGAGTCTCAATGCACCGATGAAATGTTTGTTCTTGATGATCCTAAACTATTGCTTTCACTCATCACTTCTGGTCAAGACGAAATTATAACTAATTGTACCCCCGCGACAATTAGTGCTTCTGGAGACAATCTTCTAGCGTGCGGCAAGATCAATGTCAGACCAAATTCCACCCCGGTTGATTCAGTATGGGATAGTGCAGATGAAAGCATATTTCTACCCCCCCCCCCCAGTCACTCGAAGGGTTCTACCGAAGCGAGCAAATATAAAGCTAAAACACGTTTTCGCATATTAACATCTGACGATATTATCTCTGAGAAAATAGAAAACGAATTGAAGAAGCTGCTTAAAGAACAAAAACAAAAAACAAAACACCCCCCACCAAAAAAACAACAACAACAACAACAACAACAAAAAAAAACCCCCAAAAAACCCCAAAAAACCACAACATGAAAAAATAATAGATTTACTAAAATTATTGATCTAATATAGTGTTAAATTGAATTAAATATACATAACTTTCTTTTTGAGATTGCTATTTTGCTTTTTTAAAATATTGTTTGATCTTAAGTATAAGGTGGCATTTAATTTCGCTATCTATGATGATTTGTCAAACAATAACCACTAAGTAAAAAATATTGCTTACCTCATATCAATCTACATATCAATAAAGGAAGAATGAATGACAAATCATTATTGTAGATAGCATATTTTGGTAATTCAGTAGGCCTAAATTTGCACAAACAAATGGCACATTCATAAATGAAAATATGAACTTATTTGGTACTGTGGAAGATGATGCTTATTTATTAATATCATATATTAAACGTAGAAAGTTTGAAAATAAAGATGTGTCCGACTTTGAAATCTTCATTTCCGACTTTCACTGTGCATACCCGACTTTACCTGGTTCTACCATACCGAATTTGGTTTTGATCTGTAGTGTAATTTAGCTGTAAAACAATGAAATCCGACGATAGAAAGTAGCTTAAAATAACATTCGTTGTGACCAGTTCATTTTTTTCCCGTAAATATAGCCTAGAGAGAAGAGGTTGTGATTCTAGCGAAGGGCACCGAAAAGCTGTCCGATTTTCGCTGATTCTCCCATACTAGCCAATAAAAACTGGACGCCACCAGAAAACTGAAAAATTGTTGAGTGTGGCGGAAAACAATAAACAATCAATTAATTACTTTTGTGTTTCCGTTATATTTTTAAAAAATTGCAAATATTTAATTACATCAATCAAATCACTCACAATCGGAATCAATTTTGTTGCTGTACATCAGCTGGCCCGGAAGTACAGGAACGATAATCCAGAATACTGTTCCGAATAACATTAAGCACACGATGACGACCAAAACTTCCGATGGAGAAAAGATTCTCAAATATGCTCAGTTCTATCAAAAGTTCAGTACTCTCAAAGCATGGCGAGTTTTGTATGTCCTTTATTTTATTCTGATGGATGAAGATCAGTATTCTTTCTTGGCTTAATATGTCATGTTTTTCAAAAATGCCCTTTTCCAAGATTGAATATCAGGTCCAAATTATCTCCAGGGGGCGATCCAGGTATTGAAGTTATTCCCCGTGGTTGTGTGTATAAACTCATAAGGCATGGGTCTGGGTCTGCCTTAAGACCCCAGTGGGTCCAAGGTGAAGCCCTGATGAGGGCCCAGGGGGCGAAGTCCTCGGAAGCTCCTGAGTCTTGTAAATTTTATAAGGCTTAAAATATGTAGATCTCCTATGTAGTCATATAGCGTATTTTTACTATTTTCTGACATTTTAATGAGGTGAAATTAATCAAATGACACAAATTTTAAGGTTTACATTTTTAGGGGCGGGGGATAAAATATAAGTTTTCCCAACAAAAGTAACAATAAATCAAATTATCTTGTTATTTACTTTTCTGAGAGTGAAAAAAACAATGATTGCTTTTTTAAAGGAATACAACTTGTAACTTCCCCGTGGGGATCAGGGTTGTTAGAATAGATCCTCAGTATCCCTTGCTTGGCGTAAGAGTTTAGGTTCTTGGTACCCCTTCCTTATCGTAAGGGGTGACTAAATGGGGCGGTCCTTCGGATGAGACAAAAAAAATTACACCGAGGCCCTGTGTTACAGCAGGTGTGGCACGTTAAGATCCCTCCCTTAACATAGAACTTAAGTTTGCAGCCCTTCATCGGTAACAATGACGTCTCCATATGAGTGAAAGATTCTCAAGCGGGACGTTAAACAATATATAATCAGTCAATCAACAACCTGTAACTGTAAATTAAATAAATTGAAAAATAAAACATTAATAACAAATTTGTGATTTAATATATAATTTCATTGGAACAGAGTGAATCTGAAGCAATAGACCCGTAAAATTAACAGAAAATGTCGAATCACTGTCTTCCTGACAGTAATTCCTGCTCGTAATTTCCGCTGTGCACTAACCTCGGAGGTGACCAGTTCGTAAAAGCATTGAGCACGTGTTAGATTTGCAAACAATTTAATATGAAGTTTATAACAAATTCACTATCATCTGAGTGGCACATTTGCGTAATTTAATTACTTCCTTACACTTATAATACTTAAAGCCATTCATGTCACGTTACAATATTTTAAAACGAACGAAATGTATAATTTTTCACGATGGTCTCCGTCTTTGTATGACCTCGGTCTCAGCAATTCGATTATGTTCTACAATTATCCGTGTATACGACGCAGTGGTGTTTTATACGAAACGCACATTGTATGCAGATACTCTGTAACAATATTCCTATGGTTTCTATTGCTGAATATTGAACTTCAGATCTTGGGTATTATTAACCCAGATTTTTTTTTTGGGGGGGGGGGGGCCTTAAACCCGTCACTGAGTCGAGAGCCCTTCTCGGAAGCTTCTGGCATCATCGTGCGCTTAATGTCATTCAGAACATAAGTATGGATTATCTTTCCTGCACTTCCGGACCGGTTGGTGCACAGCAACGAAATTGACATCGATTGTGAGTGATTTGATTGATGTCATTAAATATTTGCGATTTTTAAAAAATATAACGGAAACACGAAAGTAAAGAAAACTGTCTGACCAATGTATTGACAAATGCATATCCAATGTTTTGATTTGCTGTGAGCGAAAAATCAGTCGAAGTTTGAACTTGGTGAGGCAGACAACATGAAAAGAGTTGCATGCCTTCTCTTTCTCTTCGTATAATCAGATAACGTAATTTTTACGAATACGTGAAATAACATATTTGTGTGATCTTTAATGCATATTTACAAAATATAAGTAGAAAAAGATATAGTGTGTCTATCCCAGATCAGTGATAAGGTGGGGGTGGGTAGGGTGGGGTGGAATAATCATTGATCCATGTCCCAGGTGCCTGTGATTTGCCCAACACCCCTGCTCAACCTTGACACTCCTGCTTAAATAACAAACACTAACAACAACACCTAGACAAGGGTTTGGTATTTTTGACTATATTCCTATGCCAAATCAACCAGCTGTACCTGATATGATTAATTGTACGAATATAACATAAATATTTCATTATTATACTTTTATTTACAGTCAGTAACATTATAAATGTAATGGACATTAAGAGTATCATATTTACCCCGCCTTTGACGGTACCTCTACCCCTGGGGTTGCAAAATCACAATTTAGTACTCTTCTTTCTGCTTTTTGTAAATATGGGTTTAGCTGTTATGTAGTATTAGGAAAATTAAAGACATAGAGGCAATTAATCACTACGCCCATTTGGCCTCGCTCTGGTACATATTTACCAAAACCTTCACCCCTGGGGTCATGAAATTAAAAATGGAACTGCCTACGTGTTCCTTTTAAATACCCATTCAGTTTCAATTTAGTATTAAGAGCATGGAAGGAAATGTTATCTAAGTGTTTTACACGTAACACGATGCAATATGCTAAATTTGGCCTGACCCTGGAGTCAGAACCTCAATCCCGGGTATCATGAAATTTTAAATTTTGGTAGAGGCCCGTCTGCTCTACGGACTATATTTAGGTTTTCTTACAGTGAGCGGTTTTAAAGGAAATTTTTGAAAATCGATAAATTTGTTTTGTAGTTTTTGCCCTACCCCAAGATTACAGGAGTCCTGAAATTTACAATATATGCCACTATGTCTCAAAGATGATTCATACAAAATCTCAAAGTAATTTGAATGTTAGTTTTCCAGAAGTTAAATATGTTCATTGAAAAAACCAAGATGGACGCCGATCAAGGTAGACGGTGAAAAAGCGCTCTCGTGTTTGTGGTAAAATATCTAGTGTTATTCAACTGAGAAATGAGCTGAAAGGTTACCAAACATCAGAGAAGATACTATACATCGTTTTTAGTGGTCACAGTTCCAAAAAAAGTGGTTTGGATAAATTTATTTGCATCCATCTGTGACAATGCCGGGTAGCAGAGAGAGTACTACGAGTTTGAGATCTACTCAGACAGGGAGAAAGACCACTGTTTCTCAAGCAAAGGACAATTCTATGTGTGACACCAGTTTTGATGCAAGCCGTCTTACTGGAGAATTAGATTCCATAAAAACATCACTCCAAGAACTTCCAACAAAAAAAGACATCAATTCGCTAAAAAACACGTTTGTAGATCTGCTGAATGAATTTAAAACAGCCATGGCGAAGAAGATTTCAGATCTGAAGGAAGAATATGAAAATAAGATCAAAGGCTTGGAGATGGTGAATGACAACCTTTCTAAAGAAATTTCAACAATTAAGGAGTCTAACGCGAAGTTGAGAACACAAGTTAATATGGACAGGCAACTTGTGCAAGAGGCAGCTGTCTCGTGTAATTTCAATGAACAGTACTCGAGGAAAAATAATGTGAAAATATTGAATTTCCCCACAAAACCCGATGAGAACCTTCGACAGGATATAATCCAAACTATTACGGACGATCTCGGACTCCGAATGGACCATGCAGACATCACGGAGATACACCGCATCCCGACAAAAAACCGCGCCCAAAGAGACCAACCGATCATTGTGCGCTTGGCCTCTTCAGAAATCAAAAGAAATATCATGCGGCAAAAAAAGAACCTTAAAAACAATGTGCGTGTGGTAAATGATGTGACCAAGAAAAATATGGACCTTATTAAAAGACTCAAAGAAAGTAGTGAAATTGACAGTGCGTGGTATTTTAACACTGCAGTGTATGGAAAGACCAAATCCGGTCATCAGATGAAATTTGAACTCTTCGATGATATCCATCAAAAAATTAGAGTCCAGAGGAATTCATGAAAAAGTGAAATAATGAACGGTATGAAAAACGCTTTCTAAATAATGACCAGGAAACTTTCTTTTTCTTTTGTCAGTGATTTAACACTTTAAGTGAAGTAAACCAAGCAACTCTATATAATTCCTTTTTTATCTGTTGTCACATTGTCATATTTGGATGTATATAGTTATATTTTATTAGTTTTGTAAAAGTCAACAAGTTTAATGGTTTACTGTCATTGAAAATTATGCTTACCGTCTGTAAATGTAATCGGGATCGACATACGCAGAATTTTATGTAAACAAGTGTTACACGTGTTTTCACCCAATCGGTAAGTGTAATATTTTTTAGTGGTTACCACAACATGCTGCTGATCCATGGGTTTTTGTTTACTTGTGTATGCCTTTCTATCAACCTTCATTGTTATTTTGTGTACTCTGGCTGCAATTAGGTGTATTTTGATTAGATTATTAGAATGTATATATGCATATTTAGATTATGATGGATGAAGTTAAAATATTATCAGTAAATTGCCAAGGTCTGGGGTCTCAAGAGAAAAGAAAAGATGTTTTAAAATTTTTGAAATCTAAGAGGTACGATATTTACTGTCTACAGGACACACATTTTGTAGAAGATATGCACAATATTGTGACAAGTGAATGGGGTTTTGATAAGTGTTTCTTTAGTTCTTATGCATCTAATGCAAGAGGTACAGCTATTATCTTTAATAACACTTTTGACTTCAAAGTTCATGAATGTGTATGTGATGAAAATGGTAATTTTGTTATTTTGAATGTTACCTTGGAAAATACACAGATTACATTAGTTAATATATATGGTCCAAACAGAGACAATCCTGATTTTTATAAAATTGTAATTCAAAAGGCTAAAAATCTTGGAAATGAAAGTTACATAATTTGTGGAGACTTCAATTTCATTATGAATCCAACACTAGATTGTAAATTTTATAAAGAAGATACTATAAATAATCCAAATGCACGGAATTTTATGTTTGAAATTATAGAGGATTTGGATCTCATGGACATATATAGAGAGTTACATCCTGATACTCACAGATATACATGGAGGAAAAAAAATCCAAGGAAAATGGCTAGATTGGATTTTTTTCTATTATCTAATAGTCTTTTTAACTGTGTTCATGAGTGTAATATAGATCCAAGTTATAGAACAGATCACTCTATTGTATTTCTTTCTTTAAGGTTTCAGGATTTCCATAGAGGAAAGGGTTTATGGAAATTCAATAATTCACTGTTATATGATAAAGAATTTGTAGCGAAAGTAAAAAATACTATATCTAATACAAAGTTACAATATAGTCTACCAGTGTACAATGCAGAACAAATTCCCAATATTCCTGATAACGAAATCACCTTTGTTATCAATGATCAATTATTTTTAGAAGTACTGTTGATGGAAATAAGAGGTCAATCCATTTCGCATTCCTCTTTTGTTAAAAAAAATAAAGATAAAAGAGAAAAAGAATTACAGGATCAGATAAAATGTCTTGAGGATGAAGAAAGTGAGATGGATCTATCTCGCATTGATGAACTTAATAAAGAATTAGAAAAGATCAGAACTGAAAAATTAAAAGGTGCAATGATAAGAGCAAAGGTGAAATGGATTGACGAAGGCGAAAAGCCAACAGAATATTTTTGTAATTTAGAAAAAAGAAATTATACTAGTAAAATTATACAAAGAATAGAAACTGAGGGAGGGGATATTATTACCAAACAAGATGAAATATTGGAGGGTGTGTGTACATTTTATGAAACTTTATATCAAAACAAAACAAAGGATATTGCTCAAAAATGGGAATTTGATAAAGTATTTGAAAATACTAGAAAACTATCTGTGGAAGAAAAATTGGGATTGGAAGGTGAAATTAGTTATCAGGAAGCGGTATACACTCTAAAGAAATTAAATAATAATACAAGTCCGGGAAGTGACGGATTTACAACAGAATTCTTCAAATTTTTCTGGAGAGATATTGGACATTTTGTTGTAAGGTCTTTAAATTTTGCATTTAGAAATGGTACTTTATCGGTTACACAAAGACAAGGTATAATAGTATGTATTCCAAAGCATGATAAACCAAAACAATTTTTAAAGAATTGGCGACCTATTACATTATTGAACACTGTTTACAAAATTGCATCAGGCTGCATTGCACACAGAATAAAATCTGTCTTACCATTACTTATACATGGAGACCAGACAGGTTTTATATCAGGTAGAAATATTGCTGAAAACACTAGGTTAATATATGATATCATGAATTATACACAAGTCAAAAATATCCCTGGATTGATTTTACTTTTAGATTTTGAAAAGGCCTTTGATACAGTTTCTTGGGAATTTATGATACGAGTGTTGAAATTTTTTAATTTCGGTAACTCAATTATTGGTTGGATAGAAATGTTTTATAAAGATATCATAACAACTGTTAATCAAGGGGGAAATTTATCAAGATGGTTCAACAACCAAAGAGGCTGTAGGCAAGGCGACCCAATATCCCCATACCTGTTCTTATTATGTGCAGAAATTCTTGCTATAAAATTAAGAGGTAATAACAATATCAGAGGTATACACATAGGAGAAGTCACACATTTATTATCACAATTTGCAGATGACACTACTCTTTTTCTTGATGGGACGAGGCAATCTTTGGAGGCTACCATTCAGGAATTAAGCACATTCAGACAAATATCGGGATTAGCAGTAAATTATTCCAAATCACAAGTTATATGGATTGGTAGTAAAAGACAAAGCACAGAAATATTATTAGGATGTGCTGAAAATGAAATTACCAACATTATAAATTGCAACCTTAAATATTATATATATTGTTGCAGATGTCACAACAAGGCTTTAATGTTGAATTGCTTTAAAATTGTTGTATCAAACCTGTACAATATAGAATTGAAATTGGCAATAAGAAATAATTGTGCAGGAAAATTTTATGAAAAATGGAGATTATTTGAGCAACTAAAAGTCTGAGTAATGGTTTAGTTATTGAAAGTATGTATATATAAATGTAACTATGTATATATATTATGTATCTATATGTGTATACATCAAACCAATGTTATTCATTCCAAGTACAATATGAATGGTCATGTGGCAATATAAAAATTATATTTATAAATGTTTATCATAATTTTATGTGTATTAACACTCTACAAGATATATATGACCTTGGCTGAAAGGCTCACCTATACTTTAAGTTTATAGAAAATGTAGCCAGAGTACCAGAGTATAGCTTATTGTTTGATTTTTTGTTTCTACCTGTACTGTCTTCTTTTCTTCAACCTTTATTTGTGAGTTGGTTTATTTACACCGATTTGTTACTTTAATGAAAAAAACCCATATCCAATGGTTAGGTTGGAGTGTAGGGGTTAATGTTAAATCCTAACCCAATATCATAATAAATTATATATACTCACAAAAAAAAAAAAAAAAAAAAAAAAAAAAAATATGTTCATTTGTTAACGCACATGTACGACGAACGTAGAGGAACAGCAATAGGCCAGCATGGTGAAACCAGATTCATGATGACCGATGAGAAATTTTCTCTTTTTAAATTACCAGATGTTTGAAGTACTCCGCATCACGGTTACAAAATTGGTAGTGACCGTTCTTTCGCCAAATACCCGGTAATAGAAGTGGTCTTTCAGGTATCATTTTAAGAAGGGGTGTCCTTTGTAACTACTTTGTAACTACACTGCTACAACTATGAACGCCATGCATAGATCAAAGGGGCACTTCGTCTACAACCGATGACGTCTCTGTATCATTGATAAATTATCTGCCGATATGTAAAACTCGGCATTGAAAGCGGACTTCATGTGTCTTTTGGGGGATCCCCCGAAGCGCCTGCTATACAAGTGAAGATTGTGAATGCTAATATATATATTTTTTTTGTTGTGGAGAAGGGGAGTGGGACAAGAGCTCATACTAAGAGACTGACTGTGCTCCCAGTTTGTAACAGCTTCAAATCGGCGAAAATTTTAAACAAAGTAATTGTTGGTTGGTTGTATTTTATTTTACTAACGTCCCGCTCGATAATTTTTCGTCATATGGAGACGTCACCATTGCCGGGTAAGGGCCGCAACATTTAGGCTTATGCTTGGCGCTTACGGCCTTTGAGCAAAGAGGGATCTTTATCGTGCCACACCTGCTGTGACACGGGACCTCGGCCCCATTTAGTCGCCTCTTACGACAAGCAAGGGGGTATTGAAGACCTATTCTAACCCGGATCCCCACGGGAAGCCATGGTACTACTAGACGCACTTGGCCGAAGCTGTTTCTTAGCAGTTCGTGAAAGAGACAGCGCGTTTACTGCCATTAGTCCGTTTTAATCGATTGACAGGTGCTTACGTTACAACGCCATGTAGTGCTAATTATATTTCTAAGGGAATCGTTCTCAGAAAGTCGTATGCGATCTCATAATCACGGTGTTTTTACTTGCATCAGCTAGGACAGATCTTTAAATTAGTGTTTTATGATCTTGTATATCTTAACAAATTGCGCGATGGATCTACTTATGTAGTAACGTATTGGTATGCCTATCGCTCGCAGTATCCTAGTTATGAGGGTGTTAGATTTGCAACCGGGGGATTCAGGGCTCTCTTCTTGATCCCGACTCCGAGTCAAACCTAAAAGGTTTTAACATGAATGGTGACTATTCCTTAACCAAGTGCCAAGTATAATAAAGATGAAAGACGCGGGTCTTTAAAACGGAGGTCTCGTGTCACGGTCGACTTAAAGGGGCATGGACACGATTCGAGCTGGAAAATTATTTTTTCATTTAAATTGTTTGGAATGCTAAACTAAGGTATTTCTACTGGTCAGCAAAAATTTCAATGTGAGTAGTAGAGTTACATGACATACAGAACTCACAATTCTTTGTTATGTAAACAAGGCTCTTGTCTTGGTTTGGTTTACATAGGGTAAATATACTAGTAAAAGTTTCGTTTAAGACAATTTTTATTTTATTTTACAAGTTCATTCTGAACCAGTTAAAAGTTTCTAGCCTTTGTCACATCTCATTTTGTTTTAAACATGATATTTTCTATTAAACAATCAATATGTAAACAAAAACAAGCCTTGTTTACATAACGAAGAATTGTGAGTATTCTCACTTGTAATTGAACAATATCGAATGGTGATGTAAACAATGTGTTAATCGCAATCATAAATCCCAAAGACATATACAAGTTCGAGTGTAGGGCAACACGGACCTCCGATAAAGCGAAGGTAGGATCAGGTGCCATGGAGGAGTAAGGATCCTCTGCTGACCGGTCACACCCGCCGTGAGCCATTAGTTGAAATTAGGTATAGGGGATTATCCGTAGTCAAAGTTAGTATGAAAAATGACAGTCTAACAAAGGGTATGAAACAAATCAATCAACATATGTCCCAGAGACACTTTGTAATCGCAAACAAGGTCATTATAACGACTGTAAAATTTGCGAAATGATGACTTCAAACGAGATTTGTTATAACCCTGCTACATCATTTTTGTCAGTAGTTGATCTCACTTGAAAATATTCTGATATGCATGGCATGCTCTCGCGTATCGAATCAACTGGGAGATATACACACCATAAGCAGGCGAAAGTGGTATACTACGACATAGATATGGAAAACTGATGATTGCAAAGTTGAAGTCATCATGTTGTCATATAATGTAGTTGTCGGTCTGCCATTAGAGTCAATATTAAGTGAAATATCCAGATATGAAGCAAACACGTCAGATTCTGTTGTGCCCTTTATTTCGAGTTCATCGGAATATATCAAATGGACATAATTATGAAAATTATGATTGTTGATTGATAAGACGTCATCGATATATCCATATGTATGGTTGAAGGACACGGCAAGTTTTGTTTTGGTTTTTATCCTGTAACAGCTTCTGAACAAATCCCGCTTCATAAGAATATAAAAATAAGTCTGCCAATAAGGGAGCACAATTGGTGCCCATGGGATTGCCAATGGATTGTTGGAAGACTTGGTCTCCAATCATTACGTAAATGCTATCTACAAGAAAGCCAAGCATACATTTAATGTCTGCTTCAGAGTACTTGTGCGGGCTATCGGAGTGGTGTCTAACAAAATATGTACCTTGTTTTCCAGTCACTAGAAATTTGTATTTTCGATTGTCATTTTTGTTCAAAAAGCAATTATCTATTATCTGAAAAAGTCTAGATTTTAATTCATCGTGAGGAATTGTTGTATAAAGTGTGGAGAAATCATACGTTTTGATACTGTCGATTTTAGAAAAATTCTGAGACTTTAGATTTTCCAAAGGTTCCTTAGAGTTTTTGAGAATCCACATCTGATTGACACCACTTCTGGAATATGTAGTGGAAAAGTATCTCTGGAGTGACTCTTCAATAGCTGTTAGCAGTTTAGTTAGTAATAAAGATAAAGACTTGGTATAGCACTTACTGGAACCAGCAATGTATCTTTGTTTGTAAGGATTTTTATGTAATTTCGGAATCCAATAAAGGTATGGTTATTCAAATTGATCCTGATTCTTAGGAATGTCGAAAATATTTAAAACTGAAAGATGATTATGAAGAAGGTTTTCCTTTGTAAGATTGCTTCGAGTATAAGTAGGATTCGCAGATGTTGAAGTAAATCTCAGTTCATTTAAAAGACATTTATAATAGTAACTTTTACAAACAAAGACAACGTTGTTACTGATATTCAAATTTTAGAAATACCTTAGTTAAGCATTGCATATATTAAAATTGAAGTAATAAAATGTGAAAAATTTCAGCTCGAATCGTGTCCATGCCCCTTTAAACATAATAAAACTATATTTGTGGCACTTCATCTACGGCTTATGAAAAAGATATAGAAAAATGTCAGGTGTTTTGCATCAGTAAATAGCCTTATTAATTGTAAAAGTAAACAAGCTTGTCTTTAAACAGATAGAAAAACGAAAGAAATCTTTATTGATGCTTTGTTATGAATATTTACATGTTCATGATTAATTAGGAATCAAAGACCATAAAACATGAGTAACGTAAAAATATGTATACAAATGTATATGCACCGAAGACATGAAATTACCTGGTACAACCTGTAATCGGATTCTACTGTATCAAAAATTGGACTTTCTCTGCAACCCTGCTTGGGAATAAGATTTATATCCATTGCTGAAATGTTAACATGGAATTCGACAGATATGTGCATTTGTTGTCAAAAGTTGCGCTCTATAAATCGCAGTGCGCTGATGCACTGGTCTATTTAGCATATCAAATTGAGTGCGTTTTTCACATCTGTCTTGATTTCCTGGTTATCATAAGTCCGTTGTAATTAAATATGTACTAATTTATACAGTCTCCAGTGTGTATTCAACGACGAATTTCTCAGGAGATTGATGACGAAAGTCATCGTAATGTCCAGATTTCTGGATGATTTATTTGTCACATTTAATGAGCCGGATCGAATCAAACAACACCTTTCTGTAATTCAAACTAAGTGCAAGGTATATGAAAAAGTAGACACAGAAGGAACAGTTGTATATCATTAGACAAAGCTGGTTTATTGCCCATTCCGTATGTAAATATCTTGTATTCGGATTAACGGAGAGGAGAATTCGGATTCTGTTGACACTTGTAGGACATGATAACACGGTATAAGTTACTCCTATCGCTAGCAGCACTCGAGTGACTTTTGTAAGCATTTGGTGACTTCTTTTACTATTTCTTCGAGGTTCCCGTGATTGGTAAACTACATCCTCCGGTTTACATGCAACTCTTTGCAGCATATGCTTTGCGTAGATTGTTCCAAGAAATATAATCATTGTCAAAAAGGGGAGAATTGATGTTACCATAATATCAACATAAGTGAATGCGTGAATTACGAAATCGTATTTCCGCTTTTGTGTACAATGTTTCGTTCCGCTGACGGAAGTAGTCTGGGTTGTCCATAGAGAAAAAGAATACAATCCAACCGCAAAAGTTGTCAAAATTGCCACCATGAATCTGGCTTTGTTTACCGTACACACAAGCACAGCGTATTTCAGGTTAATCG
Organism: Ostrea denselamellosa; assembly: GCA_024699665.1. Lineage (NCBI taxonomy): Eukaryota > Metazoa > Mollusca > Bivalvia > Ostreida > Ostreidae > Ostrea > Ostrea denselamellosa. The sequence goes on along the minus strand of JAMZEH010000005.1, from coordinate 8,195,494 downwards.
AGATCAGAAAATTTTCGAATGTAACACAAACAACGAACCAAACGGTCAGAAAACTACAGACGTACGTTACATACACAACCATCTGGCAGACGACGTCTTGGTGAATGAGGTGGACATTCAAAGTCTCAAGCCAAACAAGAAAGTTAGCGAAACAAAACAGACTGCTTGCAACTGACAATGCCGCCAAATAAACATTAGATGAAACCTTTCTGAGAGTCTTTGAACAGAAGACTAGCACCGAAATCATGTTTTCAATCATACCAGCAATACACAATGCCGGGTGAATAAATAGGTATATTTTGTAAATTATGGTGAAAAACAGAGGAATGGGCACCACTTCCTGGGAATTCGAGGAATCATATTCATCCGAAACATTGTACATGTAACCATGTTCCTCCACGTTTCTTTTACAAGCATTTACACTGAATTCTGTCATAATAACGTCTCTATTCCTTTGTTAAACAATAAACTATGTCCAAGACGGCTGCTTGCATAATCGAGTCCTCACGTTCAACCTGGAGGCTAATAGCTATTTAAAGGATGGACATATATGCCTTTAGAGGTTTCCGGAGACCTTCCGCGCATAATGGAAACAAATATCAATGTCACATGCCCACATTCACTATCAGTAATGTAATATATTGATCGGCTTTTGTATCATGGAATAAGACAAAAATAATGTCTGTGATCAAATAATGAGAAATCAGTTCTGATGATGTGTCTATTATAAAATACCGACAAAGTAAAACACTCACTTTGTAATTCTGTTCTCATAACAAAATACAAATCAAATAAGGTACGTAGTAAATCTATGCATGCTTGAATGGAAGTTTTTCTGTTGTTAAGAGTCCTATAGATGAACGTTGCACTTTAAAAGTATATATCTTTACATATTTACTACTATTCATGAAATCTTTGATAATTAAAGTTAATCCTTGTCATTTTCTGACTTCCAGCACAAAAATTGCCGGTTATACTGCTAGGTTTATAGATTGAAAACACCAGTTCAGTGTATAAATACCATATTCTGCAGACGTCTGTCTTCCTGTATATTTGTCATCTATATACATATATATGATATAATGTTCGTCTCACTTTTTCTCAGATTCTTGTAATTTTCCTGTTTACTATGCTTGTGAAATAGGAACTTTGATCAGCCATGTAATTCAGACATCGTTAATCAATACTACTATTGTAGAAACCAATAGTTTTATTTGGGATTCCAAACCACACGGATATTAACGGTGTACTAAAACAGACAACGCTTCAGTTGGAAATTACTTCCGTTAGAAATTGAAAACTATAAAGTTCCATGTACGGACATTAAACTTGTACTTAATAATCACATTGTAAGCCGTCTTCCTTTGAAAGACTAAACGATATCTCTGTGAAAGAGAGATATTACACGATAGGAAGATACGTAAATAAACCAAGCAATCTAATTCTGAATTAACAAAATGATATGAATCTCACTAGAATTCTAGTCTGGTTCAACCAAGAACTTCAACCAGAATATATATTCTGTGATTACCCAATTGTAATTAAAACAATGTACTGGACTGCATTGACTCGCTCCCAGTCCGAACAGGACTTCTCAAAAATAATTATATGAATTTAATTAACACCCGTAAGATTTTGTGAAAACACGGCTACAGCAGAAGACTATGAAAGTCACAGTGTTTTCACCCTTGATGTGAACTGTCTTATTTGACGGCAAGTCAATCGATATAGGGGTTTTCTCCATATTTCCTATGGTGTTGATGGGAATGCGTAGTCATGTAGAACAGGAAGGCATCCACCATTATTGTAAATTCCATGACTCTAGGGCGAGGCCAAACTTGGTATATTGTATTGTATCTATGTGTAAAACATTTACATAGCACTTTCCTTTCGTTCGTGCTATTGGTACCAAATTGAAACTAAATGAATATTAAGATGGAGCACGTAGCCCTTTACCTTAGTTGCAAATTTCAATACCCCAGAGGTACACGTTTTCGTACACCAGATTTGTTTATCATCTCCTTAGCCGTGCTGCTTTTCTTTCTTGATTACCGATGATGGTATGACATTTGACGTAGAGAAATGACAGGCATCTTCTTCTTTATACGAAGTTAAAATGAATACATTTTTCTTCATTTAACCCATTATGTTCGTATGACTCCTTTCAGAATTATATCACTTTACACGAAATAATCAACGATTATATTATGCATTTTGTGTTGGCGTGACAGCGGGAAGTCGTGTTGTGTGATAGCGTGACGGTGTGTTGTGTATCAAAGCAACTGCGCGACGGCGTGTTGTGATTGTTTTATTGTTTGTTTGTTTTACGTCCCGTCGAGAATTTTTCACTCATATTGAGACGTCACCAAGTACCACAAATTTAGATCTATGCTTAGCACTTAGCAGTGAGGGTTCTTTAACGTGCCAACGCCTGCCGCGACACGGGACCTCCATTTTTAAGGTCATATCCGAAAGATCCGTCATTCTCACTTCTAAATGCCGAACGTTTGGCGAAGGAGCAATCACTACCTATGTTTACGTCTTAGGTTTGACGCGGCCATAGCACGAGCGGGGCTCGAACTCACGACCTCCCGGTTACGAAGCGAACGCTCTAACCACTGAACTACCGCGACCGGTCGGCGTATTGTGTGTTAGCTTGACGGCCTGTATTGTGATACCGCGACGGCATGTTAGCGTGACGGCGTGTGCATTAACGTTATGGCGTGTTAACTTGACGAATTGTAAATCCATGTTTAGACGTGCATTTTGTGTTGGCGTGACAGCGGGAAGTCGTGTTGTGTGATAGCGTGACGGCTTGTTGTGTATTAAAGCATCAGCGCGACGGCTTTCTGTGAGATAGTGAACAGAGCTTCCACAAAGCCCTATCGGACCACCATAATTAAGACTATGTTTGTTTGTTTGTTTGTTTTTCGTCCCGTCGATAATTTTTAACGCGGCCATGACACAAGCGGGGCTCGAACTCACGACCTCCCGGTTACGAAGCTAACGCTCTAACCACTGAGCTACCGCGACCGGTAATTAAGACTATGCAAGCATAAATGGAAGAAATGCAGTACTATGTAAAGCAAACCATTTAAAAACCCTAACGTTTTTATATCGAAATTTATTTCATCCCACGTAGTCAGCCCTCCACTGTAGTTCATTTTGGAAGAATAAGGTTATTATTCATAATTTGGTATATTATGGCATTAGCCATCTATAAGTCATGTTAATAAAATAGACGGAATAATATCAAATGTTTTGGCTTTGATATCTTTACAAATTGTAATGGTAGTCATTTCTTCATGTATGCTTTACAATTGTAAACAATGCGCGTATGAATCTTGATAGAAATATGACTGATTGATTAAATATCGTTTAACGTCCTGCTCGAGAATCTTTCACTCATATGGAGACGTCACCATTGCCGGTGAAGGGCTGCAAATTTAGGCCTCTGCTCGGCGCTTATGGCCTTTGAGCAGTATGGGATCTTTTACATGCCACACCTGCTGTGACACGGGGCCTCGGTTTTTGCGGTCTCATCCAAAGAACCCCCCCCACTCCCCCATTTAGTCGCCTCTTACGACAAGCAAGGGGTACTGATGATCTATTGTAAAAATCCGGATCCCTATGGGGTTGATAGATATAATGCATCAATACAATGGCTATACATTTATAAAACAGAATGTACATGATATGCTTGCAAAGTCAACTTCTACGACATTCACAAAACCCAGTGAACCTGAAATAAAAGACACCACGGTCTTCCACTTCTGCTTCGTACTTAGATATTTTACGGAATAAAGATGCCGGCGGCAAACTAACAACTCAACTTTATGACAAACGGGATGATTTCAATTTCTCCATCGTCAACGTCCCTTATTTATGTGGAAATGTTCCATCATCACCTGCATATGGTGTTTATATTTCCCAACTGATTCATTACGTTAGAGCTTGTTCTGCATATGGTCAGTTTTTAAATCGAGTCGGGCTACCGACAAAGAAGTTGATTTTACGGGGGTTTGTACAGTCAAATCTACAGTCAGCATTTCGTGAATTTTATAGTCGCTATAACGATCTAGTTTGCCAGTACAACTTACCATTAAATCAAATGCTGTTTGATGTGTTTCGTAACAATTGTTAGGCCGTTCTTGACACACTGATTTTGACTACGGATTGCTCCGTTTACCTGATCGGAATATAGGGCAGGTGTGACCGGTCAACAGGGGATGCTTACTCCTCCTTGACACCTGATCCCACATCTGGTTTAACCAGGGATCCGTGTTTGCCCATCTCTCTGATTTGTATTTTCTATAGGAATTATGAGATTGAATACTGTTAGTTGTCTTGATCTTTTCATCATACAGAACTGAAATAGAGTTCTTTTATCTGAAGTTCCGAAAGTTGAAGATATTACGTAAAGTATATTTCTAAATTACATAATTGAAGAAATTAAAAGCAACGGAAGAAAATAGGAGACAAAATTGAATATTTTGTCCTGCTTTGAAGAATTGTCGTATCATACTAAAATCATGATGACGGGTAGTGAAGATTCAAGGAAGTACGTGGAACCACAATAGTGGGTCAAAGTTTTAAATGGGAATAGAATTAAATTGTTCAATTCAGGGACCCAGGGGTAGTATGGCGCCACAACAGGAGATCAAATTTTTATATGGAAATATACAGGAAATTAAAAAAAAAAATCATTTTATTCAAGTATAGCAGGGCCTCCCTAAATAGTATCAAAGTGTAAATGTTCCGAAATTGTATTGATTCATTTTTTTTTAAATTCAAGTTATTAACCTAATTTAACATAATGCATTGATATATGAAAGAAAAATCTTTTCCAGAACAGTAAGGTCATATTCATCATATTGGTATTGAAACATTCTCATGATGTGTAGATTTTTAAGTTCAATTATTTCAAGACCTTTGAAGTACTTTGGAGCTGATATTAGAAAGATGGGGTTCCTCATCGACAATATCTTTTGTAGTCTTTGGTGATCAGCTCTGTTGGAATTCCCATTTCAAAAATTGTGCTCCTTTCGTAGCTGACCTGTTTTTTTATATTCATATCAGGCAGAATTTATTTTAAAAAAAACCTACATGTGAAGAAAAAAATCCTTGTTGTGGCCTAACACGACATTTAGATATATCGGCAACGTTTTATCTGTCAACAGTCATTTTCACTCATATGTTGATTCGATATATCCCAGTTAAAGACACCAGAGGGCCTTCCACACCACCTTCGTACTTAGATATTTTATTGAATATAGATATTAATGGCAAGCTAACAAATAAACTTTATGAAAACGGGATGATTTCAGCTTCTCCATCATCACCTGCCCATAGATATATATCAATATTCCATCATCACCTGCATATGGTGTTTATGTCTCTCAACTGATTCGATACACAAGAGCTTAAGTATGATCAGTTTTTTTAAAATCAAGGCAGGCTACTGACAAATAAGTTGATGTTACAGGGTTTTACAGTCTCGTTTTAAGACAGCATTTCGTATATTCTATGGTCGTTATAACTATCTAGTTTGCTCGTGCAACCTGTCATTGAGTCAAATGCTGTCTGACGTGTTTCATACCAATGTTAGGTTGTTCTTTATACACTTATTTTAACTACGGGTTGCTCTATGTGATCAAGATATAGGGCTCACGGCGGGTATGACCGGTCAATAGGGGATGCTTCCTCCCCCCTAGGCACCTGATCCCTCCGCTGGTATATTCAGACGCCCGTGTTTGCCCAACTCTTTATTTTATATTCCTTTTAGGAGTTATGAGATTGATCACTGTTCGTTATTTTCAACTTTTCATCCTATCTGACCTAAATTTAATTATTTTTCGTTCCATCGAGCTTTCATCGCTCATATTGAAACGTCACTAACTGTAGGTGAAGTACCACGAATTTAGACGTATGCTTAGCACCCTTAGTAACAGTGCGGGTTCTTTAACAACCTCTTATTTAAGGTTATACACGAAAGACCCGTCATTTTCACTTCCATATACCGAGCGTTTGGCTAAGGAGGACTCGCTAATCTTTGGTTTGATGCGGTCATGACTAGAGCGGGGTTCGAACTCCGGACGTCCAGGTTACGGAGCAGATGCTTTACCTCAGAGTACCGCGAACTCATTAGAAGCACTAGTAAAGTGCTATAAAACTATTTTTGTACATATAATATTATTTCATTTATTGGTAAAATTATATTCACATTTAAATACTGCTGTTTCTATAATTTTAGAGAAATAATGTTATTACCTGTTTTGTATTCTTTAGCCTTGATCTCGAAAACGATTTTCTGTTGTTTAGAATTGAAAATAGTTACCTGTACCGAATAGAATTGAAAGAATTTAAAATTATCACCAGAAGCATACATAGATAACAGAGATTAGTATCATCACCAAATTCCGTATTATCTCGCAGCCCGCGGTACTTCAGTAGGGGAAAAATCCACACATTAATTTAAATAGAACACGTATATCATCTTAGATGAAATAATGAACGATATAGAGGTTAAACCTTCCAAATCCTATGACTAAAACGTTTAAGATATATTTTCATAAGGTATTTCATGTCACAGTAAAATGAAACGTAGGTTTCAAATGGAACACATGACCCCAACACGGACAAATCGGCGATGTATCAGGAAATGCTTACGATTTGCTTAATACATGTACATCTGTATACTTTTTGCTACGCTTATAGTATATGCTGTATTCATTAAACCATTTCAAAACTTAATAAGTTCGATTTCAATTTATAATGGGAATGAATCACACTCGATAGAGCGTTAATTTATTGAACCAATGAAGAGAAATTAAAGTTTTATAGGTGGGACTGTCACGCACGAATTTTAAGCAATAAAGCCGTCACCAAATGAGTTGCTTATATCTTTGTTATATACTAGATAAAAACTCACGCAAGCGCAGAAAATCACACTATTGCATTGCACTGGCTGAGAATCACAAAAGCGTGCCCATCATTTTAATGTCGTTTTTGCTAATGCAATGTAGTTTTGTCGAAAAGGAAAATAGATTTTTAATTAATTTCACAATAATTACTTATCAAGTAAAATTTAACAATATCTTACCGACTTGACCTCGCATATAAAACATTATCAAAGGTGCAAGCAGTAACTTTGGGGTAAATGTTTCGAAGTCTCTGGAAATTTCCATAGGATTGCAGAAATGAACCGACATATTTTTATCACATTTTATTTTTTTTGCAAGATCAAAATCAAGCATCGATAAACATAACCACTATTTATGTATTTATTTCATATTGCTTTAAGTTGTCATGCAACAAAACTGGCTTTAAAAAGACAAAACGTGTCTCTCTCTCTCTCACTCTCTCTCTCTCTCTCTCTCTCTCTCCGACCAATCTATGAAGTGAGGACCTCATCACAATTTCTAGGCGAGAATATACACAGGCAAAAGAGTACTACGTAAGCTATAGTTATATGGACTCTTATAAAATGTTTTCGAATACTTTCTCTTAAACTATGAAAATAATGGTTTTGAAAGGAATGTTATTAAGGGCATGTCCCCACACCACTTGTCCTCACTAAGCTACATCTTTCACATGATGTAGGTCACATACATGAGGACGTAGTTCTGAAGACAGGGTTTTGTCCTCATAGCGCACTTCTGTCCTATCAACTTCAGTCAAATGTTGAAAATTTGTCTTCACACGTTTTACGGTCTCCCTATCTCTCTCTTTTTTTTAATTTTGCTATTTCAGGGTAGTTTTACGAAAACAAAAGCAGTTTTTTAATTAATTACTCTATAATTACTATTCAAGTAACATTCAATTATTTCTTGCGGACTTCACTTCGTATTTAAAACAATATTAGATACAAGCAGTAACGCTGAAGCAAGCGTTTCGGAGTTTATTTGCAAAATTTATTCATGTATAAATATAGATGTCTCTAATATCAGCAATACATGAAATTTAATGATAAATAAAAATAAATTAGAATTCAAATGTAAAAGTTGGAATTTTCAATCGTATATAGGTCTTCAAACAAGCATATAGTGGTGTAAAATATAATGGTTATGGAAGAATTCAGTAGTACACGCATTTAGTATTAGTAAAAAATGATGATTCCCCTAAGTACTATCAATTCTTAGAATGTAATTCCTTTCGAACATTTGTGAAGATTAAGCTAATAAAGAGAGAAGAGGATATTAACCACGTGTTGTTTTTGTTTTGTCTCCGCATAAACTTTTATCGCTCTGGTATCAACATGGGCATGTTGTATTTTTGACTAAAGAGGCGTGTTTTGTTTTATTAATGGGAATAGATCGCCTAACACGCTTCACTTGCTGCCTTGGGAAAGAAAAACACAAAGAACAAGCAAAAGCAGAATTTGTTTCTGATAATATTTTTATATATACACTGAATAGTATTTGCTAAATACATACATACATACATATATATATATATATATATATATATATATATATATATATATAACGTGCAGATAGACGACGTTACATAATTACAACACTTACACGTAATAAACGGTAACATTTAACTGTTGGTTGAATTTTACTGAATTCTGTTTGACATTGCCAGTGTATATATTTCTAAAGCTGCGTTGTAAATTTTGGAAACTACTTTTTATTAAAAGATGGCAGATGGTTTATTAACCGATTACAAATCAGTAAATCATTACATATTCCAAGGCTAAATGACTGCAGCTGATCCCACCTCAGGGGTCCGTACTTGTCCAGTTCTCCATTTTGTATTCTGTATAGGATTTATATGATCACTATTCGTTATTTAGCATCACCCTTTTCAATGCAGACTTTATGTACAACAGTATATCTGTTTGGAGGAGTGGTGTGTTCTCGGACTATAAATTAAGAAACGGTCCGTAAAAGTGCAATATCTGCGATTACTATAGATGTCATTATATGAATAGTATGCATATAATAATCCTAAACTCTCTTAATTATAATTTGAAGTCTTTTACCAACCTTGTAAATACGATGCAAACAGTTATATTTAAATTGTATTGATCTATAAGTTGACCATATAGCGTATCATACTAGACTAAGGAATAAGAACCAGTATCTTTACATGGTTTGGTCTAATTTTGAGCGGTGAATCCCCAGAAGCGGAAATATTCGCTATATATGTCTATGCAATTGACACATTCATTAATGTACATATGTAACAAAACGAATATCGGAGAACATGGAACTTGAAAACACAACACAATTTAAGGTACTGATTTTAAAACAAATAATTTTCAGTTTGTTTTTCATCATTATTAACGAACATTGTAAGTACCTATCATTTAATTATTACATGTGTTATATAATTCAATGTGAAAACGCTATATTGTATTTTTCCAGGATGAAAGTAACACCCACAAAAACACTCAAATAACCTTGGAAAAGGGTGACCCATGGGCAGTTAAACTCAGTTTGGAAGAAACCACTAGTTGGAAAGGTACATTTCATACCACCAAAAATCAGAAATAATCCTTAAAATTCTGTATGTCTGTTAATCATGTGTGTATTTTTCCAGAATTATCTGCAACGAAGCGTGCTAAGCTGCTGATTTCAATAATTGTGAAGACAGTCATTTTGCTGGTGTTTGTGTACTTCTTCATTTGTGCTCTAGGATTTCTAACCAATGCATTTCAACTTCTTGGAGGTTTGTTTGTTTTGTGTTGTTTTACACTGATATGGCGGCGACAAATTGATAAAACTGCATTAACTAACAACTTGAATTTTACATTTACATGATTTTCCACTCTTACAACGCAAAACCCAAAGTGTACTGAAAACCACAATCTTCTGAGGCTCATTTTACGTTACAACACACTTAAAAAAAATGTGGGTATATATTGACTAAATACACATAAAGCGTCCATTCATAATATAGTACATACACATATATGATCTAGTCACATCACAATTAGTTCATTTACCTGATCAAGATAGAAGGTTCACGGTGGGTGTGACCGGTCAAAAGGGGATGTTTACTTTTCCTAGGCACCTTATCCCATCTCCAGGGGGTCCGTGTTTACCCTATTCTTTATAAAAAGGTGAAGATAACGAACAGTGATCAGTCTCATAACTCCTATAAGGAATACGATATGGGTTTTATGAGATGAATTTCTGTTCGTTATCTTCGCATTTCCCTGACAGACATAACTCTTTTATAGGTGAAGCGAATGCCAAAATTTTCAAGGAAAACGAGGTGGTGTCAAATCCAGTAGCAGGATTAATGATTGGTGTTCTAGCCACAGCATTAATACAAAGTTCATCGACAACCATATCAATAATTATTGCAATGGCTGGAACGAAATGTGAGTAAACCTCTAGGATTTCTCCCAACATAGAGATAAGATATTCATTAAAAACAAAGGTTTTAACCTACAAATAGAACTTACATTATATGATGAATTTGTTTACTCGTCAATTCAGAAATTTCAATATTGAAACGCTGTATACAGGGAAATTTTCGCCCTGTGTTATTTTCATTCATATAGCTTGAGAATGATTTTGCGCCAGATCTAATTCGCCCAAAGTTATTTCTCACTACTTTGTCGATTGATTGATTGATTGATTGGGGTTTTACGCCGAGTTGACAATATTTCAGTCATTTTACGGCGGTTAAGCAACTGGAATATGGTTGGTGGAGCTCGCTACTTTAAAGACATACGCCACGTTGTTTTCGTAAGATTTCGGGTACAGTTCACTTGTATCCTATCTTGTTTCTACAAAAAGGGTATATTACTATGCTTGTTTTAGAGTTCGCAGATTTTGATAGATCCTAACTGTGACACATCAAAATGTAAGGGCAGCTGTTATTTATTACAAAAGGTTGTGTATGTGGACATTACTAAATTAATGTAGGGAAGTCTTTAATTCAATCGGACATCGAACCCACTACCCTTGCAATACTAGGTAGGTGAGCTAACCAGGCCGATATACGAAGCATGGTAATATTACTACACTATAAAATTTAAACCTACAAGAACTCTTGATAAAGAGGAGATGAAAATATACTTTAGAAAAAAATGTCAATGAAAATGTACTTTAGAAAATAAAATGTCATAAACGTCGCGTATGACCTTAAAGTTATGAAGAGATTTATACTCGTTCACTTTTAAAATTGCCTATTTAGAATAAGAACGAAAAGGGAGAAAAGAAGACGAGGTGGAATATTCCAAAATACAATACATGTATACAGTTTTAAGATAGTTATACAATGAATGATATTTCGTAAACAATTTTACATTAATATATAGTGCGTGAACATTAATTTATTGATAGCCATTCCAGTGAAGCAAACTATTCCTATCATCATGGGGTCTAACATCGGAACCACGGTTACCAATACAATTGTTTCACTGGCCCAGGCGGGATCACGTGAGGAATTTCGAAAGGCTTTTGGTGCCGCTGTAATTCATGACGTGTTTAACTGGATGTGCGTTATCGTTCTTCTTCCACTTGAAGTAGCTTCCGGGTATCTATTCTACTTAACAGAAGCAATAGTAGAATCAATAGACGTTTCAAGTTCATCGAAGACCAAGAAAGACTTACTGAAGACCATTACAAAACCATTTATTCGTTTATTTGTCCAGGTAACCGAGACCAGTGTATTATTGCCACTGTTTATGTGTCACACTGTAATGAAGCATAATAGATAAAACATAAATCATTGCAGATTGACAAGACAGCACTGAAGTGTAAGGCAGTTCATGTAAACGGCACATCGAGATCAGTTCTCAAGAGGTGGTGTGACAAATTCAAGAGTACCTCGAATCTTGGAGGTATGTCCCGTTTCATCTCAACTGACTGTTCTCGGGTGAGATATCTGTTCCTGTCCGGTGTCGTGCAAATAACATTGGAGCATTTTCGATTTCTCAAATATTGAAGGGCCAGTTTTTTAAAACCACAATTGGTTGGTTGAATGTATATTGTTTAACGTTCCGCTCGAGAATTTTTCACTCTGTTTTCAAATATTTCTGTACAAAATTTGAATAAATATATAAAACATGTAAAACTAGAAACAATTAAACTGAACTAAGGCAAATTGATCAGATTAGTAGACCAGTGTTTACTGGGTACTTGCTTTCAGAGCTTTGCCGTATAGACACAACCAGTAGTCACTTGAATTCTATTCGCATTATTGATTAAATTCGCATTATTGATTAAAAATTTATTCTATGTGCATCATGTTGCTAAATGGGTATCAATAAATACTCTACAGTAAGGAAACTTTCAACATGTCTGGATTTTGTAAAAAATAAAAAACAAAGCAAAAAAAAAAAACCAAAAAAAAACCCCAAAAACAAAAACAAAAACAAAAACAAAAAATAGACAAAAAAACAAAAAAGCAAAAACAAAAACAAAAAAAACCAAAAAAAAAAAAAAAAAAAAAAAAAAAAAATACAACCCCCCCCCTCAAAACCCCCCCAAAAACAAAACAAAAAGAAATATGCTGAAAGATATCAGTACTGAGACAGGCTAATATTACAATTGATATAGGACTGCTCCCTTGTATCGGACGAACAAAAGTAGCAAATTCTTAAGACTGATAGAAGAAAGAAATGAAGTTACAGCAATGTTTTAAATTTTGTTACGACAAAGAAGGTGAAATTCTAACTCTGGAGGTGATGAAAGGCATTATCAGAGAAAAGTTCTGTTTTTGTACAAAAATATTTACATTTTAATGGTCATTATATGTATTGTCGCTACTAGCAAAACAACTAGGCAATATTTCAGCCATTTTGCGGCGGCTAACTAAATTAAACCTGCTATAGTGAAGTCTACCTATGAGTAAAAAATTACACAATATACAACCAACCAACCAACCAACCAACCAACCAACCTAAATGAACATATGATATAACTGAGTTTGAGCATATTGTATTGGGGAGCTGAATTCTTGAACGTGTGTGTTACATAGAAACCGGAGTTAAAAATGAATAGAAATTAAATGAGATCGGTTTCGATGTTGTCCCCCCCCCGAGTGTCCCTGACGGCTCCCAGTGATTCTACTCATAGAAACGATCTTTGTGTGCCAAGGGAGTTGTGACGGGATACCCTTTAACTTTCCATCTGACAACAAAGTTAGAAATACGTAATAAGAATATAACATTCCATGTATATAAGCAGTTATGTTATAAAAGCACTCAGATAAGAATATAGAAGTTTGTGTATATATAAGCAGTTATGCTACAAAAGCACTCAGATTTTCTGTTCAAATTGCATGCTTGTAAACATTTATAGTAAAAATAATGCTGAAAGGCCTTGCATTGATTGCACGTTATTAAAACGTCCATTTCGTATGGGCCAAAAATCAGTATATTCTAAAATGATGCGACGTATACTCAAAGCACAAAATATACATGCTGGCTTTAATTCTCTGTTAGCATGTAAGAATGTGTCAATTTTGTATGACCTATACATATTCTTGGAATGATAACTTCGTCCTGATTTCAACTCGGATTGTTTGTTTTAAGTCTCGTCGAGAATTTTTCACTCATATTGACTTGGAAGAGGGTAAGATGTATATTGATAATACGCACACTCGGTAACATGACATGTTTTTGTCCGTCGTAGTTTCAGAACCATAAACCAGTTTATTATAGATGGTCTTGCAATTTGTAGAGTTCGTCCAGATCGTTGAAATTTGTATGAATGCAGGATTATTAATAAACGATACATTTGTATGCAACGAATACGCGCTGAAGTTAAGTCTCAAATAAATTTTAAAGGTATTCGTTTACAGTTTATTTTACTCACTATTGTTATTAAAGATGCAGATGCTCCAATTTAGTTAGATTTTATTAATGATATTAATAACTACGGTATTCTATGAATAAGCTGAAAAGAATGAGTCCCTTATCGACAATATCTTGGCAGTCTTTTGTGATATGGTCTTCCAGCAGTCCGTGGGATTTCCCATGAACACGAATTGTGCTCCTTTGTTAGCTGACATGTTTTTACATTCTTATGAGGAACAATGTATTCAAAAACATCTACATGAAAGAAAAATCTCTTGCTGTGGCTTTCAACTCGATATTTAAATTTATCGAAGATGCTTTATCTATTAACAATAAACATTTTCATTCATATGTCGATTCGATATACATGAATCTCAATGAACTCGAAATAAAAGACACAACAGAGTCCTCCACACCTGCTTCGTAATTAGATATTTTATTGACAATAAATATTAACAGCAAATTGACAACCCGACTTAATGACAATCGAGATGATGTCAGCTTCTCTATCGCCAATTTCCCATATTTATGTAGCAATATTCCATTATCATCTGCATATGGTGTCTATATCTCTCAACCGATTCGACACAAGAGCTCGTTATGGGGATGATAAGTTTTTAAAATCGAATCAGACTACTGACAAACAAATTGATGTAACAGGGGTTTCAACTGCCTGATTTAAAGTCAGCATTTCGCAAAGTCTGTGGTCGTTATAACGATCTAGTTTGCCAATAAAACCTCACCTTGGGTCAAATGCTCTCGGACGTGTTTCATGCCAATTGTTAGGCTGTTCTTGGCACACTTATTCTGACTACGGGTTAGTCCGTTTACCTGGTCAAGATAGAGGGCTCACAGCGGGAATGACTGGTTGACAGGGGATGCTTACTCCTCCTAGATTTGATCACTGTTCCTTATCTTCACTTTTTCATAAAAAAACATTATTAAGTATACAGACAAAAAAAACTACAGTTGTGGAGATAGCAAATATAGTTTTGTAAAATAGCCGGTCTTTTTACACACTTTGAAATCTTTGCTAAACGACTGCTGACCACCTTAATGTTGTATTAGCATACTACATGCACGTGCGATTTCCCCCGGCAATTCTTAGACCTGTGCTTACCTAATTACCCTTTATGTGTTTTACACATGATCTAGCATGGATTTAGTGGGATATATCCTTACTCCTATTTTTACAATCGATGAACTTAACTACGCCATTGTGTGAAAAAGTCGTGCGCAATGCATACATTATACAAGCAAGACTAACCGAAGATGTTCCGAGTTAATTCAATAAACAATGAACAACAAATTTCAACCTATTTGCTTTTCACCAGGGACAAAATCAAATAATTACACGTTTACAATTTATATCGCCATTATAGACACATTGATCTTGTTAGTTTGGAAATAAACAATTACAATTTATTAGTATGTAAGAACATTTAATGTGCTACGATATTCCCTTTTACCCACAGATACCTGCTTTCCTCAAAATGCAACTGGCAACAATCGTTGTAAGAACCTGTTTGCCTTCACAGACCTATCTGACGAGGAAGTTGGAATTATTTTAACTATCGTAGCATTTCTGCTGATTGTCTTGTGCCTATTCGTTGTTGTGAAGCTTTTGAATTCCTTGTTTAAAGGAACAATGGCTTCTCTCGTGAAGCGTTTCATTAACGCTGATTTTCCGGGGAAACTTAGATGTGTGACAGGATATGTTGCAATACTAATTGGAACAGGTGAGAGTATATGGGGATTTCATTTGTCAATTACATCCATGCAGCATTCAAATATAATGCATTAATGCTTTCCTTCACGTATTTAACTTACAAATCTTAGATATATACCTTTAAACAAGATACATTTACAGACAAAGATGCTGCAGCAATTGCATTTTGTCTGTGTCCATGTCAACGATATAAAATATAGCTGTGCTTGAACCTCTTTGATATCACTTGTAGGTATGACGATGATTATTCAGAGTAGTTCTGTGTTTACCTCAACATTGACACCACTTGTTGGAGTGGGCATTGTATCCCTGGAGAGGATGTACCCTCTTACGATAGGAGCCAACATTGGAACAACTGTCACCGGTATTTTAGCGGCACTAGCTGTGTCTGAATCGGAGGTACAATTAACATTACAAGTGGCCCTCTGTCACTTATTCTTCAACATCACCGGAACACTGATCTATTATCCAATTCCTTTGATACGGAAGGTCCCCATTTACATAGCAAAAGGCCTTGGCAACACAACTGCTCAGTATCGGTGGTTTGCGATCGTGTACCTTATTGGCATGTTTTTCGTACTTCCCACGGGGGTTTTTGGCTTGTCGCTGGCTGGTCCTGTAATTTTCATGGTAGTTGGAATACCGTTGTTGACGGTTCTGCTAATAGTAATCCTTGTCAACTGTCTGCAAGTGAAAGCACCCAAGTGTCTTCCTAGAAAAATACGAAACTGGGAGTTTCTACCTTTATGGCTACATTCCTTGGAGCCTTATGATAGAGTGATTGGCAAATTCATGTGCATGAAGTGTTGCAAAAATTGCCAGGATGAGAAACATGAAACATGAAACGTTGACGTGTATTGAATATTCCAATTATTATAGGAAAATCTATACACTTACTGTTATTGTTATTTATATGATAAAATACTGAAGACTATTTCTAGCTGAATCTTTATTTTACAATTGTCAATGTAAAATATGATGTTAACGATGTAAATTACTCTGAGCTTTTAAATTAAATTAGATGCTCAAGTAGCTTTATGGCTAGTTTTCACATTTACTGATTTTTGTTTGTCATATTTATTATTGAAAATAATTGATTTTCACTCTTCAAAATTCAGTATTCTTTTAACTCCTCTAAGCTGAGAGCAGAGATGTGAGCGAGCATTTCTGATCAACAATTCGTCCATCGAATGCCTGTCATCCCTACCTTTCATATTTCTAAACATTTCTATGCGGAACCACTTGTTCAGTTGCAACTTAATTTCTTTAGACCAGCTAATAAATCAACTTGCAATCTACCACATATACTCTTCCAAATCTGTGATTAGGGCTGGGCCACGGTGTAGTGTTATTAGTTTAGCACATAACTATACAGAACTCGTCAAAATTCTTCTCAAGAAACCCGATTCTACGGTATTGTGTAGAATCGGGTTGGGATTTAAAGTTAACTATCTTAATAAGACAGATATGGGTATTTGTCTGTACTGAAATAGGTTGGACCTAACTTCAAAACAGTCGACATATTTTCGAATAGTATTTATTATCGTTCGCCAGGACGTGGTTGATGTTATGGTTTCCGATTTACGGCATTATAAAATAATGATAAGTATATATATATATATATATATATATATATAGTCATCATTGTTATATCATTATCCTATTGGAGATTCCAGGCTATTCTGGGCCATTATTTCAAAGCTTCCTTAACTTTAATTTACACATTATGGCAGGTCCGATTTAAATGCATGATGTCAACGCCCAGGATCTTTGTAAAATTGGTCGATGCTGAAATGCGTATTTTTAGAAGATTGATTCAAAGATTGCATGAAGGAAATGCCGGTGCCAGAAATGTGTGAAATTTTTCCTCTGAAAATGATTCCCCACACATATCAACTAACTGAACCGAAATTTATTACTGTGACTGAGAAGAACGTGTCTTCCAAACGTGGTAAATGACGAATGTTTGAAATATATAGAGATGTTCATTTAAAGATGAGATCTCTCCAGTGCTATATTTCTGTAACATTTTCAACAAAAGTGTTCATACAAAGCTACAAAAGATATAAGTATGTAACTATTATATTTCAGAGCAAATATGTAAAGTATCTGGAGGCAATAAACATGAAAGCTAAAATGATAGCGACATTGCAATGTATTGTTAACTGTAAAATCGACCAATACAGTTCATTATCGCCAGATTCTGGTAATAAAATAACTGTGATGCCACGCACCCACCACAACACTATGATTTCCATGTCCAATTACTTCAAATTTGAAATATTTTACGATAAACTGGGCATGCTGATGTAATTTACGTCAGAGAATGTCGATATGTCGACGTTTCCTTCATGACAACAAGTTTTTCTCGAGAATTTCCAATAACTTCTCATTTTTATGAGACACGTGTGGGCAACCATGAATTAAGACCCTCATTCATGATTTGAACAAAACTATGTTTTGATTAGTTCAAGTAATATGCATACAATATTAATGTGCTAGAGCTTGTAAATGCAATTCAAAATTATTCAAAGCACTTTACAGCACATGGCATGAAATTGTATAATAATGAAAGCCTGAAAAACATCGTACAAGGGGTACTTTTACTACGCGCTGCTAAATTTTACTAAAATATTTCGACCGTGGTACCGGTCTTCTTCACAAAGCACAAAGTACTATGACGTCACAAACGTATTACAAATGAAACGTAAACGTAACGTCATAGTTGATGTTGCGGGTAAAACACGGAAAAAAGAAAGAGCCCTCAAAAAGGATATGTGTACAATTCAAAAATATACAATAATTAAGGTACCAAGACTGTACACAAAGAAGTTAATTTTTAGCCGAAGTGAAACACAATCAATTATTCATTCAATATTGACATTCAATTGTTTATCAGTAATGTTATATACTTATAAAGGCTAAAGCCGTAAGTATGTATGTAAAGGTAATACCAGTTTAAGAGTATATATATATATATATATATATATATATATATATATATATATAATTAAAAAATTCTATGCATAACAGAGATTAAAGACAAAAATGTTCCCTTTTGTTTATTCCGATTGGCACATAAGTGCTCAATTTTTTCTAAAGCGGCGGTAAATATTATCTTTGTAAAGTTTTTCTAAACCTATGATAGAATAATCGTTTACACTGTGGGAATCCGTGTAGAAGTGAATAGCTACGGGGTCATCAGTTTCGCGTGTAATAAATGACAAATTCAAAACATGTCTTTGATATAAAGTTGTTCCAGTTTCTCCCACATATACAATATGAAAATATAAAAAAAAACAACTTTAGAGCAGACCCAGAGTGCAAAGAAAAATATTCAGAAAGGTGATTAGTGAATGTGGAAATACCCTAATTTCACATCTTTGGACTATCTTTTAAGATAATACATGAACATTCTAGGAACCTGATCCCGCCTCTAGTATGTCTGCCCTTCTCTTCATTTTGTATTCTTTACAGGATGTATGAGACTAATTACCGTTCCTTGTTTTTTCCTCTTGCTGCCTATGTTGAGCGTTTATTGCTGTGTACTAGCCACGTGCGACCTAATCATTTTATCATGAATCTACAGGACCTATTTCAATTAATACTGCTATCGTCAGTTCATTGACCAACATAAATCCATCATCAGCGATATATTTGATTCATTATCAAAGGTAATTATTGACATTTTCATGTATTACTCTAGTATGTTATGGAGCTTATGTTTGTGTGTTTTGTTTTCCACCACACTCTACAATTTTTTAGCTATCTGGTGGCATCCAGTTTTTATTAGTGGAGGAGAGTACCCAGATACAATGTACCTGGGAAGAGATCATCGACCTTCCGAAAATAAACTGGCAAACTTTCTCACATATACCGGCGAGAGCGAGAATCGAACCCGCGCCGACCAGAGGTGAGCGGCTTTGTGATTTTGAGAGCACTAGGCCACGGAGGTCCCTATGGAGCTTATGAAACACCCGAGTGTTTCGTCAAATATTTCAAGCCTACTGGCTTGCAGTAGCGACATCAACAAGATATTAATATTTCTTTCATTTCTTAAATCCGGTACTTATTTTCTAAGAATAAGAATCTATTACAAATTAATCCTCATATTATAACTTTATACGTCTCTTGAATTTGTCCTTCACCTTCACCTATCCCTTGACTTCCGTGGATGAAGATGTGTCCTCCATTTTTCTCCACCTGTCTCTGTCCTCCGCCGCTCTCTGACATTCAGCCACGCTCAATCCTGTCCATTCCCGTATGATTACTTCCCTCAGACTGGAATTGGCAGGATTGAGCCTGACTAAATTTGTCAATGATTGTATAACACTCTGAAGTAGGTTACATTGTCCCGTGTTGGGAGGGGGCTGCAATCCCTTCTTTGGGACAGACAAAATATAAATTAAGGTGCAACACCCCCTGAATTTTTTTTCATGGGTTCGCCACGATAGTATTGATCTAGAAATTTGGACATCAAATGAGGGCCAGTTGAATTTGCCTCTAGATGTAAAAAATCCCTCAATTTAAACTGAATTGTTCTTGCATTTAAAAATTTATGAGTTAATTAGGAAAAAAGGGTGGAGTCCAGCACACTTGGTTGGTTGCTATTTAATATACATGACCTATGTATTTGATATACAGGAATCCGTTTTGTAACCAGCTGCCAATGCAATCGTAAATGCACTTAGCATTGACCGTAGGTTAGAAAACGGGCTTGGCCATGTACAATGTAGCTACGTGAATATTGACTGCCGGTTTAAAACCGACTTACACTGTAGAAAATTGCGTTTGCAATAAATATTACGGTTTTTGAGTAACACCTCGAGAGCAATCCACCTACGACAAACATATCTTGATGTACCTCAAAGAATCTTATTTCAATGTACTTATAAGTAATTGTTATCTCAAATTCCCCAGGCTTGCGAGGATTGCAACTGTAAATTAAATAATGATTATTCTAAAGGTCTTAAGGTCAAATCCCCCTAGTTTGCCGCAACGTGACTGTTAATCCAATCTTGAGATGTACGATGTGTATCGTTTGAAATTTTGCTTCGTCTAGAGTATTCTTAATGAAGAACTAACGACATTATTGAGAAATTATTACATTGACCAAATACTGAAATGACAAGTTAACAGCGAAAAATTTATGGAATAACAATTTACATATAATATATAGGGCAATTTTCTCCTTCAAAATATGTGCTTAAAAATTTTTGTAGAACATTAAATATATTGTATATTCGAGTACACATATTAACTTTAAGGGACATGGACACGATTCGAAAATTTTAACATTTATTTTTCATTTTTGATGTTTACAATATTTCTAATGGTCATACACAATTTGAATGTCAGTTGTTGAGTTACAAGTGAGACACAGCAATCACAATTCTTTGTTATGTAAACAAGGGTCGTGTCCTGTTTTCTGCGTGGACCAATGAAAATATATAAGCGAGGTTAAACTGGATACTATGGAGGAAAGTCAGCTTGCGCGATTATACGATTTCAACGGAGCCAGTCGGAACATCGCTCGGCCTTTCCGTTAAGTCGAGAAGAAGCGAAGTTTTTTCTTCTCAAATAGCCTCTCACCTCTAGTTGGCGCGAGTTCGATTCTCGCTCGCGCCGATATATGTGGGAAAGTTTGCCAGTTTACTTTCGGAAGGTCGATGATCTCTTCCCTGGTACATTGTATCTGGGTTCTCTCCTCCACCTACAAAAACTGGACGCCACCAGATAACTGAAAAATTGTAGAGTGTGGTGGAAAACAATAATCAATCAATCAATTTTCTCGAATGGACTGAAAAGACCGAGCGAGGTTCCGATTGGACGCGACTTTTATTTATAGTTGGAAACCTAACAGGGTAGCGCGTGACCGTACACATGACAGAGTCAGCTTGCACCTGCACACGTACATAGATATATTTGAATCAGTAATGTTTCATAAACAATTGCCAAAAATAAAATGTTCTTTATGGTTTGTGATAAAAACCCAGTTGTAGTGTTATTAATAGAAACGATTAAATTGATGTGGATAATGTTTGGAATTTGTTGTGCAATATGCGATGGAAAGATAAGTATTCAATAAAAAATTCAAGAAATCGGGATAGTGTTTATAATTATATTGTAAAACAAAGTATTCATGTTTCAGATAAAATCATGCTTATGAGTATTCCATTTGCTTCATACATGCATATGACTTTTAATTTCATACCATGAAGGGTGTTTATAAATAATACATAAGTAAGTATAATGTAGTTGACATTATTTTAAATTGTAGAAGTATTCATGGCTAAGTAAGAGTGTATCACGTATGTTATATTAGGGGGAAGGGGTTTCTATTTTCTGACAAAAATCATATCCTTAACATTTGACATGAGAAAATGAATATGCCAACGTAGTGACCTCTCCCCACTTTTACTGATAGTAACCTCGTAAGTAAAAGAAAAAACTACTCAATTTCATGCACTTTTAAAGAAAGGAGTTTGTCAGAATACGTTTCTTTTCCCCAAGAAGAAGTTCACTTTAGTTGACACATGCAAATAAATTTTTTAGTAGTTCTTACACTTCCCGAAACCTTTCCGGTCCATAAATTTGGTGAATGCATCAATGTTTTTCGTTCATTAATTGATACATACACTGTAGTTATATAACAATATATTCAATGCGGCAACTCTCGTCAAAGCTGTATTATATTGTTCATATCTTAAAATGGACATTATTTGTGAAGTTGCACCGGGCTTTTGAATTGAAGCTTGTGAGCATCAATTTTATACCACTGGATTAATGTCCTTTGTTGAGAGATTTGTATCTTTGGGTTAAGGTATGAAACTCGACCAGTATTATCAAGACCAGAATGTGCCTCCTGGTGAATTTGAATTTAAAGGTCCACATATAGAAGGGTGATTCTTAATTTTAAGGTTAAAGGTCAAAGCTACAAATATTTCATATCCATTAGGCCTATATATCATTACAGCGCAAGCAATGAAATCAGGTATAAAATGAAATATTTGCACGTTTCAAAATTAAAAGCAAATGTATTAAAAGACATTCTATTTCAACCTAGAATACTATGTTTCTGTTAAAACACATCAATGGTCCATGGATTGCAGTCCTTTTTAGAGGACAGCAACCTGTGTACATATAGATTGGGTAATAGAATGTATCATGTTTGAAATAAAATGAGATGTGGCAAACACTAGAAACTGTTTAATTATGTTTAGAATTAACCTTTAATTAAAAAATCTGTTGCTTTAAACGAAGCCTTTACTAGTATATTTAACCTAGCTATGTAACCAAATGCATGGCACGGTCCTTGTTTATATAACAAAAAAATGTGAGTGCCGTATCTCTCATGTACATGAAACTCAACAACTGATGTTCAAATTTTGGTTGATATTAGAAATACGTTATTTGAAGAAACCAAAACTAGTCCACACGTGGATTTTTCCACACCAGAATATAGACTGAATTCTATGATTGTGGATGTTGCCTATCACAGGCTCTTTAAACCACGGCGGGTTTTGGGTGATATTACTCCCGAATCAAGCCGCTGGTTCCTCAAACTCAAATGTGAAATTGATACCGTCAACATAAACAACATTCTTCGTCAACAAAAAAGTCCCGTCTTGTATTTCAGAGTATTTGAAGTTCAAGTCTACACCCTGTATTTCCTACAGATATACTTCCACTATTGCATCCAAACTTTTTAACTACAAACAAACTTTGCAGTGCCTAGATATAGACCATCGTGTACTAATCCACCTACGTGTTCTTGTTCTTCGTCTGCTTTTAACTATTTCCCGCGGGACATGTCATTACTGGTAATGTTGATATAGTTAAAAATGAAGACTTAAAATCACTTATTTTAAAAGGTCCTAAATTCAGACAATCTCGGTCTTTCAATTGGCAACAGAACTTCGTATCTATGATACATTTTGTTGATGATTATGCCAGGCGATGGGCTAAATCTTAAAAAAGAAGAACTTGAAACCTTGTCAGAATGGATTAAATGTGTAAGATGAATATTAAAATACCGTATCAGACGTGTCAAAACAAAAATGCGTACCATCTATCCTTCTGTGTGTAGTAAGCAAAAAGCGATAAAAGAGCTAGATAGGTTACATGTGGAATATGTTTTGGTACATAAGTTACATGTGGAATGTTTTGGTTCCAGCTACCAAAGCTTGCAACAACATTGTATTTGTTTGTAAGGATCATTATTACAGCTGCATTCCAAACGAACTTAGCATTAATTTCTCATTTAGTAATCGCATTTATACGCCAACTGCCCTTTCAAAAGATCAAATTCTTCAAAACCATACTGCAGTTTTAAACACATTTAATATCCCAGACAATGGAGTGGATGAATATAAATTACTATACCTATACTGGGTCCCCAAATTCCACAAAAACCCCTACAAGTAAAGATGCATTGCTGAATCCAGTAAATGTTCTAACAAACCTCTATCTTTGCTTCTCAAGAAAATATTAACTGCCGTGAAGGAGAAACATCAAACGTACTGTGCCACTACATATGCCAGAAGTGGTATAAATCAAATGTGGATTCTTAAATTTTTTATAGAACTTTCAGTGTGTTTGAAATCACAAAACTTTTCTCAAATTAACATTAAAACGTATGATTTTACAACACTTCACATGACCATACCTCACGATAAATTAAAGACTAGACATTTTGACATCATAGACAATTGCTTCGTCACACAAAAATAGTAAAAGGAAATATTCATATCTAGTGATCGGTCATCCCGAAAATTATTTTGTTAAAGACCACTCTGACTCCACTCACAACTACTCTTAAGTTGATATTCAAAAGATTAGCTAGAGTTCCTCATTGACAATATCTTCAAGTCTTCCAGCAGCCTGTTGGAATTCCCATGGGCACGAATTGTGCTCCTTTGATAGCTGACATGTTTTGATATTCTTATGAGGCAAAATTCATTCAAAAGCGTCTACATGGGAAGAAAAAAAACTCTTGCTGTGATCTTTAGTTCGACATTTAGATATATCGACTACGTTTTATCTATTAACAATGATCATTTTCATTCATATGTCGATTCGATATATCCTAGTGAACTTGAAATAAAAGACACCACAGAGTCTTACATATCTGCTTCGTACTTAGATATTTTACTGAAAATAGATGCTGGCGGCAAACTAACAACTCTTCTTTATGATAAACGGGATGATTTAAATTTCTCCATCGTCAACTTCCCTTATCTATGTTTCAATATTCCATCATCAACTGCATATGGTGTTCATATCTCTCAACTGATTTGATACACAAGAGCTAGTTCTGCATATGATAAGTTTGTTAATCGAGGCAGGTACTGACGAAGAAGTTGGTGTTAAAGGGATTTGTACAGTCTCGTCTTAAGCCATCATCCACAAATTATATGGTTATAACGATCTAGTTTGGTAGTACAACTTTTCATTAGGTCAAATGCTGTCTGTCGTGTTTCATACCAATTGTTAGGCCGTTTTTGGCACACTGATTCTGACTACGGATTGTTCCGTTTACCTGATCGGGATTTAATACAAATAATACCATATTTATATAGCACCCTTTTCACACATTTGTATGCTCAAAGGTGCTTTACAATACATAAAACATTTGAATAAAACATTGAAATAAAATGATATAAACATAAGATGTAATGCATATGCTAAATAAGTATAACACATCAGTTTCAGGGCATATTAAAGTAAAGATGATGAGATAATGTTGATGAGATTTTGTTTGGTTTGTGGATGAATGAAAACTATATATATATATATATATATATATATATATATATATATATATATAACACCATCTCAACTTGACGGAGGCTAGTTACTGAAAACTGACAAAAACTGATGTTTTCAATTACTTCTTGAAGGCACACAGTGATTTACAATCCCTCATCTCACATGTTCTGGAAGGGCATTCCACAGTTTCGGAGCTGTTGAAATGAAGCACCGATCCCTGTACGTAACAGTTCGACTTTTAGGAACTACTAGAGTGACCAATCGCTGTATAGACCTAAGATTTCGGATAGGTCTATATACCTCTAGTAATCTTTTGTTATAAAATGGGCACTCATTATGTAAGGCCTTGTAAGTATAAATACGTATCTTAAAATGTGACCTATGCTGCACAGGCAACCAGTGTAGTTCTCGTAGTAATGGGGTGAATGGTCGTAACGAGAGGTTTTGGATATGAGAGGTGCGGCAGTGTTCTGAACTTGTTGGAGCTTGTTCAGAACTGTCTTTGGTATACCAACAAGGAGAGCGTTACAGTAATCTAACCTTGATGTAACTCGGGAGTTCACAAGTGAGTTAAATATTTAGTGCTTACGGTGGGTATGAACAGTCGACAGGGGATGCTTACTTTTCCTAGGCACCTGGAATGTCCAGGGGTCTGTGTTTGCCCATCTCTCTTACTTGTATTTTCTACAGGAATTACGAGGGGCCTCCGTGGCCGAGTAGTTAGAGCATTGCGCTCAAAACCGCAAGGCCTCTCACCTCTATTCAACGCAGGTTCGATTCTCGCTCGCACCGATAGGTCGTTGGTCTCTTCTCGGGTACTTTGTATCTGGGTTATCTTCTCCACCTACAAAAACTGGACGCCACCAGATCACTGAAAAATTGTTGAGTGTGGCGGAAACAAACAAACAAACATAAACTATAGGAATTACGAGATTGAATACTGTTAGTTATCTTAGCCTTTTCTTTTAGTTAAGCACTGAAAACATTAACTATCATTCAACTATCGAAAATAATAATCAATTATAATTATAAAGTTACATTTGTTCGATAATTCTCAGCCGATCAGAAAGTTCAACTAAACATCACATAATGAAATACCTACATCATAAACACAACATAACCATCATATAAGGAACTAACTACATCATTTAATGCAAGAGCACAAACATACAAACAAACAACCAGTATACATAATGCAATATCACCATCATGTAATGAAATGTTGTGTAATAACCACAGCATAGAATGTGCAAGTGGGGATCCGGGTTTGAATACGTCCTCAGTACCTCTTGCTTTTCGTAAGAGGCCGCTAAATAGGACGGTCCTTCGGATGAGACCGCAAAACTAAAGCCTCGTGTCACAGTAGTTGTGGAACGATAGAAATTTCTCCCTGCTCAAAGTCCGTAAGCGCCGAGCATAGACCTAGATTTTGCAACCCTTCATCGGCAATGGTGGCGTCTTCATGTGAATGAAAGATTCTTGAGCGAGACGTTAATATGCAACCAAACAAATAAGACTCGTATGGCGTTCCGTAGTTGACGGTAGAACGTTTGGACGAGTTACTGCTCTTCCAGCAACACTATTGACGTACTGTTGCAGATAGAACATAAAGACAACTCTTGGTAAATTATTTTTTGAAATGTAATTGTATCAAATACTTTGAAGTAAGGTCAGTATTTTGTCTTTTACAGCTAGGCTAGGAACTAACGTTAATTACGTAAATGCATTGTTATATATTTTGGTCTCAATTGTGTAGGTGGAAATGTAAAATTGACAACATGAAAACATACCAAACTATTGGTATGAGCATGTTATTCTGAAAATATTTTTAACTGTCACTCCAATCAGTCCGAAACAGAAACTATGCATTGTCGATGCGAGAATATGTATTGGACCTTTGTTTCGATCACAAAGACATGATATATTTTCCATCTTGATTTCAATGTTTTCTTCGTTATTGTCTTCACATATTTCTACTCGTGTAATCGGTGAAAATATATCGACAGGATTAAGGAAGAGTGGGACCTAAACCTTGGATCGTTCTACAGTTTTTGTGACAGTACCAAATATTTTATGACTAATATATCACAGAATCAGAGCAAAGACGGTTTCGTTTTTTCCTAATATTTAGACTTATATATGTGTATTTAGACTTATATATGTGTATGCAAAGGGGAGTGATATGTTTCATATCAAAGTCTACCATAACAAGTTACGTTTTATGTCAAATCTCTTGCTGTGGCCTTCAATTTGACATTTAAATATATCGACGACGTTTCGTCTATTAACAATGACCATTTTCATTCATATGTCGATTCGATATATCCTAGTGAACTTGAAATAAAAGGCACCACAGAGTCTTCCACTTCTGATTCGTACTTAGTTATTTTGCTGAAAATAGATGCCGGTGGCAAACTAACAACTCAATTTTATAACAAACGGGATGTTTATGTTTATATATATATTTATGTGGCAATATTCCATCATCACCTGGTGTTTATATCTCCAACTGATTCGATACGCAAGAGCTTGTTCTGCTTATGATCAGTTTTTAAATCGCGGCGGGCTACTGACAAAGAGGTTGATGTTACAGGAGTTTGTATAGTCTCGTCTAAAGTCAGCATGTCGCAAACTGTATGGTCGTTATAAAGATCTGGTTTGCCAGTACAACTTTCCATTAAGTCAAATGCTGTCTGATGTGTTCCATACAAATTGTTAGACCGTCCTTGGCACACTGATTCCGACTACGGACTGCTCCGTTTACCTGATCGGAATATTGGGCTCACGGCGGGTGTGACCGATCGACAGGGGATGCTTACTCCTCCTAGGCACCTGATCCCACCTCTGGTATGACCAGGGATCCGTGTTTGCCATCCCTCTGATTTGTATTTTCTATAGGAATTACGAGATTGAATGCTGTTAGTTATCTTAGCCTTTTCATGTAAGATACATGATGTAATTATACTAAACAAAATATTCACGTTTATTTGTATCATTAACATAATACACAAATGTACAAATACAACCTGTCTTAGATGGAATGCCTCTGTGGCCGAGTGGTTAGAGCATCGGGCTCAAAATCACAAAGCCTCTCACCTCTGTCGGCGCGGGTTCGAATCTCGGCCACGGCATTATGTGAGCAAGTTTGCCAGTTTACTTGCGGAAGGTCGGTGGTTTCTTCCCAGGTACATTGTATCTGGGTTCTCTCCTCCACCAACAAAAACTGGACGCCACCAGATAACTGAAAAATTGTTGAGTGTGGCGGAAAACAATAAATAATCAATCAATCAATCATTAGATGGAATGCTGTGTGACGTATTCCGTGCCAATCATCAGGCCGTTCTTTACATACTGACTTTAACTAAGGATTACTCCGTTTACCTGATCAAGATTTAGGACTCACGGTGGGTGTTAAAGGTCAACAAGGAATGCTTACTCCTTTTACGCACCTGATACCACCTCTGGTGTGTTCAGGAGTCCGAGTTTGTCCTACCCTTAATTTTGTATTCTTTATATGAATTACGAGATTGATATTTTTTCGGTATCTTTACTTCTTCATAAATACATGCACATGAAATGAATATGTTTAACGAAAATCATTAACATATTATACCTAAGGACTTACATGAAGTCAAACCCGCGAAACCTAAGATTTTTAACATCTTATTAGATAGTGACAGTTCCTACGCCAAGAGCCCAGCATTACGTTCAATGGAAAGAAACCGGTCTTTTGGATATGAATTAAACAGGGGGTGCCGATAAGCGTTGGATGGTAAAGAACCCCCGCTGCTACAACTCTGGGCGCCGCGTATAGGTCAAAAATTGTGGTACTTAACCTAAACATGGTGACGTCTCTGCATGAGTCAAACACTCTCAAACAAGACGTAAAACAGCACACACACAAGTGAAGAAAAGATCCCGCGAGGGTTCGAGAATACTACATTACAAATTAATGATAAGACCTTGAGACTTTTTCCTAAATGGTTTTATTTCACATTACATATGTGTATAATTTGGTTTCCTCTTTCGAACAACGGAAAAAATTGCATGTATAATTGCCATATTTGAAATTATCGAAATTAATGATATGTCCTCATTAAAAATATGTCAGAATTGGAAGAAAAAAGTGACTTATTCGATCGATGCCTCTATTATTGAATTTGTAATAAGTTAACAGAATAATAATTAAGGAATAAAGCCAAACTTGCACTAAGGTATTGGTACTATCTAGTTTGGGACAGTTTATGCTTTATAAACCGCATGACATTGATGGAAAGGGACTCTGTTACCAGGAAGTGATCCTGCTGTCAATTCTGTATACATCAAACCATTTTCGTCGAAGTCGATGATATGGTGCAGATAAGAAACCTGTCTTGATAATGGCAGCCTGGGAATAATCATCATTAATTTTGCTACCACGTAATTTTCTATCTACAGTCTAATTAAGGCATTCAATATTCCCATTTTGTCAATATGTCTCTCAACGAAAATTGTTCAGTGTTTCAAACTGTCGTGTTGCTTAATTTTTCTATCCTTTCTATTCAGACAACCGTCATGAAGTTCATTCATAAAGCACTCGAGCTATATATGGGAGGTCCTACCCGCAAGAAATCGGAATTGTTCAAATACATATATGCAAAACTTCAAGCACTCAGCATTACAAGTGAACATTAAAGGCCAATCTAATATGGCAAGAAATAACAAGACGACCGGAAATGGTACATTAACGGCTTATGTAGGGTGGTTTTATTTCTTTTCTACGACTTTGATTCGCAAATACGGCAAAAATGTCATGAGTTGTAGAATTTGACTTTACGTAGGTAGTATCAGCCATTGTAGCATTCTTTTGCAACATATGAATCAACAGACTTCCCTTAAATCAGTGCCAGAAGGTAGATAGTCAAACCTTCAGTTACTTTAGTAAAATATTTCGACAAAAGTTCAGCAACCTTTATTTAACAACCTGTATTTTTTTCAAACACCAAAGAGGATTAGAAAATTGTTGGGAATTAAAGTCCATGCAATACTTTCATTTCTTTACAAAGGCCTTAGCTTGGAAACTATAAAGAGGGGTTGCGAAACCCACGTACCCACTCTGTAATATTTCCTAAAAACTGACTAAGTCCAACAACCTATAATTATCATTCGAAATTTTAAGAAAATCAAAGTTCTTGCCCCCTCCCCAACACATCTTCAATACTATCAAACACCCTGTCAAATACTTTAAGAAGGTCCTCAAATGAAAACTGGACGTTGGAGGAATTAGACGAACAAATCATGTACTCTCATATAACATTAAAGTTAAAATGAAGTGGGGGAAAACTCTTGCAAGAGAGATCAAACTGGATTAAAATTGCAACGTGATCGCGAATGGCTTATATAGACGCTACACAGCAAGTTTCGGCTTCATATGTGATAGAGAAATGAAAATAGAAATAGAAAATCCGAACGGACGGGCGTACAGACATCGCTATACGTCCCGATTAGAGACAAGCAATGACAGGCATTGACATAAAGTAAATAGAATATTGTTTGTAGGTAAGTAATATGTTTCCATAAAATTTATTTGAGAAGGGCGCTATCTACCAAGTGATAAATATTATACTTTCTTGAAAGTGGGACCTAAACGTCATTTTTCGTACTCTTTACCATGATGTTTTATACGAGAGGATCATCTCACCAAATTTACAACTTTTAATGAAAAGTTACTTTATTTCAAATCACAAAAACATTTTGCAAAGATTGCAACCTACAATACATTTATAGCATTTGGGGAAAAAAGCTTGATCTATGTTAAACTTAAGTGGCTGACTAGTTAAAACAAACTTGATATTCATGGATGAGCAAAGGTAAATTGATGCTTTGATGTCAGGGGTTCAATCCTCGTCATCGTGAAAACCGCATATATTTTTTCCCATAATATCGCCATTTTTCATTTTGTGATTCATGTGTTTTGTTGTATTTTTACGATTACTATTTAGTTTCAAACAATACGAGATTTGTATCTATGTTTCGTGTGCATATTAATTAAACTGTAGATACTCCGCACGAGTTAATTAAGTATAAACAGAGACTCTAGAGGTTTGTGTATGGTGGCAAAAGTGAAAATCTAGATAGTCAGTGAATGAACGACCCTTTACTATACCAAAGAAAAGACGTTTTAATACAATTTACGACTTTTCCGTTTCACAAATTCCTGTTAAGATTTTATTCAAACTATTCTATATCATTTTACTATTTTATTATTTTTTGTTTTTGTATTATTTTGTTTGTTTCCTTGCTTGTTTGTTTTTTTGTTAAGCATGGTAGAAATGGGTCCAGTTGTTGAGATGAAAACGTTTGTGGGTGAATAACGTTTCAGCTCATGCGTGTTAATGACCAAATTAATTTTGTTTTGATATAATGAAATGACCTTGTTTTTCAATTATTTAAGAAAAGCCTCTTTATCTTTTGTACTGTACCACAAGCTCAAATAATGTCTGAATGTAGCTGATTTCCATATAATTCATACACATAAACTTTTTTTTGGATACGCATCACCATTCTATTGATGAAGGTCACCTCTAACATGTATCCGTTAGTTCTACTGAATGGCGGAGAGGATACAGTTAATGAAAGAAGGTTTAGTTTGAACGTGTATAAAAAAGTAAAAGAAACGACATTGATGGATGTACGGAAGTGCAAAATGCCACCTTACAGTAGAAGTGAATGATTTGACAGGTTCACTAATTGATAATCGATGAAAATATTCGTGTTACATTCTAAACTGATATCGCCAAGTTCAATACCTTGATATTAGTGTTCAGGTGTGTTGGAAGACCACAAAGCTAACCACAGAGACATCTTTAAATGAATGAAATTAAATCGGTCCTCAATTAAGTACGTGCATCGCGAATTTGCTCTCACCATTCACTTGAACTTCAGGACTGCCTGCATATTGAAATTCTAAATGGGCGGATTCTTTAGGATTTGAAAGTTTGTTATTAGGTTGAAAATATCTTAATTTGAAATTTTGAATTGTGTATGTTCATTTGAATATGTACAAAACTTTGCCAAGCAGCAAGGACGCGATACGGTTTATGTGGAATCATTTGTTTCCGAGATCAAGGAATATTGTAGCTCTTATAGTCAAAGATGTGTCTCGACAGTTCGCGTAAATTACCAGTTTAAAAAAATCTGTCAAACCATTTCTAAACAGGTTGGACCCAATCGCTGAAATAAGACTAATCTAATCGCCTACACGGGAAATATGTAAAATATTGCACGATTATGTTACTTGATTGATTGTATTTTGTTTAACGTCCCTTTTAGGAATTTTTCACTCATATGGTGACGTCACCATTACCGGTGAAGGACTGCAAAATTTAGGCCTATACTGGGCCTTTGAGCAGGGGGATCTTTATCGTTCGACACCTGCTGTGACACGAGGTCTCGGGTTTTGCGGTCTCATCCGAAGGACCGTCCCATTTAGTCGCCTCTTATGACAAGCAAGGGGTACTGAGGACCTATTCCAACCCGGATCCCCACAGGGAGATAATTTTAAAAGATAAACATCTGGATGTGTTGAATATTTTAGAGAAAACATCCCTTCGGCCCTCGGAGGGAATGTTTTTCTAAACTATTCAAGACCATTTCATTATTTATCCCTTACAAATTACTTCAACTACGATGGGCCTCTATTATTTGATTAAGATTAACTGGATTTAAAAGGTGGTGATGTGCCGAACTTGAACAAAGAAACTTTTTAGCTTTGTTCGTTTTGACCGATATCTGTGTCTTCGATGTCTTTATGTGGATTGCCAGTATGCGAGTATTCTCTGTATATTTTGAATATTTTCTTTGTGTGTTTGAGATTTCTTTTGTTGCAATCTTTGTGTCTTTCAACGTTGATATTTTCACTTTTCTTTGTGTTCGTGTCTAAATTCAACAGTTGTGAACACGGAACCTAAGCGTGAGTATTTACTAACTTTCTCTTTAACGATACTCAAAATGTATTACAGCTTGAAAAAACATACCTGTTAGAAATAGTGAAATTCTTAGCGGATCCACCGCAATCATAAATTATGATCTTCTGCAAGCTGAAGTTAGATATGCTGGTGCAACGTTAAATGTGTCCAGCAAGACGGGGACCTCGTCAAAGAAAGGAGACAAAAATTTCTGCGTCAATAAATTCAGACCATGATCGGGGTTTGAAGATCACCTCTCTTTCTTTTCTCGCTCTCTCTTTCACTTGAAAGATAGACAGATAGATAATCTTTGTGTGCATATAGTGTTCCGCTGTCCGTACTGCAATAGTTGCAAATTTTCATTAGATAAATTCAGTGTTGAATCCAAAAGCCAGTTAAGATATAAAAGGCTTAGAAATCCAGAAATGTGTAGTAAAAGGCAACAGGTTTACTTATATATCCGGTGCCTGCTGGCACGATATTATTGTGGAACATTATATTTCGATGGATCCAGAACCTACTGTCAACAGATGTGGTAAAAATTCTTTTCTTATTTTACATATTACAAATACTGTACATTTAGTTATTTATCATAGTAATAACGGCTACTACAATTTGGCGCTGTGGTTGTACAATGTATATGGTATGAATCAGTGCCTTTATCTAGCTGTCGTATTTGTTGACATGTATTTTTGTGAGTTCCACGACTACCTGAGTTCATTAGTACTACCTTGTGTTCATTATTATTCATAGTATACATGTTAACGTTATCTTGAAGAGTTTTACCTCCATGTGCTGACAGATTGTGTGTGCATTGGTTAGTGGTGTTAATCTTCAAGCTTAACTGCATAAATAGGCATTTATCGACATAGTAAACATATCAGGTACAGAAAGAGTAAAAGTAAACCTTGCCAGTGACAGGAAAGAGCTATGATAACGAACAGTATTCAATATCGTAATTCCTATAAAAAATGCAAACCAGAGATATGGGCAAATACGGACCCCTGGACACTCCAGAGGTGGTATTGGTGCTTAGGAGGAGTAAACATCCCCTTTCGACCAGTCACACCCGCCCTGAGCCCTATATCTTGATCAGCTAAACGGTGTAATCCGCAGTCAGAATCAATGTACCAAGAACGGCTTAACAATTGGTATGAAACACGTCAGATAGCACTTGACCTTATCGAAGGCTGTTGATTGATTGATTGATTAAAAAAAAAAAAAAAAAAAAAAAAAAAAAATTTTGCAGAAATATCACAGCGGAGTTCCTATGATTTTTATATTATCTAACAGGAATTCATGTTAACAATATATATATATATATATATATATATATATATATATATATATATATATATAAAATAAGAGGCCCATGGGCTACATCGCTCACCTGAGTGTCACCTTGGCCCATTGTTTAGCTGTTGAGATTTGTTATCAGTCTTAATTCCTATGAAAAATTTTACCCCATATCGTGGCCCCAAAGGATCACAACATAACTGAAAATGAATGTATATATTATATAACACGGAGATACTTCTACATCAATATGGCTAACATGATCTTGCTGTTCTGGGTAAGACCAAAGTCACAAAGTCATAGATCATGTTATGATCCAAAAGACCTTGCCATAAAAATATATATTTAATATATGAAAGTTTTATCTTTTTAATTCGGAAGATATTGAAAACGTCAGATTTTGACCTTATTTTTACCGATTTTTACAAACCTTAGGATGGGGCCAACATGGTCATATAGTGAAAAACTATTAAATCAAAGAAAAACTTCTTCTCTACTTCTACATATATTTGAGTAACGCTAAATGTATGATTATGATGTCCATGAAGCTTTCTATGTAAATTCTGAAATTCATGGCTCCTAGGTCAGGCATTCAGTTTCATATGCAGGGCCAATATGGCCACATAATGAAAAAGTGTGAAAATAATTAGGGAATGTTAAAATGGTTTGTATGCTTCAAACTTCCATTTTTCCTTCTTCTGTAATTGAATAGGAATTATATATATTTTGAAAGATGATAAACATGTGCACAGAAGACTCCATATTTGGACTTATATGGAAATATGAGACGCCCAGTATGGGCTATGATACTCAGGTGACTGTTAAGGCCCATGGGTCTCTTGTCAAAGTCAAACACCAAACTATATCAGGTCTCGTCGTAAAGAATCTATATACAAAATATGAAAGTTTAGTTCAGGGGATAAGGGCAGTTTTTTTTAAGAAAATGGGTCAGGTTCACAAGCTCAAATACAGTTGTATCACAAGGTT